>BPTQ01000007.1:115531499-115636805 GCA_019973895.1 Chrysanthemum seticuspe
AACTAGATCTAACAGCTACACAAGATTGGAGATTATAAACCTAATGTATAACAATATACAACAAGAATGTAACCATTTTTACGAATGCACCAACTACACTATAACACTTCGTATCTTGACAATTACGTGTGTTATTCTCTTGTGCTTAAGATTGAAGAATGTTTGGATCACTTTAGAATGAATACAAACAAGTTAAATGATCAAAAAAATGAGAATTTATGCTACTGAAAATAAACAGAAAACTGTTTGCAAAGAGGTGAGAAAAATGTATAAAACAATCCATTGTTTATAAACATCAAAAATTTGTTGGGAGCGTCTAGACAGTACCCCCGGTACCCTAATATATTAGAGTACCGTCCCTATAATTAAGGGTGTCGTCTGACGTGTAAGACGCTCCTTTTTTGTCCTTTAGTGGAGCAGTTAAAATCTAGTAAAGGTGGATTCATTTTTAGGGGAAAACCATATTTTTGAATTTTATTTTTAATAAAATATTTTATAAATATCAAATATAATTTGTCTAGTTATTTTTGTGAAAATTTTGTCACATTTGTATGAAAAAATTAATTCTTTGATTATCCATCAAGTTTGATGTTCATTATTCATATCTTTAGTGATTTAACGTCGAAATAGAAATTTACGACTAAAATGTTTACGTTAACTTTGACGTAGAATGTTTTTAGATTTTTTATCAAAATGTAAAGGATTCAAAAAATATAAATAACATTTTCTACATTATTTGTATTAACGATCTCGCCCTTTTTGATGATGACAAAATACAAACTCATTGTATGTAAACTTTAAGTTAACAAGTTTTTAGTTGAGTAGTTTACCCATTTCTCACCCTTTTTTCGAAGCAAAAAGAGCATCGTATGCGTGGAGACATCAAGCCGAAAATAAAAATGCTCCCTCTTGATGTGTGCTTCCCCTTGTTGAGGGCACCAAGAAATCGAGATATGGTGACGTGCTACAAAAATGAATTCGAGTGTAATTGCAATATATCTAAATACTAGCAAGTTAACAACTAAAAGTGACTACACAACAATAGAAGTCACATAAAAAATAGATAAACCAACCAACAACATGTGCAAAATAAAATTTCGTTCAATCATAATAAAAAGACATAATACTTAAAGAAATATCATAATACAACAACATAATTTTAAACTAGAAAAAAATAACTATGCCTTAAAGGCTTCTAGGATTTGCTTCTTTTACAAAATGGTTGGTGACAGGATTATTAAGATGGCATGCTAAACATATAAGATTTTATATGGATGGTGGACTGAGTAGAGTGGAAGGTGGTGTGATGTGTTGCTCAATGTAGGAGAACATAAAATGAAGTTCATCCCTCAAAGCAAGAATGAGGTTACGGTTATGGAGGCAACATAGGCAATTAGCACCATGAAGATCAACAAGATTGAGTTGAGTTGGATAAACCATATGAGGTGGTGATAGTGATGGTGGTGATGGAGTAGTAAGAGCATAGTCCAAGGGACTAATGAGAGAGAGTGAGATGGTGATATCCATGGGTTGATGGTTTTGTGGTTGTGGTTGTAGATGTGGTGGATGAGCCACTCTTGGAGGAGTTTCCATGAGATCTTCAAATGAAGATGAGTTGGGCCTTGATTTTATGGAGGATGAGGATGATGATGTTCCTCAATTAGACTTGTTTTGAGAGGTGCATTTGGTGGAGATGGTGAGCTTGGTACACTAGTAGATGGTAGTGTTTTAACTTCATAGTCTTCTTGTGTAACATCAATGAAGATTGGTTTCCTAATAGTAATTCTAGGTTTCTTTGAAAAGTTAGTGGAGGAACCTTGTGGTGAAGCCATTGTTGGAGGTGAAAAGAGGTTAAAGATGAGGTTAAATGTGTGAGTTAAAATTGGTGGATGAAGATGATTTCTTATAGTCAAAAAAGATGAATGTTATTACTCAAATTTAAACTAATAAAAGTATCATTTATCAATAGTAAAGTGAATATAATCAACTATAAATTAACATCACATTTTGTCTCGCTGATAAAAGTGCAGTTTGAATTTGGGTGCAAGTCAAGATCATCTTCTAGACATTCAAGAAACCAAGTCCATGAATCTTTATTTTCAGCTTCTGCAACAACATAGGCTAAAGGGTGTATTCCATTGTTGTTATCAATACCAACAGGCAACAGATGTAAGAAGCTGACCAGGAAAATGACACCTCATAAAAGCACCATCTAATCCCAACAACTCTATTATACAAGCTTTATATCATTCCTTCAAAGCACCTAAGCATACATACATTCTATTGAAAACTCTAGTTGGACTTGTTGTATCTGTTGTAGTTTGTACACTTATCCTAACTGTTTTATTAGGGCTTGGTTTTTGTAACTCTACAACATAGTCTCTCAAAATGGTGTATTGCTGCTTATGATCACCTCTAATCTCAATTTTTGCCTTTTTTTTTTGCCCTTGATGCCTTTTGCATAGACACTTGAACTTCAAATTGTTTAGTGAGTTGATCTTGAACAGCCCTGATTGAAATATCTGGATTGACTTGAATTTGGTCATGTATTTGCTTTAAGAGAAACTTGTAGTCACAAGCTTTGATCTCTCTTGATTGAAAATATTTGTGTTCATCCTTGAAAGTTCTAACAATCCATAAATCTTTAGATGTATCTTTTGCTACATACAACAACCATGGGCAATCTTTTGCTTGCTCCTTGAGTGATTGCAAAGATACATCTCTTCCGAGGCATCTAGTTAACAGACCAATTTTCCTATTTGGGGTTGTTCCCAACCCAACACCTTCACCTTTACCACAAACTATTATTGTTCCCACACACCTAGCCCTAATTCTTTGTTTGTAATTCTTAATGAGTTGCAGTTTCCTCCTAGATTGTAATGAATGCAGGTTGATCTTATCTTTAACTTCTTTTGCAATTACAAAAGTTTGACCACAGAAAAATAATACTTCGTCGTCTACTTTTTTTGCCTCCTTAAATTTTGTTTCTTGTATGCCCTCATCTTTTTCTTCTTAATTATATACTCATCCTTATTCTTAGAACCACTTTCAGACTCATTATCATCACAGAGATCTAACTCATTTTTAACAAAAAAATCATTTGTATCTGGCTAGAGCTACCTGTATTGAGTAACTCTGTAGTCTCAATCAATTTGAACAGAGTAACATAATATCAGGCTCCACAAAAGTATTCTCCTCATCAATAACTACGTTTCGATCTTGAATGTTCTCAATAACATCGAAATAACTCTCATAACTATATGTTTCACTCACATTGTCATCACCTAACTCTTCATCAATTTCACAAAACTTTATAGATTTACCTTTTTGCATATGCTCAACAGGTGTATCTATTTCCTCGTCTTGATGACCTAAATCTTGTTCAGTTTCACATACCTCTACAGGACTATCTCTTTGGATATGGTCAACAAGTTTATCTATTTTGCTCATTACCGTCATATAAAACATCTTCAATTTGAAAAACCTCTATAGATAAAAATGTTACATATTGGTTTTCATAAACACACTAATACTCTAATCAAAGAGGCGTATCGAATGAGTTCTAAAGAGAGAAAGTGAAGAGTTTTGGGAACTTAGTGAGACAAAGAAAAATGATATTATGAAGCTCCAACCCTCTACCTTGGGAGGTAGAGGGTATTTATAGTTTCTTACAAGACACGCCTCCTACGGGCTGTGGATCAGGCATACAGTGGGTAAAGACCCGTCCTCCACGGTGTTACTTAACAAACTACTTACTAACATTAAATGACTACGACTACGAGCTTTTTAACAAATACATATACTTGAGGTGACCGACTCTTTAACTACTGGATTTTCTAAATCCTAACAATCTCCCCCTAAGGGAGGTCACCTCAATTTATATTGATTACAAACAGATATTACATTTTGGATGTTCTTGGATTCTTATTTAAGTTCTTTGCTCTGTAGCCGTAGTCTTTGATTCTTCATGTTCCGCATGTTTTGTTCTTTCAAGTGGAGCTCTTTAACTGATCCATTTGATGGTGATTATTTGAGCCAGTTTTGAGATCATCAGCCGCAGCAAATTTCTGACTCATCCTTTGTAGTATTGCCGTCATGTGAAGGTGTGACTTTTGGACCATCATGCTCACATTCTGGATCATGATATCTTCTCATCAGAGTTGC
Source organism: Chrysanthemum seticuspe (assembly GCA_019973895.1). Classification (NCBI taxonomy): domain Eukaryota; kingdom Viridiplantae; phylum Streptophyta; class Magnoliopsida; order Asterales; family Asteraceae; genus Chrysanthemum; species Chrysanthemum seticuspe. The sequence goes on from BPTQ01000007.1 coordinate 115,535,664, forward strand.
GGAAGCTTTTGTTGATTCATGACATTTGCAGCAGCGTAGCAGAAGCATGGAGTGAAAATATCAGATTCACTTGATGAAGATATGCACATATCATGATTTCTTTGAGATGAATGTGATGTGTGAGCATGCGGCTATGGATTGATGCCTCAATTCTGATCAGCTGCATTCGTCGCCTGTTCCTGCAGACAACAGTTAGTAATAAAAGCACACGAAAGTATCTTTGTTCACTTTCGTTGAATTGAGGTACACGGCCCACGGTTCCCCGTTGATCAGTACAAGTACTGCCTGTGATCAGGTATAATTCCGAGGAATCTCCTTGACAGGTTTTCGCAGCTGCTCTAGCTGTTCTCAAACCGGAACATCTCAAAGAAGACAACACGGAGTGAGTGAACCAGCAAATTGAGATTTACTGATTGATTAAAAATGATTTGAAAACAATCGCGTATTGCTTGAAGAAAGAGTTTTGCAATACGACAAAGGTTTTATAGGAAAAATCAATTTTCAATCATAAATACCCTTTTAATTTTGAAAGGTTAATACACTGTTAGGAATTAGAAAATTCCATAGTGAAGAGTCGGTCACCCCAAATATTATCCAGCATAAGTTAGCTCGTAGACTTGTCGTTATTTACGTTATTATGTAGTTAATTAGTTAGTCAGTAGCGTAAAATAGTTTAGTGCAACATCGTGGAGGAAGGACGGGTCTTTACCCACTGTATCCCTGATCCACAGGCCGATAGGAGGTCGTGTATTTGTAAGTATAAATACCCCTTCCATCCATGGAAGGGGTGGTGCTTCTTCTCATTTTAATCTAATCTTTCCTTTGTGTAAACCTCTAGCAAGAACACCCTCTCTCTCTACTTTCTCTCTCTAAAATGGTAAACATGTATTTTGATCATCCAAGACCACCCGAATCATCAACACAATAAATATTACGATCCTACAATTGGTACCAGAGCCAAGGTTTTTGTGTTGTGTTGATTTGTGTGGTATCCTTGCTTTGTTTAAAAACTGTTTTGTGTAAGTTTCTTGGAGGAAAATATTGTTTTCGGTTTTACTTTGGATTAACAGTCTTTTTAAACAAGTATTTGTATCCTTTTGTGGTCCAAATGTCCAGCTTTATCATGGTAACAAAATTCGGTCTTGTGTCCTCATCAGGTCCAAACTGTTTTGTTAATGTCTATTTTTATGATGTTTTTGGTACCAAGCATGTATACATTTGGTCTTATATGGTATAATATGGTGGTCAAACGGTTTTTAGTCTTGGTCAAACTGGGTCCAAAAAAAATAATAAAAAAATAAATTGTATCTTTTATGATATAGTGTTTCTGGGAATGTATGAATGTGGTCTAAAACTTTGTATCAAATATTTGGTCACACACGGTCTTTATTCTTGGTCAAATCTGTCAAAATGAAGCAGTTAGTATGCATTTTTCTGGGTTAGTATGAACTTGGTCGGAAAAACATGGTCGGAAAACTCATCGGAATATGTCCAGATTCATCGAATCTAACTAGCGACTTGTTCTCTAAACTGCTAGCGACTTGACTCTTAAAACAGAAGCGACTTATATTTATAAGTTAGCGAGTTGTGCTTTGAAAGAAGTAGCGACTTGAATTACTTAGCGAGTTGTAAAGAAAAAGCGTTTTGAAGCTGAATTACTTAGCGAGTTGTTAAGAAAAAAGTTAGCGACTTGTTAGTCACTTGTGGTAGCGACTTGTTATTTAACAAGTCGTAGCGAGTTGTTAAATGTCAAATGATGTAGCGACTTGTGACACTTAAGCTAGCAACTTGGGTTAAAGACTTGGGCTAAAGACTTTGCACTAGCGACTTGACTAAGACAGAAAGGTAGAAGAAGAAGATTTTGACTTGACCACGACCATCACAAACCATATACCAAGACATCAAGACCTCAGGTTCCCAAAACTCCATCATTTGTCCTCAAATTCTTATAACGATTTGAATGAAAAAAAAACAAAATTAAAATAAAGACTCCATCTTAATCCAATCACAAACTAACCCTTCATCAATCCATACATCAAGACTCAATTCACATCATATATACATTGAACACAAGATCTCAGATTGGTTCGTTGGATTTAATCTCTACAAGTTACTTTTGGTCGAACCTTTATCATCACAGATCAATGTTGAAGACATAACTTCTGATTCATATCCGAAACTACAGAAAAGAGTACATAACAAGTATGTTATGACTTCATCCTTGGTTCGTTCATAACAAATATTAGTGAGTTTAAATCAAATTTACTAGAGATCTCAGAAAAGGCTCATGCTTCGCTATCACATAATCTATTTTTTTTACCTTCTCCATCATTGATCTTCCTTATAATATACGAAACACGAAAGAATTGAAATAAGCAACAATGCTTTTTCTATTTCTTTGTTTCGTCATTCAGAAACTAAAAGGGATTTAAGACTCATTTAAACAAGAAGGGATCAATGAATAACCTACCATCAACATTATTGTGGGCGTCCTTTGTCCGGCCTTAAGCCAACCCTGTGGCATTTATGACAACCCGAGCCATCCCTGTGGCATTCGAGTGTTGGAATAAGGATGTACTTTTGTTTGTGGGTTGCTGCATCATGGTATATACATGTCCTTAGGGTTTGTCAATTTGTGTTGAGATGGTGATGATTAGTTGTTGATGATGGACTTAGAATGGGGGCGGATCTGGTAATTTTTTTTGTGGTAGGCGCAGGTTTGAGAGGAGAAGTTTAGGGTTTGAAGATATGTGTGTGTGATGGTGGCTGGTTATGAGATCAATTAGGGTAAGGTGTGATATATGTCGTGCTTTATACCCAATGTTTTAAGATAGTATAACAACCGGTTTATCATATGGGCTGAGGTGATTCAACTTATTATGGGCCATGTAATAATATGATGTCTAATATATGAAAAAGTGGGCCGTATATAAGTGGATCGATGAATATGAACTTGGGTGGCTGTTTAAGTTTCATTGGTTCGAATTATTTGTAGACATTGAATGAGTTCGAGATTCTTGTCCGTTATTAATGATTTTGTTTTGAAGTGATGATTCAAACAATTGAAATTGAACTTGGACTCATGATTTTTTTTGGTTCTATGGACTATATAAAATGGGCCGCAAGTTGTCGATACAGATTGACGATGAGATCTACGATTTTGAGATTTGATCTAATGATGTGATTTGGTATGAAATGGAGATTCGTTATGATATATGGTTTGATGCTTTGGTGTATTCATTTTCACGATTAATTGTATGTTGCGGCTTGAATTGATGACTGATCAACATTGACTATGGGTTGTTTGAACGGTATTTTCTTATTTGGATTTGAAGTGAGGTTTTCCGGGCGAGTTTACTTATTTCATCTTCTTTCTTTCTACCCTTCTGCGAAGATGACTTGTTTGGGCGTTTATAGAGGGTAATAAAGACTTGGCTATTTAGTTGCGTTTGTGATTCTTCCTCACTTAACCCACAACGTAGCTATCACTTCGGTGTCTCACTTAGTTGAGAATGTCAAGAGGTTTTGTACATTGGGTACACCGTTTCTTGTTCACAAGCATTAGTACAAGTTTGAGTAACAAATCGGGGAAATTTTACTTCTTGTTCAAGTTTGGTATATTGGGTTTACTTCACCGTATGGTCACAGCAATTGCTGACAGAATTTGAGAATGATGTGGTTACCAAAGTGCTTACTGGATGGGTGATGATTTTGTTAATATTGGAGAATTAACCACTGATGAACCACTGCATGTTCCCCTAAAACAGATATTCACTGAAACCAAAGGTGTCATAACACATTCAAGCTGACATTGTTTACGGTTTTGTCTTGATCTTGTAAAATCCCGTGACAATGGAAACATCCTGGTAATTGTAAAGTGCATTTCCGGATCTATCTTACGGTTTATTCTTGGTTTTGTAAAATCCCGCGAAAGAATTATTTCTCGGTTTAAACCATAGAATTGTAAAATCCCGTATTGATGGAACCATCCTGGAGAAAGGAAAGTGTGTTTCGGGATCTTATTTGATGTTGGTGCTACGGTTTCTGCTTCGAAGAAAGGATTAAAGGGTGTGCTTTATAATTTGGATGTGTGTTGGATGTGTGTTTGGATATTCGTCATGGCAGTTTGGTTATTACAATGTTTTACGGGGTTATGTGCTTCTAACCATGGTCGGGATGAAACCATTATCAAAGTTCATTTAAATGTCAAAGAAGGCTAGATTTGAGCAGTTCAGAAGATGTGACATCGGCGTTAATTCAGTATTATTTATTTGAGGTTGAAGTGAAACATCACGGGCGAGTGTACTTAGTATCTGAAGGTATCGGAGATGGTTGGATGAAGATTCTTCATGATCCTTGTTCAAGCTTATTATTAAAAACGAAGACTTGGAAATCTAGTTATTGCTGGGTGACTTTTACCTTTTCTTTTACCACTTGGGGGAATTGGGCTCTTACCACCACGAAATAACTATCACTTAAAGGAGTTATGTTGTAGTGCTCAGTGTCACATTCAATTGTGGATTTTCAAGAGGTAATGTACGTCTTATACTTGATGGTTGGTTGGTTGAAGAGTATAGAGTACATAGAGAGTACTTAGAGATGCTAATGGAAATCGGCACTGCTCTTTGTTACTTTTGTGCAAGTTTAAGTCCCGAGTTCGGGTTAGTTTACTTCAGGGTGAAATTCATCATATTGAGTTTTCTCCATCAGTTGTCACGACAAAGAGCCTACTGAATGATAATGGGGCTGATTACATGTTTTACTAAGAGAGCAGAAAAGAGAGAGATTATGACGTATGAACACATCAGTTCATGCCTCGTACTCTAAAGAAAAGAAAAGTGTACGTTTCAGTGCACTTTATCTTCCAAAGAAGAGAAATCTTCTTATGACGTTTGAACACAACAGTTCAAGCCTCGTACTCTAAAGAAAAGAAAAGTGTACGTGTAAGTGCGCTTTATCTTCGAAAGAAGAGAAATCTTCTTATGACGTATGAACACAACAGTTCATGCCTCGTTCTCCAAAGAAAAGAAAAGTGTACGTGTCAGTGCGCTTTATCTTCTGAAGAAGAGAAATCTTCTAATTAATGACCATTCTCATCAATATGCTTCATGCTTTTTCCATGCGCTTCAGTCATAAAGTGAACCGGGCTACCATTGATTTTTTTCTCATTCCACTTGCTCGATTTTAATGAAGATGGTGACATCATGTGCTGATTTTGCGGGAGAGAAGTGTGAATAGAACATTCGGATGATTTTCACTTATTTAGTCAAGAATGGCATCTCCGTATGCAATTCTTGAGGGGGAGAAGAAGTGTGAATTTTTTGCATTGTTGATTGATATTTGAGAATATAAATGGTCATACGGCTCTAAACTCATGTAAGAACCGAGCCTCTTCTTATCGGGTTATCTTCACATGGAGTTTTTTTTTCTCTTCTAAGAGCCGTTGGTTGACATCTTCACTCGGATTGATGAGTTTATCGACAAAGTGCTTCCGGTTAATGCTTCACGTATACATCAACATGATGATTCCGGACAATCTCTCTGTTCTTGTTTGATGTGATTGGTAGTTTGGTGTTACCATCTTGTGTGTTCGTTGTGGCCTGATTGTTGATTTCCTTGAGGAACATCTTTCTGTTCTTGTTTGATTGGGAGGGATTTTAGTTAAGGGGATTTGCAAGATGTAAGTTAATTGGGATGCTTTTTGGTGTGAGTTGAAGATGTTAACTATATATTCCCCAAACTGCACAATCTTGAAGAAGGTCGAGTCTACAGTCTGTTCTACATTTTCTGCTACATGTTAGAAGACTAAAGACGAGTTGCATTTAACGATCTAAAGACTTCTTCTTAATCTGGGCATCTATCAAACGGATTATCGGTTTAGGGGAGAGCACTAATTGGGAGAGTGTTATAAGTCAAATTCAATCCCCAATTAGACTTGCTCATATTCTTTAGCAGTGACTCCTCGAGACGTTGTTATTGACTATTTCACGTATTGAACATTTGACACAAGTTGATTACTTCGGAGTTAATCATTTATCACTTATTTGAGATTGAAGTTGACTTTCACAAAGGCGTGTTCTTATTTGATAACTTGCTCGGGCTTAAGAATTTGAGTTGAAGACTTGGTTTATCTAGTTACCAGCAGTCGAGGTGGATGGTTGAAGACCTGGTTAACTATCACTATTAGGAGTTACTTTGTTTTACTCAGTGTCACACGCATATGACGGTGTGGATAATCGCAAGAGGTGTTAATGTCTCATACCTTGTTTGGGTAGTGAGTACTTAGAGATTTTCTTGAAGCATTGATTCTCAACACCGTTCTTCCATCATTAGGTGCAAGATTAAGATACAAATGTGGGGAAGTTGACTTCAGTTTCAAGTATGGTATATCGGGTTTTTCTTCTTCAGTGGTTACTTCAAATTGTCTACATAAGGGTTGATAAAAATAGTCAGAGAGAGTCTTTAGCAAGTTGATTCTCACAAGAGTTCAAGTGTTTTTCTCATAAAGATTTCAAGTATTTGGGCTTATTGTGTGTGGCTGATTCTGAATCATCAAAACCAGAAAGGAGGAAGGTGTCACAATTCTCAAATTCCGGTCATTTCTTAAATTAAAAATGCATCATATTAGTTCATTCCTGGCATTTCATTTCACATTTAAAGCGTAATTTTTATATTTAATAAACGTTATCGCGTGAGTTATTATTTTAAATATTTAATCCGTTACTTTCAAAAATGATCCCGACATATTTTTAAACTCACATTTAGTTTATAAAAACTATATTTTGACTTTACCTAGTGTTTTAAATTTAATTGGTATATAAATCGTTAAAGTTATATTATTACGATGTTTTTCTTAAAAATTTCACGATAATTATTTTATCACTCAAATTCACAAGGAATGTATTTTTACAATTTTTATTATTTCATTACATTCTATTTTGATCTATTAAAAACTTACTTGTACCAAAAATCTACCATTTACCTTCACTTATACATTTTTCCTACACAACCTTTTACTTACATTTTTATTTACAAAGTAGATACAAGTAAATTGAAAAGAAAAAAAATATATATATTTTGGAAAACATATCCCCCCTAAACCGGTTCTAGGGGGGAAGGATTGCATTTATTGTGTGTTGAATTATTTTCTTGAATGTTTAGAGTTACACTCCAAGTTATATATTTCATTCTTTCATTCATTCACTCAATATATCACCCAAGTAAAGCAAAGTGTTTCTCTCTTTTCTTCATCATCCAAAACCGGCCTTCATCTTGTTCTAGTAAGGGATCACCAAAAATTTCAAGCTCAAGTTTATAACAATCTAGATCACACTCCTTATAGGTTTTGAAATAAAAACCAAGAGTGTTTAGGATTAACCTTGGTTCTTATCACCTCATCATAGTACTTGTAAGCATATTTCTATCATTTTACATATTCCATCTTCATTTTATATTCATCTCTTCATTTTTGGAGCAAAACATGCAAGACTTGTGTTGTTTATACCATTTTACATGATTTTTAGAGTTATTTATATATATGGTCATCCTATAATTATCCCCTTGGTATATGTTGGTCTTGATGATGTTTAGGAACCCATGACACCCTAAGAAGGTGTATGGTAGGATTAGATTAGCTTTGGAGTTGATTTGAAGGGATTAGAATAGGTTTTGTCCGAGAAAAACTATTTTCGATAAGTATATATTGTGTTCTGTCCTTGTTTTGATTTTCTGGAAAAACCGACAGTAGGCACGACTTTTTGACCTTGATATTTAGAAAATATACTTTAAAACGAATCCGTGGCCGCTTGAACGGATAAAAACGGAGTTATAACGAAGAAGTTATGGATTTTACAAGTTTGACGACGAAAAATATAATTTTCAGAAATTTCAGCAAGTTATTTTTACTTATTTCGAGTCAAAAACGAGTCTTAAGCTTCACAAATTATTTCGACTTGTCAAAAATATATTAGTATACTTTGATACGAAGCTAAGGACGTATTATACGTAGAAAACGGATTTGAAACGACAAAGATATGCACGTTTTCATAAAAATTGCCGTAACTATTATTTTCTGAAAAACTATATTACTTTACGATACAAGTGTTACGGTAGTTAAAACGACCATGTTTAAGGCTGTTTTTAACCATGATGTGGAACTTTTTGGAACAAAATGTCTTCTAGTAAGATTTAGATCACCGAGCATATTTTTCAAAAAAACAAGCCGTTTGTATAGCGGAGTTGTAATAAATTAATTATGGATGTTTAAACTTGGCCGAAACTCACTTTTTACATAACAATTAGCCAAAATCACTATCTTTAACCCTTATTATCTTTATGTTCGAGACCTTTATGACGAAAACTCCTGAACTGAAACTTCTAGATTTCGATACAAACTTTCCAAAACCGTCGAGTTCGTTCTCTAACGTTCGACGTACACCATTTTACGACTAGTTTTCCAAAGCCATTTTTATCACTTTCATGAAAATTCCGACGACATTGTTTTGCGACGAAAAGTGATAATTTCACCATAAATCATTATAAAACCATTGTAGGATGACATTTTGACGTAAAAACTTGTAAAGTGATTTTTGAAGGGTCAAGACGTCAAAAGAGTATTTTTCGACGATAAGTATTATTTTCAAAACTCGCAAATGGTATAAATAACATACGAAATGCATGCATAGCATTACATTGCAACTCATTACATATCATATCATTCGTATTAGGTCCTGGTTAAAACATCACATTATACCTCGGTGTACTCACTCTTGTCGTCATACCAGTTTATCAAGTGAGTAATCACATCCCCTTTTTACCGTTTTTAATATATTTTGGGGCGAAATGCATGAACCATACTTGAACTAAATTGATTCCTACTTTTGTGAACTCTTTTGGCTTGAACTGTTGAACTTGAATCAAATCCTTGAACTTAATTACGAACTTATTACTTGTTTGAACTTATTGAACCGTACATGTTATGACCTTGACCTAAAGTCTCCCATGTTCGGAGCATCACTATAAAGTCTCCCATGTTCGGAGCATCACTATAAAGTCTCGCCTTATTGGTGGAGCGTTCTCAATAAATCTCGCCTTATCGGTGGAGTGTGCAAAGTCTCGCCTTATTGGTGGAGCGTTCTCAATAATTCTCGCCTAGGTGGTTGAGTGACAAAGGAGTCTCCCTTGTTGGAGCAGTGCAAAGTCTCCCATGTTCGGAGCATCTCTGAATTATTATATACTTGGTACTATATTGTGAACTATTATGACCACTTATACTTGACTACTTCATACGCTATCTTTTGTGCAATGGGTTGTGAATACACAGGTTGCAAGTTTTGTATGGGCGGAACTTGGAACTGAGTGGATTTACAATGCCTTTGCTTTGTGGACCATTTTTGTTGACCGAAAGCTTTGAATATTTCTTACGAGTTTTCTTATTTTGCTAAACGTGTTTACTCACCAACTATTTTCATAGTTGACCCATTTTTCTCTCATGCATTTCAGGTGATCGTTAGTAAGCTTTTTCTACCAAGTCTTGCATAACGAAGCTTTCACTTGTCAATATAAATCATTATGTATAAAACATAATATTTTGGAATCTAAGCTTTGTAATATATTCGCCGATGTCGGCTAAACTGGTATTGTAATGGTGTAATATTTCTTTTTAATATTAATGTTGGTATGTTCTATTATCTTGTGCTTATGTTCCCTTCCGTTACACCTCGTGCTTCCGCCTCCGGCGAGGGTGTGACAGAAGGAGACACGTATCTAAACGCGAGTAAACTTGATGAACTTAATACTTCTAAGTAATTGAAGATATCCCGGGAAGACAAATGTTATTACCGCAGAGAAACTCAAGGTTTGACTCATGGCGAGTAAACTTGATGAACTTAATTCTTGTAAGTGATTGAAGATATCCCGGGAAAACAAATGTCATGACCGCAGAGAAACTCAAGGTTTTACTCATCAAGGCGTTTAGTGTGCTTATTCCAACTACGTGGGGGAAGAGATGTAATAGTTAGTTTCTGAAGATAAAGGAGGTACACAAGTACGACATATACAGGGGAGATAAATGTGTAACATGAGGGAGGTGTTATCAGTTATTCTCTCGTTGGGAATGTGTGTACTTCGGATTCTTGAGCTTCATACACATTCATCAGGGACGAAAGATGTGAACATAGGGGAGGTGTTCTTCATTACCCTCATGATGTGTATTCAGGAGAGTTCTTGGATATTGGTGTACTTCGGTTTCTTGAGCTTCATACACATTCATCAGGGACGAAAGATGTGAACATAGGGGAGGTGTTCTTCATTACCCTCATGATGTGTATTCGGGAGAGTTCTTGAGCTTTATACAAAGAGACTGACTGCATCAACTCAACTACTTGGGGGAATTGTTCTCTTGACACCTTTTGGAATGGATTGCGTCAGACTTCAGTGGAAAAGGAATTTGAGAAGAATTATTTATGTGTGGGATGATACGTTGCTGTTCTTGTTGATGATATAACCTCGAACGAAGAATCACAGTGATTATTCTTGAAAGGAGCAGCGGGATTTATGATAATGGTGTGCTTCTCTGTGCACCTGGCTAAGGCAAGCTTGAAATAGAGCTTCGAATCTGCTCAGCTAAAGGATTTTCGGTTTGGGGGGAAGCTGCCAAAGTCTCACTTTCAGATGGTTCAATTTCTTTCTTCGATTCAAGAGCCCTGGAAGCTTTGGTGGTGAATGTTTAAGAGTTGATCATCTTCTTTAACTATATCATCTAATCTATCTTTGTATATATTTTTCAGGAAACAAAATACAAAAATATAAAACCAACAAAAAGAAAATAGAAAAATATAAAACCTTCAAAAAACCTATAAAAAATCAGAAAATTTCAAAAATACCAAAAATATGTTTTCACATGACATGTCTTCTGGTATCGATAACATCTACGGTCTTAGAAATGTCATTCAATAATGGCACGGGACCATAGATGAAGTTCGAGCAGGAGGTGTAAATATTCTTTTCAAAACATGTCTCAAAATATGGCTTACAGTTATTTCAGACTGTAACCCGCGCTTCAAAAATGGCTTACAGTTACGTCAGACTGTAACCCGTGCTTAAACTATGGTTTGTTATTTTTTCAGATAGCAACCCGCTCTTCAAGAAAGGAAAGTGCTACGCTAAACCATTTTTCAAATATTTCGTGCACTTATTCTAAAAACAAATTTGAGGAAAGTATGTCGAAGGACTGTTGTTCCTACTCAAATATTTTTCCGTCTATAAATTCTTCAGAAAAATATTTGTTGTTTTCTAAAATGGTGGTAAATGAGTTGCTTGTAAAACAATCAGATTCAGAGTTTTTGTAAAATTGAAAACTCAATCAATGACTTCAGCGTTTTTAAATTTTCATAAAATGAGTCATGGATTGAGGGGGATAATGTTTTTTCAAATCTACATCATCTAACGGGCTTTCTTAATTATCCTAATATGCTTAATTAAAAATGATGTTAACCTATGTTGAAGGACTAGGTGCCTAGGATATGATTGCTAGGATTAGATGATTAGAGTTTGATGAACACATTATTCCCATACATCTATATGATCTGATTGATATGTTGCATTGACTTTTATTAGTCGATTGTTGTTTGGGTGATGTCGACCACCATATATTTGTATGTGTGTTCACTAACGTATGCAGGTATATTGGTATAAAAGAATGTTCCCGATCCAGATCCCACTAATGAAGATGATTGGATGCCGAAAGGAAAAGGTAACTATTTCTTGGGTTGACAAATGAAGAAACGGAGCTTAATTGGACTTCAATGGAGAGTTGGCATAAATGCAACGTAAGAAGAAGTCTCACTGCATCAGCAGACGGTTTTTCTTCCAAACCCTACAACAACAACAGGAGCTTCTCAACCACCTAACGTATCTTTGTGCAGGATACCATTTTTAAACAATTTTGAATTATTTGATTAAATTGTTTTAAAAATGGAAAATATCGTTTGAAAATTTATTGAGCTAATCTTTGAAAATCACCGGACTTCATTTTATCAAAACTTAAGTCACTCAATCATCGACTACTGTCATGGTTTGAGGGGGAGAGTGATTTTAAATAAAATATTTTCAAACGATATTTCTTCATAAAAGTTCCGGTTTGTACGTTAAAATGTGGTGATCTAAAGATTTAATGTTATGTCATGGTATGATTTTTCTTTTGAATCAAGGTCTTTCAAAATGAAATTTTTTCTGTTCTTGTTTGATTGTGAAACTGTTTTATTTTACTTAAAGATCTCTTAAAACAATCATACCTGACACTAACAATCTTTAATGTCTTAAATTGATCCTTATCTGTCATTTTTCAAAATTAAAATCTTGCCACGTCTTTCCCCAAACGTTTCTAAATGATTTTAATCAATTGGGATCACAAATCTCAATTGGTTTGAAATATTTGATCGAGGGAGAGATCGTGATTTAAATCTCAAATCTGTTTTAATGGAATCAATTTTAGTCCTTTATAGGCACTCCTGCCTCCATATGCCAAACGATTTCAAATACACAATGCACATGTTGAGGAGGAGGATTTATCCAAAAACCAGATGAGTTTTTAAATCAGGCACATTTTCTCCCATGTTTTATAAACCTTATTAAATCACTTGGGATCCAAAATCTCAAAGGGTTTGATATTTTTGATCGGGGGAGAATTTGTGATTTAATAATGAAATTTGATAAAAGTTGATCGTTTTGATATAATTGTGCAGGCTGCTCTCTCATATGTGCTAAACGCTTTCGAATCTCGAAGCACATTTTGAGGAGGAGCATAACTATCGAGGTACAAAAGTTTTTTAAGTTATTTATAAAGTACCTTGATTGAGTTATCAAATGGTTTTCTTAATGGCCTTTGTGTTCGTGGATGTGCTTCAAAAGAACTCTTGCCTCTATGTGTTAAAATGATTTCTCTTATCCTATGCACATATTGAGGGGGAGAAATTTACCAAGAAAATCAAATGGCTTTTTCGTATGAAAATTGTGATCAAGAAATTATTTCAAAGAAATTATTTCAAAGAACTCTTGCCTCCATGTGGCAAACAATTTTAAATCATATGCACATGTTGAGGGGGAGCATTTCTAAAATGATCAAAACTATTAAGGTACAAAATGCTTTGATCTCGTATCACAAGTACCTTGATTGTTTTTCCAAATGATTTTTCAATTGGTTTCAAGGAAGAATGAACTGTACCAAAAGACCGACCATTTTACTTTATGCATGGAGTTATAAGGATGGTGAGGTTAGGTATTTGTTCCCACGATCCGCCAGAACCGGAGGGATCTTCCCAGGGACAATCCACTAGATAGTGTAGAGTCCTTAGGAATATTGAAAAAAGGAGAAAAATGAGAAAATGGGAAGAGTGCGGACTGAGACAGAGCTAGTACTGGAACAAACCCAACAAGGTTCTAGTTATGAAGTCTCGGTAAGCACTGAAGGGGTTGAAGAATGAAAAAGAAATGAATGTGAAAAAGGGTGAAAAGAAATAGCCCTCCATCAATTCAACCTTAGGGCAGAAACCGGGTTCAATACATATGCTACTGGTTGTTACTAAGGTAACACTGGTTTTGAAGACAAGACATCATGGACCCAGTGTCGCACTGCACTAAACTTCCCAAGCCACTCAAGTTCCTCTTAAAAGGGCTTGTTTCATTCTCACGGGGAACCTACATAATCTATCGACTTTCTCTTAGAGATTGTTGATATTGAAGAAGGAGACCCTCTCCCTAGTCTTCGACACAGGAACCAAATGTGCACGATTGAGTCTAGAGCCAAGAGATTATCCACAATATCTCGTTAGGACACTAAATTTAATGAAGACTTACTGTTTCACACAATGTGGAAAGTAAGAACATATTAAGAGTCCTACGCATTATCCTTGTGGTATTGCCAGAACATCCGAGTGATATGTAAAAATATTCACAATGAAGATGGAAATACTTCTAGAGCCAACATCAAACAAGCTCTTGGTGGGTGACATGTGAGATTTTGCAAAAGATCAAACTTGTGACAACTGGATAGAAACAATGGGGAGATTCACTCGTGAATCAACCTTGGTCCAGGAATGGAATTGACGAATACTTTTGGAAAAACCGTTCGATGTGCAAACCTTCTTTTCTCTAGCACGTCGAATGTGTATTCATTTCAAATTCAAAAAGTATCTCTGATTGAAAAATACTTTTAGAAAAACCGTTCGATGTGCGAATCTCTTCTTTTCGCTAGCACTTCGAATGTGTACTCATTCTCTAATACAAAAAGTATTTTGATTGAAAATTGATCGTTCTCATAAAACCTTCGTCGTATTGCAAAACTCTTTCTTCAAGCAATACGCGATTGTTTTTCAAATCATTTTTCATCAATCAGTGAATCTCAATTCGCTGGTTCACTCACTCCGTGTTGTCTTCTTTGAGACGTTTCGGTTTGAGAACAGCTAGAACAGCTGTGAAACCCTGTCAAGGAGATTCTTAGGAATCCTACCTGATCACAGGCAGTACTTGTACTGATCAACGGGGAGCCATGGGCCGTGTACCTCAATTCAACGAAAGTGATCAAAGACACTTTCGTGCGCTTTATTGCTAACTGTCGTATGCAGGTACACCCCGACGATTGCAGCTGATCAGAATTGAGGAGTCAATCCAAAGCCGCATGTTCACAGCAACCACACTTAATTGAAGAAATCATGACTGGTGCATATCTACATAACCTGGTTCTGATATTTTTACTATGCTTCTGCTACGCTGCTGCAAATATCATGAACCAGTAAGGCTTCCGCTACTCTGATGGAAAGATGTCATGATTCAAAAGTGTGAGCATGTCGGTCTAAAAGTCACAACTTCACATGATGGCAACACAATAAAGGGTGATCCAGAGATTAATGTGGCTGATGATCTCAATGAAAGCTCGAAGATCATCAAAGATGTGGATTAGTTCAAAGGCCTCCACTGAATGTACAAATCAATGCGAACTTTGAAGAATTGCTACTATTGCACAAAGAATGCGGAATTGAAGAATTGAAGTCTACGAGCTCAAGAACAAAGTCAAGAATAGAATGCTAGGATTCGAAATGTAAAACATGGGGTGACCTCCCTTAGGGGGAGATTGTTAGGAATTAGAAAATTCCATAGTGAAGAGTCAGTCACCCCAAATATTATCTAGCATAAGTTAGCTCGTAGACTTGTCGTTAGTTACGTTATTTTTCAGTTTATTAGTTAGTTATTAGTTTAGTTTAGCGTAGTGTAACACCGTGGAGGAAGGACGGGTCTTTACCCACTGTATCCCTGATCCACAGGCCGATAGGAGGTCGTGTCTTATGTAACTATAAATACCCCTTCCATCCATGGAAGGGGTGGTGCTTTTCAATCTAATATTCCATACTTTTGTGTAAACCTCTAGCAAGAACACCATCTCTCTCTACTAACTCTCTAACTATGGCAATCATGTATTTTGATCATCCAAGACCACCCGAATCATCAACACAATAATATTAACGATCCTACAATTGTCTTCTTCATCTGGATGGTTTTTGTTTTCCTGATGTTCAATTGTGGCTTCAAGGTTTTCGACTTTGAAGTCAAACCATTCGGGTTCATCATTGGTGTGTTCATCTAGGTAATCCTTCCAGTCCCATGCTTCATCCTCCTTAAACTTCACATCTCTACTAACACATATTCTTTGTGTTGTTGGATCAAACAATCTATAAGCTTTTGATCCTTGTTCGCTTCCTAAGTATACCATTTTGTTACTTCTATCATCTAACTTTGTCAGATGTTGTGATGGTACCTTTGCATATGCTATGCAGCCAAAAACTCTTAAAGTTTCTAAGTTTGGCTTTTTCTTCTTAATTGCTTCATATGGAGTGATGTCTTTTAAGGCTCTTGTAAGAACGCTGTTTAGAATGTATATAGCGTGTCTAACAACTTCAGCCCAAAAGTTTTGTGGCATGTTAGTTGCTTTCATCATGCATCTCGTAGTAGACATGATTGTCCTATTTCTTCGTTCAACAACTCCATTTTGTTGTGGTGAGTAAGGTGCGGTTAGTTGTCGTGCTATGCCGTTTTCTTTGCAGTATTGAGTGAATTCGTTAGATGTGAATTCTCCTCCACGATCAGTTCTTAACATTTTCAATGTTGTCCTTAGCTCCTTCTCTATCGTTTCTTTGTATTCCTTAAAAGTATCGAAAGCTTGATCTTTCGTATTTAGGAAATACGCCCACATATATCTTGAGTAGTCATCTACTAACAAGAATATATATTTCTTTCCAGATGGTGTTGGTGGTGTTATTGGTCCACATAAATCTCAGTAAACTAAATCTAATGGTGATGTTGATCTAGTTTTTGCTTTCTTGGGAAATGGTGCTCTGCTGTGTTTACCAACTAAACAAACATCACATATTTGTGTTGTATGTTTAATGGCAGGTATTCCATGAACTAACTCTCTTTGAGTCATATATTTTAATGATTCAAAGTAGAGGTGTCCTAATCGTGCGTGCCATAACCAAGTGTTGTCACTTAAGTTTGCTAATAAGCAAACAGGTGTGCCTATCTTCAGACTTGCTTTGTATAGACGGTTTCTTTGTCTTGTGACTTTCAAGAAGATTTTGTTGTCCATGTCATAAAGTCGTAGTTCATCGTCGTCCATTACAACTTTACAACCTATTTCGGTAAATTGTCCAAGGCTCAATAAATTGTTTTTCAAGCTAGTAATGTAATAGACTTGAGATATGATTCTTTGTTTATCGTCTTCACATTCTAATAGGATTGAACCTTTTCCTTTAATCTCTACATGAGATCCATCTCCGAATCTTACTTTTCCACTAACGTTCTCATCTAGTTCTTTAAAGTGTTCTCTTATCCCAGTCATATGGTTACTAGCTCCGTTGTCTAAGTACCATTGACTATCGACACTTGTCTCTTTATATCCTACATCTTCTTCGTGTAGCGAGACCTTTTGATCTTCTAGCTTTGTTACATGTGGGTCTTCTAATATTGCCATTAATAAGGTAGGTTCTAAGTCCTTCTCGACAAGATTAGATTGCATACTAGTGTTTGGTTTTGAATAACACTTAGATGCATAATGACCAGTCTTATTGCACTTGTAACATTTAATTTTGCTAAAATCAATATTCTGTTTGTTGAAGTGATTGTGAGTGTTTTCTCCATCCTTCTTCTCGTGGTTATTTTTATCGTGGTTTTTCCATCCTTTATATTTTCCACGTCCACGTCCTCTGAAATTTTTTCCTCTATTGTCATGTCGTGTGAACATCAATTTTTCTTGACTGTCCACTTGTTTTCCTTTCTTATACTTAATCCTTTCTTCGTAGGTCTTAAGTCTTCCTATTGCCTCTTCTAATGTCATATCACTTAGATCGGAATATTGTTCTATAGATGCGACTATTTGCATATACCTTTCGGGTACAGCATTTAGTAATTTCTGTACTAAGGTTTCATCTTCTATTGTGTGTCCTAGACTAGCGGCTTTGTTTACGAGTGTTGTAAGTTTTGTGGTGAAGGTGTCGATTGTTTCATCTTCCTTCATGTATAACATCTCAAATTCGGATTTGAGTGTTTGTATTCTTGCTTGTTTAACTCTGTCTTCGCCAACGTGTCTAGTTTTCAAAGCATTCCAAATGTCTTTTGCGCTTTTATGCTTTGTTATTTGAAGTAATTGTTCTTCGGGCAAGGCTTGATAAAGGAAATCAATAGCGGTTTTATCCTTTTTCTTATTGGGTTGAGTCGTTTCAGTCGGCTCAATTGTTTCCCATAAACCATTCGCTTCTAGAATGATTTGCATTCGAATTGCCCATAATGAGTAATTCGCGGACTTTAGGATTGGGCATTGAAATTGGGGTGTACTATTTGTAATGTTAGTACTAGGTTCCTTTCCACTATCTTTCGTCATATCTTAAAATGACAATAAATCTCCAACAAAGAATTTTAACACAAAGTGTTTCAAAAAAAAAATTCTTATTTCAAAAATGAGCTCTTAATGTTTTATCTTCCTCAAATGGGTGTAAAACTTTTCTAGGTATAGTTTTAACAATTTTTAAACTATCCTTGGAGATTGTAAATTTAAAATGAATAACCTAAGGTTAATTACTCCTTACAAATTATTCCTAATCAGTATTCTAAGCAGTGTAATTACTATGTTAGATATACTATTCAAAAATATGATAAGACTTTAATAATTTTTTAAAATAACTTATCAAACTAAACAATATATATCAAAAATATATAAAGTAAAATAAAGATGGTTTTGAAATATTTTAGAACCTGGAGGGGTTGATGGTTTAACCTGATGCCCTAATAAATAATATCCTTGAGTGGCCCTTATACTGTACACGCGTCCCCTTTTAACCCTTTTATCTCCTTTCGTTTTTTGAGATAAAAACACGCGTACTTATTTTTTTTCTTTTGAGATACTGTCTTTCAGTTCTCTCTCTCTCTCTTAAAGAAGATAACTGTTGATCTTCTTCTTCTTCTCCAATAAAACAACGGTTGACTGGCCTCTTTTGATGGCTGTGGTTTTTGACCGCCTCTTCTACTTTCTCCGGTATGGTGTTCTGTACGAGCACTGTTATCCCTCCAACTTGAAACCTAGGGTTTCGGCTTATTTTTGGGGGTTTTTCTGATCCGTGAGTATTTTACGATTGGAGTTTGCTAATGAATCAATTGGGGTTTTCAATTGATCCTTCTGGGCTTGATTTCGTTTAAGAACAGGTGTGTTTGTTCTAATTCGAATCTTTGATTTGTGCCCTAATTGATGACGCTCGTATTGGTTTTTTTATTTTGAATCAAATGTTTAAACGATTTGAGTTCGTTTTCTGATCCTGTTTTGGATTGGGTATGCGAAACTGGTTTCGGAAAAAATTTTGCGAATTTGTTTTGTTGCCGGGTTGTGAGTAATCACAAAGTGATTATACCCCTGTTGCGACAAACGTTTGAGACACAAAAAATGACGTCTGGATTTTGTGTTCTTAAGGATTTGCAAAAAAAATTTTATATCGAAACTGGTCTTTGTCTTTTTGATTCGGGAAACTTTTACGAGTAAGGTAAATGATGATTGTTGGTTGATAGACCAAACCGCTCTAATACCAATTGTTGGCCTTTTTAACGGGATCTATGGTCTTAACGTTTCAATCACAAGTATACCGAGTAAATGTGCAAGGATTAATAAAACTGTAAATAAGTCTTTGTATTAATCAAATATGTCATCATTGTTTTACAATAAATGTATCTAGTATTTATAATGTAATGAAAGGGTACATAGAACCATTGTGTCGGTTCTTGCATATGAGTAGTTATTTGTAACTGCTAAGTAACTGTTTCTGTAACTGCTTCTTTGACTTTTCATATGGTTGACTTTTGTTGACCGGGTCATTTGGGTTGTGACGGGTTAACTGTTGGGTCGATGGTGATTAACCCAATAAATAGTGTGCGTGTTTACTGATCTTAATTGTGTTCTTTATAATTACATTGCAGCAGTAATCTAAATCTTTTAAATAAAATAATAGGGCCCCAAAGCCAGTTTTAGTAGGGGCTCCAAAGCCAGATTCTGTCTCATATAAGCTGGTTGACAAAACCTAAACTCCCTCTCAAATTTTAAGGTGTTATCTCAGTTATATATACAGGAACCTTTGTAACACACAGGACATAAGGTAATTATTTTAGAGTTGTTATAGCAAACAGTTTATGTCAAAAACATACATTAAAAGAAGAATATATACCGTATATGATATGATGTCAGCAACTATTTTTTATCATACCAAAAAGCCAAACATAGGTGGTCATATGATATATCAAAACATGATAAGCAATTTTGATATGCAATCCCAAACAGACCTTATACCTAATACTAACTACTTTTTTCTTATCGTATAGTATAACAATAGCAAAGTTATAGGCTAACCGTTGTCGTTTCTTCCAAACCTAGTGCCATTGCCAAACAGGCATAAAGAGCCACTTCTTTAGGACTTATAAAATAGACATGGTTTTTACGGTTTATGAGTCTAGTTGCCAACCTTTTTATCATCCTAATGGACCTAATCCGGTAAATGTATTATTTAAGAGCCACTTCAATAGGATAAAATAACTTACTTAAGTAACATTAATCTTTCGTAATCTCTTAATATTTACAAATTGGGACATAATGCTTATTTGCAGTACAACGCTATAATATTGTAGTACAATGATATAGGGAATAACGAAAGAAACCTGTTTCGATGCCAATAGACGATCGATGAGATAAATTCCATCAGCTCCACCAAGCACAAACACAATAATCCACATCCTGTAGTATAATTGCTTTTCAAATTAATAAACAATTACAATGACATCTCCTAGATCCTATATGATATCACTATACCAATTACTACTCTCACCATAACATACATACTATACAACATGACGATTGCATTGACATATACGATAAGAAATTACATAACATGAAAATAGAAGAATTTTTACCTAAAAACTGAGCTGCTATTTGTTGCAGTTTCAAATTCACTTTCAGCAAGATATTGGAATTGATTCAAATTTCGTAGTCCATTGTGTCAAAAGATTGTTAGAAGTTATAATAAAAGTGAATGATAACCCCCATTAACCAAATCCGGGTGGAGCATCAAGGTCGTCATCACTATCATCGCCTTGCACTTTTGTGTTCTGCACCAGACGGATCATTCTCCAATACTTCTTGTGATTGGTGGACTGTTTCTTTTTTTAGTTCTTCTATTGGCAACGTATGAAGGGGTATAGGTGGCTACAACTCATTAGTCTGATAGAAAAATTGGGTGGTTCTATCAATTCATTATCAGATACATCATCAACTTCAATGGTCTATGCAACATTGGATTTATGATAATCATATTCTTCACGGGTACGCTTTTGATCTTAGCCTGAGGACTCGGTATCGTCGTCCCGTTTTGTTCTCGAGAGTTTATGACAGACTGCTTTCACGGTTTCCGTAATATCACTTTTCATGCCATCGGGTGATCAGATTATTTCGTAGAGCACATCAAATATTATTTCATTTAATTAACTCCTGCAATTCAAAATAGATACAAAATTAAATTTGAATACATTGTGATAGGCTGATAGCTGAAAGAACAATATACATCATACTTCATACTTCATACTTCAACATAACATAACAATATATAGAATATAGAAACAATGGTGGATACAAATAACACACTTATCATACTTCAACAGTCCACTAAAAGTAAACAAAAATAAATATTAGATCAGATATATAAATATATTCTAATAATATAGTTTTAAAAATTGATCTTACCTGAAGTTATAGGGTGCTGTCATAATTGTGCTATTTGAATAAAGACAATGATTATTCCTTTATCGGCCGGATCATTTCGCTTGATTTTGGAGGTGCTTACAATTGTCAGAAACAAAGATGCTTGAAGAAGGCAATGAAAGAAATGATTGACCAATTTACGCGCATAACCCCTATTTTAAATAAATGATTGAAGAAGGCAATGAAGAATTGATTGAAAAAATGCTTGAAGAAGGCAATGAAAGATGCTTGAAAAAGGCAATGAAAGAAATGAAGGAAAAAGTGAATTCTTGTAGACTTACGCGCATAACCCCTATTTTAAAATAAATGATTGGCCAATTTAAAACCAATTGTTTTAGACTTTTGAGATCTTCTGTATAAAACAACTTGGGATCAAATTTGTAGAAAAGCTCTTTAACAAAATTGGAGTTACGATTACTAAATCATCTCGGCTTAAAATATAACTAAAAAGTACTTTGAAATACTTTCAAGAGGGCTATCTTCTTGAAATCTAACTAAAGTAGAGTTTTTCATCGATGCCTTACTCAATTGACAAGTCCAGTAGCATCTCCCATAACCATATTCAAGACACCCTGTGATTTTAAGTGAACATAAATGAATTTAAACATTGTACAATAGATGATACAATGGTTCAAGTTTATAAGACATACTGGTGGGATTCCGGATTGAAGGGCGAGCTCAGCAGCGGCCAAGGCGGTCAATGGTGTGAGCTCAGAGGGCTCTATGATCATTGTACAATCACAGGCAAGAACACGACGAGCCTGATACAACCACCAATATCCAAAGTAGCATTCTCAATTACCGTCAGCGATATGGGTACAAATTGATTTATAAATAAACAGAATGTAGAGAATCTTGTTTGATGTTTGCGGAGCCTTGCTGCAAAAGGAGCTCCTACCCACTTTTGATCCACACTCAAAGACTACAATTACAAACAAAAATAAAAATATCAGCTTATCATGATGGTATCTTCCACGCAAGCACACCAAAGGAGAGAAATTAAAAAAAGAAGGTATGAAAAGAGAGTCAAATCAAATTGTTTATTATCAATCTAAAATTAAAATAATCACTATCAACATCTAAATATCATCAATCTACAATTAAAATAAAGAAATCAGAAAACAAACATAAATCAATTACACAAACCAATCATAAAGTTAAAACTTTTATCTAATTAACAAATAAAAAACAATCAAATTAAATTGTTTTATCAGCAGTTCATCATGAAATACACATAAAAATTACTAAGCACCTGAAATACCTAATCAAAATTAATCAACAAAAATCAACAAAACTAACAAAACTAAATCCATTTTATAAATTATCGTATGTCAAAACATGATGAAACTGATTCTCTACCTGATTGAATCGAAGATTCAGATACGTGAAAGCAGTCTGAGCGAAAAGATACAATAAAGCCTGCATAACAATGTTCAAGAATAAGTAATCATATGATATTAAGACTCTTTACAAAACTGAAACATAGATGTTTACAAAACCTTTTATATTCTTCTCATAGACATTTCATCAAACACTTGATGAACACCTTCATCAAACACCTATTACCAAACAATAGTTGTTTAGACATAGCATACTTAGTATAATTAGCACCATAAAAACAATCTTTCATTCAAGTATCCATGTACACAAATAAACTGAGTATGCTATAAGTTCAAAAACTAACTTTGATCGGCCTCAGATTGTGAATCACAGTCTTTCTGAGTCCATCCCATCTTCCATAACCTCTCGAATCAAAACATCTATAATAACAATAAACCTAATCCTAAGCATTATATATATATATATATGCGTATCCTAACAAAAAAAATAAAAAAATCGCACAAAAAAAATAGATGACCTAACCTTATACCGCAAAAGATATACGATTGAAACACAATCACCAATAGTTTCTTATAAATCAAAAACCAATAAACACAAACCCAAAATGTTTCTAATTTTTTCCATCATAATTGAATGAATTTCTTACAATAAGAAGGTTTTAACGTTAGTTAGATTGTTGGATTCGTTAATTTTTATGTTGTTATAAATGATTTTGGATTGAAATATCATTTGACAGGATTTTTGTTATTCGATTAAATTAGGTTTAGGAGGATTTGGGCTCGGGTGATGATTTGGGGGAGGATGATTATTTTGATGATTGATTAAGGCTAGTATTGAAACCGAATGTGTTTATTCAAGAATATGTTTTGAAACTGAGAGAAAAAATAGGATGATCGGACGGTTGAAAGAGTTTTGAGGATTTAAATGCCACGTGTCATTTTTTAAGAATTTTGAGGGGAGATGTGATTCAAACAAACCCTCCTTTATATAGAGTAGGTATATATATATATATATATATATATATATATATATATATATATATATATATATATATATATATATATATATATATATATATATAGGCTCCGGTTCTATTGAGAAGGTTTTTATTTTGAGAAGATTGAGAAATCTTCGTTTGAGCAAATTGATTCATGTTTTTTATTTGATTCACAAGTAAACATCATTTTATGGTGACTCGAATCTATAAACCACAAATTTGATTCACAAATCATTGTTAAAATCGAGTTATGATGATGATTCATTAAATTTGTACAGATGATTCAGTTAACTACATATATCTCAAAATCGAGAGATTTTTAACATTGATTCAAATTTATTTTACACATTTTGAATTTTAATCACATTAAAATGAGTTTTACGCTTGAAAAAATGAATCAAAGTTAAAAATCTATCATTTTTGAAAACCTTCTCAATCTTCTCAAAATAAAAACCTTCTCGATCGATCCGGATTATATATATATATATATATATATATATATATATATATATATATATATATATATATATATATATATATATATATATATATATATATATATAGTGTAACGTTCAATGCAGAACCATTTTTTTGTACAGAACCTACAGAACCAGCCTTTTTACTCCTAATAATGCATGATGTACATCATATTTATGGCTAATGGCATCTTTGTAAATAATTTGAATTATATTATAATTAAAAATAATCATGAAGGGCAATTAAGTAATTTATATTATTCCCTAAAAAAAAATAAAAAACCATAATTAAATTAAAATCTCTCCTACATTTACTCTCCACTCACTTTTTTCTCTAAAAAAAAAGCTATCTATAATTTCAGATCTAGATAAGCAGATCTACTTTATTCCTTTCAAAAGTCGACATTCACTATGATCCAAACCAATCATATATATATATATATATATATATATATATATATATATATATATATATATATTTGATTCCATGATCAACAACGACCTGTTATTAAACCCGTGAACGGCGAAGAAAACAAAACCCGGTTGTGAACAGGGCTGCTACAGTCGTTTTGTCACCTGAAAAGGCGGTTGTTGCCGCTTGTGTTGCTGGAAACGTTGCTGCCGCTGCTGTTTTGGTATTCGGATCACAGATGGGTCGATCCGAAAAAGTGTAAGTATCTTTTTTAAAGTCATTATAATGGATCATCAGTTTGTTGAGTGGGTTTAATGGAAATACGGATCTTGATTCCACATGGTGATATACATGATTTTAATAATGGTGGGGCTAGTGATTGATATGTGTCGGAAGATTTTGTTGCTGGGTCTGGTTCTACCCGTGGTTTCTGGTACTTGTAACGTCTTTTTTGTTCATGGGTAACGTCAAGATACTTTTTTGAACAATAGTTACCTGGCTCCTGAGGTTTTTTTGGATGGTGTGGTTGATGAGAAAACGGATGTGTATGCTTATGGAGTTCTTTTGTTAGAGATTATCACTGCACGTCCCGCTTTGGATGAGTCACAACAAAGTCTCGTTATGTGGGTATGTATATTCATTTTAGAGATTCAAACCAGAAAACTAATTATAGTTAAAAAGTGAGGACTTGTTAAACCAGTATAACGAAATTCATTACTTTTTAGAGATTCAAACCAGAAAACTAATTATAGTTAAAAAGTGAGGACTTGTTAAACCAGTATAACGAAATTCATTACTTTTTAATGTAATAATCATTACTTTTTAAATATAATAATCATGTATGTTTTTTTCAATGTTTAGTTAAATCAGGTGATCATAAAAAAGCAGCGTGCACATATGTTTTTGGAAGACGGGCACATATGTTTTAATGAACTTGACGAGAAAGTGAAGCGTGCATATATGTTTTCGGAAGACGGGCACATATGTTCTAATGAACTTGACGAGAAAGTGAAGCGTGCACATATGTTTTTGGAATTCGTGCATATATGTTACCGAAGCGTGCACATATGTTTTTGGAAGTCGTGATATCAAATTTTGTGTATTGTATTTATGTTTTTTCTTTGTTATAAATGTAGAGATTACATGTATATGTTTATGATAAATTATTAGAGGTTACATGTGTATTTTTATGTTTTTGGTCATAAATTTCGATAATCAAATAATGTACACTTGAAACATATATGTACTTACCATTTTAAGCTAATAAGTTTGACGTCTAAATGCAAGAAACACATGTAAATTTACTATATTTAAGGAAAAAAAAAACACGTATGCACTTGATTTTTTTTTAAAAATGTCTATTGCAAAAAACATATATGCACTTGAGATATTTTTGAAAACATGCATGCTGTAAAAAAAAAAAAAAAAAAAAAAAAAAAAAAACTCCGAAAATTAAAGGTTTAAAAATCGTTTTTAATCAAAAAAATTCAAAAAGAAAGTAAATATAAGTTTTTACTATTATACCCTTTTCAATTAAATAAAAGTATTTAATAATACTAAATTCTTATTGGTCCAAAGTGGTTCTGTAAAGTTCTGTACAAAATAATGGTTCTGCATTGAACGTGACCATATATATATATATATATATATATATATATATATATATATATATATATATATATATATATATATATATATATATATATATATATATATATATAGGGGGGATTTATTTTGAGAACCCTGTTAAGTGCGAGAACTGAGAGAATCCCTTATGTACTCCTATTAATGCATATTGTGCAACATAGCATTTTTGATTTATTAAACTTTTTAATTTAATCCAAAAGGGTATAATAGTAAAAGTCAATCTTATATTATTTTTCGTTTTTTTTTTTTTTTTTTTTTTTTTTTTTTGCCGTTTTTTTTTTTTGCGTTTCTTTTTTGCTTTTTTCTGAACATGCATGTTTTAAAACTGCTTTAGTGCACATGTGTTTTTATGAATTAATTTTATTATTTTGGTTTTTGGAATAGTTTTTTCGACATACATGTTTTTCAAATGAAAAAGTGCATATGTGTTTTTAGATCATGTAAATTTATAACAATCAAGAACATATTGTTAAACACAAAATTCGATAGATTGAAATACAATTAAATTACAAATTTAAAATAAGAAGAAATACATGGATATAATCTATCTTTACACGTGTGCACTAACAATAATTAACGTAAACGGACATATGTGCACAAAACATATGTGCTTGAAGTTTCTCATCATATTATTTTGAACATGTGCGCATGTCTTCCAAAAACATACATGCACGCTTTCCAATAACACATATGTACTTCCAGCATGTGTGCATGCCTTCAAAGAACATCACGCCTAGAAAAAATAATAGCCAAGATTAAATACTTTTAAAATAAAACTCAAGATAACAAAACACACATGGACAAGCTTAAACTAACAAACACAAATAAACATGAGACAATTTTTTTTTATATATGCAAAACATATATAATCCAAACACAAAACATATATGTTTAATCAAACACAAAATATATATGTTTTATACGTAAACATATATGTTTTTATACATTAACATGTATGTTTTAAACGTAAAGGACCTGTCTCGTGAGTAGATAAGTTCTTTTGAAAGAAGTGCATCACACGGTAGGAGTAGCTGAAATAGAAGTCCTTTGTAAGATCCACCGAGCATAGGAGCTTCTTGTATCTTATAAAATTGAACGAATGCTTGAAAATATAAAACCAAAGTCAATACCGAGTATTATAAAACTGAACGAATGCTTGAAAATATAAAACTAGGCAAAAGATTTGAACCGTAATAGTACCAATGGAAACGTTGGCAACACAAAGGGTGCTTTGTTAGTAAAACCCAGATAATACCTTCTCTCATTCAAGAGTTTTAACTAACATCATAACAGCCATAAACCTCACCCCGTACCTCAAAGGAAGAAATTGGATTTGCATGCTTGTTGCTAAATAGAGGCGGGATTGTAAAACTGCATGATTGCATATTGCTACGTGTTGGCCCCCCTGTAACAGATGAAAATAAATAACTATTCATTATTTAATCAAGAAATAAATATAAGTAGTTTTAGATAGTCATCCCATCTCAGTTCTTTGTCACTTTTATCTTTGTTTGCAGGAATTGCTGATATTGACTTTAGATTTTCAACAGGCTGTGTAAAACTACCATTGTGTGTTGGAGGTGTCTGAGCAGACGGGGTAAATCCACTTACCTCACATTTACATCCAAAAGGTGGTTGTCTAAAACCATGAATTGAACAAAATATAGATGGGTGAAAAGGATTAGAAAAAGATGAGTTCTTGGGGGCAAAGGGTTGGTAAGTGTAGAAGAAGAACATGGATTGACTGATAAATGGCTAAACGCATGTAGGAAAGTAAAATTGGATGACATTGGGCAGTATGCAACAGCATATGTATTTGCCGAAACGTGTTTGCAGAATTTTCACATGGGCTGCTTGCAAAAGCAGGCTGTGACACTGGAAATGAGCTTCCAAAAGGACTCGATGGTGTAGTGGATGCAAATGCAGGCTTCTGCATAAATAAACAAGAACCTGAAATTTGAAATAAAGAAGATGAAACAAAGGGATAAAAGCTTAAGGAAGACAAAAAATTGCTAATGCGGAATTCAGAAATGAGAATAAGAAGACTGTGAAATCAGAGTTTATAATATATAAAGAATATTACAATCACAAACAAATATTTGAAGTGGATCACAATTAATCTAAGTGTGTAATTGAAAACATTATGTCAGCATCAAATGTGATAACTAGCAATCTTGGTTTTGTAAAACAATAACTACAATTCACCAACAATACCAGAACATCTACCTGACACCTAATATATTCACATAACCAGCATTAAGTTCAGCCATATTAAGCACTATTGTTTCATACCAAACTTAAAAAACGATCATAAGTGTGCTTACCACCAAAACGAGAGGATGAAGAACCAAATACTTGGCTTGATGGAGATCAAAGGGTTGGGATCGATGCAGATCCAAAAACTGATTGCCCATTACCAGATCTCGGACATGTTGGTGTCGTAGACTGATCACCTGCAGAAATGCATATGGTAACAAAGTTTCAGTAGAGTAAGATCGGACATCTCAGTCACCACAACTAATATGGTGTTGTTGACACGAGGCGAGGTTCAGGGCTGTTGTGATGTTAATAAACAAATAGACATTCTCATATAGTATCAACCAAGTATACACAAAATAAAAAGGTTATATTAATCATGGTAAACTTGTTTATTACCGCAAACTGGATAACTCAAGAGTAAGAATTGGACTTCCAAAAAAATTATAAAAAAAAAACGATTTACACATAATAAATCGAAATAAAAAGCAAGATTATAATTAGCAAAACTTACAATACGAAGAAACCAATGACAAAACAATTGAAGAAAAAAGGGAAAATGATAAAAAAAAAAATGCATCGAACTTGACACTTGTTGTCATTGTGTGTAGTCAACTATTTTTTTTTTCATTGTAACACAAACCTTTTGAATTTTTGTCATTGTATGTAGCCAGTTAGGTAAATTTGTGTTATTGTATGTACCCAGTCAGGCTTAGCGTTACATCGTTAGTCCTTATTTACTAACGGTCATTAGTAAATAACTTAAAATTTCGTTCTCTTACGTTTTTATTCGTTTTCATCCGTTATTATACGTTTTCGTCCGTTTTTATACTTTTTCGTCCGTTTTATACATTTTGGTCCAATGCTTTCATCCGTTTTTTACATTTTCGTTTGTTTACTTATGTTTTCGTACGTTTTCTTACGTTTTAGTCCGTTATTATACGTTTTCATCTGTTTTTA
Organism: Chrysanthemum seticuspe; assembly: GCA_019973895.1. NCBI lineage: Eukaryota > Viridiplantae > Streptophyta > Magnoliopsida > Asterales > Asteraceae > Chrysanthemum > Chrysanthemum seticuspe. Next base: position 115,565,087 of record BPTQ01000007.1, read on the forward strand.
TACTTTTTCGTCCGTTTTATACATTTTGGTCCAATGCTTTCATCCGTTTTTTACATTTTCGTTTGTTTACTAACGTTTTAGTCCGTTATTATACGTTTTCGTCCGTTTTTATACGTTTTCGTCTGTTTTCTTACGTTTTCATCCGTTTTTATGCGTTTTGTCCCTTTTTTTACGTTTTCATTCGTATTTATACGTTTTCATCCGTTTTCTTACGTTTTCGTCCGTTTTTATACGTTTTCGTCTGTTTTTTTAAAGTTTTCGTCTGTTTTCTAACATTTTCATCTTTTTTTATACGCTTTCGTTGGTTTTCTTACTTTTTCGTTCATTTTCTTACTTTTTCGGACGAAAATGTATAAAACTTAAGAATACGGACAAAAACGTATAAAAATGGATGAAGGTGTAAGAAAACAGATGAAAAATTAAAAAAAAGACGAAAACGTATAAAACAGATAAAAACAGATGAAAACATATAAAAACAGACGAAAACGTTAGAAAATCGACGAAGACATTTAAAAACTGACGAAAACGTATAAAAACGGACGAAAAAAATATAAAACGGATGAAAAACGATTGAAAACGTATAAAACAGATGAAAACTTATAAAAACGGACTAAAACGTATAAAAGCGAATGAAAACGTATAAAAGCGGACGAAAACGTTAGAAAACGGATGAGAATGTAAGAAAACAGACGAAAACGTAAAAAATGGGAAAAAGCAACGGACGAAAAAGTATAAAAAACGGACAAAAACGTATAATAACGGATGAAAACGAATAAAAACGTAAGAGAACGAAATTTTAAGTTATTTACTAACGACCGTTAATATAAAAGGACTAACGATGTAACGCTAAGCCTGACTGGGTACATACAATAACACAAATTCACCTAACTGGCTACATACAATGACAAAAATTCAAAAGGTTTGTGTTACAATGAAAAAAAAAATAGTTGGCTACACACAATGACAACAAGTGTCAAGTTCGATGCATTTTTTTGTCATTTTCCCATTATAAAAAATGTTTTCACAAAAGTTTTATGCACCAACATACCCGACCTTGTGGATATTTTTTTTAAATTTTTGGAGAATATTTTTTGAAAAAAAAATCTTTTTATTTTTTTTTACGGATATTTGTCTTTTTATTTTAACTTTACCCTATATATATATATATATATATATATATATATATATATATATAAACTAATGTATTTGTAAGGAATTATAATGATAAAAGGAAAAGCACGAGTTATTATTACATGTAAATGAATACACAAGATTATATATATACGAATGACTCATGTTCTTTATCTTTATGAGCTTAAATAAGGATATCCGAAAAAAGTATATTTTTTAACTATCCGCATTCAATAACAACTCATGTTATTTCTCTTTATAAGTTTAACTCACACACATGCTTAAATATCAAAATGAATGACGACCTCACACATTACTCTAAGATGAGAATAAATAGACGGGATTCTACATATAATAACAACACATATTTTTCAAGATCAGTATGTGCTACTAAACACACATAATGTCTAGAACATGATATAAATAGTTAAATTTAAATAAAATCAATCTAAGCACCATGTCAGTTAAACAATGACTAATCCTTCGTGCAACAAAAATCTATACAAAATATTAAACGATATTAACACATAATGAAAAAATTATGTAAAAACTTGTGCATGCACCAGCATTATAACTAAATGAGTATTAAAAATTTAATATAATTTTAGAGAAAAATTTTAACGTTACAAAATTAAATTTAATGTCACAATATTTAACATAGAAAAATTTAATATAACTCTATAGAAAAGATTAACATAATTTATGAATGGTTACAATATTTAACTTTAAAACAAAGTTATTGATATATCACTACATGTTATACTATCTGCCCAAACCCATGTCTGCATGGGTTCTAATACTAATAACATAGAGAAAAGATGACCCATTATAAGGCACCATATTAATGTGTGTAATTCCTACTTTTGCGCCGACAACATTTTATCTTGTCAAAACCTTTGATCTAAAGTTTTTTTGGGTAAAGGGTTTCCCCAGTAAATGTATTACAAAAAAAAAGAAAAAAGTTTAAGTACAACAGATGTGGGTGAATCCCACATCTCAGCCGTGACATAGGAGGTTAGGCTAATATAACAAAGCAAACTACTATTATAACGAATGTACGACTATGACTAGATTACAATTGATGGATGACATGTTAGTAAAGATTATCTTGTTGAAAAGATTAATAAGCTAGAAAGTCAAATAATTAAGGGTAAAGCTTGTGCTTCTGGGTGATGATAGGAAGCTGCTTCCTATGCAAAAGTAGGCTAATGTGGGACACGTAGGTAACAATGAAAATATCCCTAACTCATCCAATGCTGCTCCTTGTGTTATTTCAAATAGTACACCTGATATGGTTAATGAGGGAAAAAGGTAGGTAATCCATTTTCTAAGGTTGGGAATTTGGTTATTCCGGATACTGATAGTGATGATGAAGTCGAAGATGTTTATGATGAGACTTCTCGTTTCATGAGTAATGGAGGTGCATATCATGCTAGTTTACATGAGGATGATGATTATGATCTATATGACACTTATGACCTTCAAGCAAGGTTATAAATAGCGCGAGGCGTGGCGTGGCGACATGACCAAGCCTCACGCCTTAGCGGCCAAGGCGAAGCTTTTGCGTTTATAAGGTGTGGCATAAGGTGGCACAAAATATGAAAAATTTATATATTTATATTATATTTTATATATATCAAGTTTAACAAAAGACATGACATAAGGTGGCATAACGGGTGGCTTGACGGCATGACCAAGCTTCACGCCTTTGCGAGGCGTTTACGGGCCTTTTAGAACCTTGCTTTCAAGGTATAACTCTGGAATAGCACGCGTTTGTGATGCGATGTATATAAATCTTCATGGTCAGTTTAATATTAGATTTATTTCTTGTCCTCATAGTAGTTGTTCATAAGATTGGTTTGTCTTTCTTATGCTAGTTTAAGTCTTAAGCACTGTAGGTGTGTTTGGTTTTCCTTTTTGGGTTGAGGTGTAGGATTCACCCACACCCGTTGTACTTAATTGTTTTTTGGAGTAATAATATTTTACTGGGAGTACCCCTTTTACCCAATTGACTAAACAAAAATATCAAATATAATCTACTTCTTCTTTCAACCGCGAACCTTGATATCCCAAGCGTCAAAGAAAGCTTGTTGATTTTCTGAAATATCATGTGCATGGTCCTCATCATTATCATATGGATCATAATCATACTCCACTGTTTCCTTCTATTTTTCATACAAGCTCTTAGTACCATAGCCACTTCTAGTTTTTGCTTGTTTAGATGCCATAAAATTTCTAGTTTCATTATAAACTTCCTCCACTTCACCCTCACTATCATCACCAATGTCCACATTTACATGCTCCTTACTCGTTCCAGTTTCCTTACCAATATTATCCTTACTCGTTCCAATAGATATACCCTTCGTTCCAGTAGCCATTTCACTCACTTTATTAGCTTTTTCATCATCTTTACACTCTTCAAAGACCGTGTCAAACTCATTAGATAATAACTCATATTCATTAGACATATTTAACACATTTTTGGATGAAGATGCAAGAGGTTCCTTGCCACCTTTAGAATTATGAATGCTCACATGTTCCTTACCTCCTTTAGAGTTAGATGTTTTTACTTGTACTCGATTTTGGTTGATATCAAAACTTAGTACCCACATTTTGACCAGCTTTTTTTACTAGTTGGACACGCTCGTTAACCACAAATTGAAACCCATCATTGGACTTCTCAACAACTGAAACCGAAAACACAACTTTTTTTGGACATTGATCAATACTATGGCCAAAAATCTTACATAAACTACACCGCGGTGGTCTCTACTCATATTCCACTCGAATCATTTCTTTTGAAAAACCCGACCCATCAAGTAAAGGTATAGCAATGATTAAACTATCTTTTAATTCATCTTCAATGTAACAACTCATATTTTTTAGGTCATTACTTGTCCATAAACTCAAAACAATTCAGTTTTAATATTTTAATATTTACTTTGACGCATAACCGTTGGGTTAAATCACGTAAACCGGAAATCAACATTTACGTATTACCGGCAATAGACTAAGTTTAGTCTACATCAACTAAGTACATAAATACTCTCATAAGCATATTTTATATGTTTTTGCATTTGATTTTATAAGTTTTATTAAAATTATACAAGTTTTGTATTTTATTTCATTGCATGTATGCATAACATACCAAAAACCTTCACCACCTTTAAATTAATTATACTACATATATATATATATACTTACAAATTAAACCATTTTCCCTCCCTATAAACCTTACAAAAACCAGCCCCCCATATATATATATATATATATCAATTTACTTTTATTTTTATTTTTACTACAAACTAATACGTTTACTTAAATTATCATTTAATACAATATACTAGTTATGGCATCATGGGTGATATCACCAAACCACATCATTGTTTCTCTTTGTTCTTCCTTGTACTCGACCCTCTTCCCCCTAAACCATTTCATGTCTTGATACTCTTCTCCATGTTCACTAGCTTACACTAAAACCTTCACTATAAATAAATCCTCATTTTCCCTTCATTTCACTACTTCAAAACACAAAACACACACTTTTTCTCTGAATTTTTGGGTAGGAATTAGGGAAAAAATAAAGTATTAAAATCTTTGGGTAAAATTGATAAAAGATTGGAGTTGTTAGTTATAGTTTTGGGGTGCAAAGTTAGGCTATTCTAGTGATTTTTTGGTTGTTACTGTGCATCTTCTTGATCTTTCATCCACCAACTTTTTGTAAGCATTTAAGACTCATTTTTATACTCATTTCATGTTTGTATATAATTTCATGTCTTTCTTATATCACCATTATATGATTTGTGTGTTGAAAATGTGATTTAAATCTAAATTGGTAAATTATTGTCTGTCCAGATTTTTAGTCGTGAACATCATCATAGAAACACATATTAAACAATTTTTGGGCCAAGAAAAATTTTACAAACTTATAAATATTTCTTAGGTAGTTCCTCGTAAAATTTCATAATTTTTGGAGCTGGTTTAGTATTTTTAATAAATCATATGCTACTGTTAGTCAAAATCGACAAGAATCTGAGTTACGTTTTTAATTTGTAAAAACAACCACTTTAAATACTAGATGAGTAAAAATAGTATGAATAACTATTGTAGAGGACATCTAGACCTATCCAAAACAATTTGAACATAGTCGTGACGATAAGTAATGAAGGAGATATGGCCCCTAGAACATAGGTTAAGTTTACTGATTTTTAAGAGCTTTGACACTAGTGTACATTTTTTACTTTAAAAAATAATTGGTGTAGAACTGAGACAAGAGGCTAACATTTTGGAAAGGAGACTAAAAATCAATGAACCTAGGCTTTTGAACCAATATATTTCATTTGAAAACGAGTGAGAAATAGCTCGATTAAGTCAGAGATTTTCTGAAAAATTCTAACAGCAGGTCCGAATTTGATTAAGGATAAACCGACAACTAAAACATGTTTTCACGAATCGAGGTCTTGAAATATTTAAGGTATACATAATCACCTACGTTTATAGTTTTTAACGGATAAAAACGAGCTATAAACAAAGTTGAAACGCCCACTTAAATACGGACTTTATTTCAATCAGCAACTTTATAAAAGAGTTTTAGATGTTTCTTTATTAAAAACAGGTTTTGACTATTTTTCTTAAACGTTTAACTTACGTAACTTCTTAAAACCTCACTATAAGTATACAAGGGTGATAACTTTGTAAAACTCATACGCATTTAATACATGTTGCATTTTCCAAAGACGACTTATTTACTTAGGTCGCGGTTAGGATCATTTGTTCGTTGAACATACTTATCATTTCCCATATTCATAACTTACTCAAGGTGAGTTTCATAGCCTCAATTTTCCTTGTTTATACTTGATTTTGAAATACTATGTGGTGAGAAAACATGCTCGTTTACTGAAATACATTACTCGTTTTACTTAAATATATGCTCGTTTACTTAAATACATTGCTTGTTTCACATACGGACACAAGTGCACACAACATTTACATATTTCCTAAGTTACAAAACTTTATATTAAGTCTCCACTATAATGAACCACTAATTACGTAGTAAGCGCGAATGTTTTGAATAGATCTATTGGGTTTATACCCCCGTCCAGGTAGTTGCCCTACTTGACTGGTACGTCAAACAGACGCATAATCAATTGAGGAACTTGAGTGTTCACGAACATTGACATTTGCAGGGAACATAACTAGAAACATTAAGGCTTTGGGGTCATGTGCTTGGGCTAATAGTAACACTTTTTCTATGACATTGTATTTGTTATAATGGTCATACATGGAAATTTTGTAGTCCGCACTTGATATTTACATTTATATAAACCTATAAACTCACTAACTTTATGTTGAAACTTTAGCATGTATTTCTTAGGTGCTTAAGGTTTGCATGGTATAGCATACATAGAGTCCATGCATAGAGTCACCATTGGTGGTCACATTCACAAGAATTTACTACATGTACACTATTCATCATTTGACTATGATTTTCCTAAAACTCTTATTATTTTGCTATGAATCTTGTGAACAATTGTATCGAAAACCTTTTGTTGCTTCAAATTAATCAAATGATATACTTTTTGTAGAAAACTATAGGAGGGGTTTTAATAGTTTTACCAAATTAAACTACAATTTAAACCATTTAGATGGACTTATGTCTATCTTTTTGATATTTGGATATTGATAGTTAGATATAGAGAATATTAAAGACGAGTTAAAGTAAAGAGAGATAAAACCGTGACACAAATATTTATAGTGGTTCGGATACAATGTCACATTCGTTGCCTTACTCGATTCCCCGAGTACCCAAGATCCACAAGCTCCTTATCTGGCAGAGAAGCATTCACAACGTCGCCTACACTTTATCTGGTACAAAGCTAGATACTGAGTTCTTGTTCAAGTAAGAACCAACCTAACGTCGCTTACAATTTATCATGTACAAAGCTAGATACCGGGTTCCTTTACAATGGAGGAACCAATCCTAACAACACAAACTTACACTACAAGTTTATGATACAATGTGATGAATCAAATACAAGAATCAACTCAGTGATCTTGTAATGATAATGAAGCCTAGCAATACTTCTCTTGAAGCTTGCAAGTCTCGTATGCTAAAGTCGTGATCTCTCCTTTTAAGAAGAACCTTGAGAATCATTAAAAGAAAAGCTATATCAATGATCCTTAGATCTGAGGTTAGAGAGATATAAGTGTATAAGAGAATTATAAAGAAAAGGGTTGAGAAATAATAAAGAAATAACTTGCTATTTAAAGGCCAAAATATACTCTGACCCGCCGGATCCTTCCAAAAAAGGATCCGACCAGTTGTCTCTAAGGGATCCGACATACTGGGTTAACCAGTCCGGATTTTGATTTACAATTTTGGGTTTTGGGTCATGGGTAATGGACTATGGGTCACGGGTCATGGAATTTGGGTTATGGGAATCCAACATGATGTCATGCATGATGTAATGCGCATGGGCCATGGGTTTTGGGTCATGGGTTTAGATTCTTGGATCATGGGTACTAGTTAAATTATGGATTTTGTTTCTTGGGTCATGTGTACCCAATGAGTCTATAAGAGATATATTTTATTTAATACATTTGTATATCTATCCTAGTTTAAATAAAATGCAAGTAACCAAAGTTACTTAAAAGTATTTTAGAAAAATGATTTTGTCTTTAAGTAGATTATTATACTAGATGCATTATCCTTGAGTATTTGATAAAGTATTTGTTTAGCATAATGAGTTAGAAAACTTTATCAAGGCACGATCAAAACTACTTCTACCCCACGATTCAACACACATTGTGCTTGTAAAAGAGTCAAACATTTTTGGAATACCAAGTTTAGTCGTAATAAGGCTCAAACCATCCTCTGAAAATACATCCAAAGGCACGTTGTATAGTTTAACCCACACCGGTACATGAGTTATGTCTTCCTTCATCAAATTAGTATTCATAGTCATTGGTTTAATAATGATAGGTATATCGCGTATCATCCATGGACCTCCCTCAAGAACATTCTCCAAACCTTTTTTAGAACCAAATTTAAAGAAAAAGAAACCCTTGGCAATCATCATAACTTTTGAAATACAAAACTTAGTACAAGAATGTAACACCCCGAAAATACGGTCCAGCGGAAGCATACGAACCTTTGGGTGTTACTATATTGGTATCACAACATAAGGTACAGAGAAGGGTTTTTATCCCATTTATTTAGAATAAGATTCATTAATTGAAAACATTAAGTTTACATTAATGAAAGTAGTGCGGAAATAGGACCAACAGATAATTAAAGCGGCCCCAATTATTCATCAGAGTCGCCTATGACCATGCCCCTTGCCAAGCGTCTTCCAATAGTGAGCTATCGCCTTAAACCTAAGAATACATGCTAAAAAAGTCAGCTTACACTGGTGAGTTCATAGAGTTTAGTTACAAAAGTAATAGTGGACATGTTAAAGTTTAATTGCTATGTGCGACTAAGGCAGATATATAATAAACATACCAATCATCAATCAATCCAACAATAATCCAATCAACACAATCGAGATCTCAGTCGGGCCCCAAGCGACTCTAGCCAGCACAGTTGTAGCAAGGCCTAGAACACAAGCTACCCTGGTCTAGGTTGGTCTATTCTTAGCTAGGCATCGCGTTATAGCATAGGAATGCTACCCTAGTCTAAGTCAACAAATGTCGCATGTCTAACCTTTCCTAGTCAACGCATTAGCAATTCAAAAGAGTAGTGGCAGATCTAAGGAATAGTTTGTATTCGCATAAACACATAAGATATCAATCACAAATCAAATATTCCAAACAACAGTCATTCTCACATAATGTTCACATATCCAATTATGGTTGGTTAAAAGCAGCATGCATTCTCCCCCAAAGTAGTTATGAAAACCTTTGAAAAAAAGGGCTATGAAACTCACCTTAGCTACAGTAATGCACTATTCACTATTGACAAGACTGGCATCTAAAGCTAATCTCCACGGCATCGAGATGAATGTAGGACAAGTACGATAGAATAAAAATGACGCAACCTAATGCGTATACGATTATCTTACAATACGGTTCATGTGGTAACGAAGTCGATAGGAAGTAATGCCTCGTAGTTTTCGTGGATTATTCGTGTCGTTACTTTCAAAAGTCAATTATTAGTATCTCAAAAGTTTAGTGTTAACGTTTCGTGTGGTGGTAAGAAACATAGACGCGACGTACAACTCTCGCAAAAGAGGAGAAAACGTCGACATAGTCGAGACATACTAATTAGAACGCACACCAAAAGGAAAAGACATTGACAAAGGAAAGAAATAATGACAATACTCAAGCTAGTCAAAGACTAGAAAATGACGACATCTCTTTATGTAATATAGATAGGTTAACTTCCGGTAGTTTCCCATAATCCCAAACGTACATGTTTATCATAAAAGATAAGTTTCCATATCGCTTAATTAATAAAGGTTTCACAATCGTTACTCGTAATTATACACGTTTATAATAAAGTATGTTATATAAAGTATACTATGTTATTCAACGTTCCCAAACCATTACGACTTTAATAAGTTGTCTTATCAAAATAACCTTTTTCGACTGTTTATAAAAGTTAACTCGTATTTATAAAACACGAGTTATTATCGTAGTTAATAAAGGTTTATAATTAAATAAAACCGTATTCATTGACAATATATATCTAATTATCTCGTTATCAGTTAATACGTGACAATAGAATATTTAGACGCGTTGTGAATCAATTATATTAAACTCATGTCAAATTTAATATATTGTATTTAGTTAGTTCAAAACGTTTAATAGGGTATTACTCATAACCAATATAACTTGTGTATCCAATGTTACTATACTTTATAAAACGTAATCGAATCTTATAAGTTATAACGTATACGTCATATCTGATATCGCTTATCAATTACATAATTAGTTCTTAACGTTTATCGTCCCGTTTTATAAATAACTTATTCGTTATCTGATCAAGTCTTATATCGTATATCACAATAGTTTTATTCCGTTATAGTTGTATAATTGATTCATTACCATATCACGTCGTTAAGTATATATATTAAAAGTTTATCCATCGACATATATTATTTACCATTTCCTTATTAGTAACCGTTTACGTCTCACATATAATTTCAATAGTCAATTATAATTATCACGTTATCACTTTGTTTGTTTTGACATTCTATGTTAACAACAATTTATGACTTATAAATATTTATCAAGTCTTACTTGTATTGAACCCTTAACCCATTTTACTCATACCATATATCCGATTTATAAACCAAGACAAAACAATCACAAAATGACCATTCGGGTCAAACCCGACTTGACTATAATTTACCACATCACACGCACCTTAAAGTGACCAACACCGAAATATTAAACACAACCCAACTTGGTTTTGTACCCTATCTGATCCATCCAATACCAACATGGGTCATTAGACCCGACCCGACTAATAACTGATCTGACCCACTAGGTTAACCCAAGAACCAAAAATAACAAACAACCCACTGAGTTGACCCGACTCATTGAGTCAACCCGACTCAGTGAGTCAACTAGTACAACACATCAACCACGAACAAACATCACTAGAATCTTGTTCTTACCACACGAATCTGTCACCATTTGTTTTTATCAAATTTATTAACCCATTACATCACGTTTGTAATTTCAGTTTAGTCAATTTTTATCCACGAAATAATACGCAAAACAACATATCAATCAACCAAAATAGAAAGTAAATATATACAAGAAACGGTTGTGTTACCGTGAGAGAAAGAGAGGAGGATGGGGTTCGTGTGTTACTAACACACGTTTCCCATGTTGGTGGTGTCTCGTACGAGTGGACTCGTAACCCACCAAGCTTGGACTCCTTTGAAATTCATTAATATTCAACAAACTCTAATATACGAAACTAAAATTGTAGATCTAGAACGCGTGAGTGCGTTTTGTGGCACGTAAGATATGAAACCGTGACCACAAGGACTAGATCTACCTTTGGGGGGGGGGCGGTGTAAGTGGTGGAGGTGGTCGTAAAGTTGGTCGGACGGCGTCGGAACCCTGAAAGGTAGTGGCCGGAATATTAGAGAGAGGTGGGAGGGATTTTGTGTGTGTATTTTATAAAGAGATAAAGTAGGTGTAGAAAATGAAAGGGTGAGAGAGGGTAGGAGTATATATACTCCAAGGAGGGACCATTTTTTCACATGTGAAACTACAAGGGGCGGTTGGGTAAATATCAAAGGGACCCTACATGAAACTTTCTAAAACTTTTGATAATATTCGATTCGGGATTTGTTTGGACTAGCAAACGAATGATTCACGACCCAGGAATTACGCCAACGTTCTCAGAATATTATTTCTGATAAAAACGACTATAAATACGTATCGTATCTCAACTTAGATGGAACGATTGCTCTAATTGTTGTTTCTCCATTTATGACGCGTCGAAGAAATTACGAGTTGTCACAGCATCACCTCCTTAAAAGGAATCGCGTCTTCGCGATTCTATTCGAGTTACTTGTTAAGATCTAGAAGAGGTAAGTGTATGCGCACGAGGATTCATCTTCACGTTCCCTACGTGAATCTAGGATCTCACTGCGAGTTTCTATGAACTTCGACGATAGGGATGCGACTTTACTAAAGTCGTCTGACTTACTAGTCTACGATTTCGATAGGTCAACAAAGTTTAAAAGCTTAAAGGTTTGGATTTCCCAAAGCGATAACAACTACCTCAACGGCGAGTCATTTCTTCCTATTACGAACGAAATGTCGGGAACACTGACGAGTCTCAACGGTAGCTCAAGGCTCTGAGCTACTGGTCTAACTCTAGCAAGGATTTCGTAAAGATCGATGTAGTGAGGATTAAGCTTTTACGTTTACTAAACGCTTCACACATCCTTATGGTGAATCTTTAATCTTAATCTAGACTACATCTGGGGATTCAAGAGATCTAGGTTATCTGTGTCTCCTAACGATTCGCGAGTAGCTTGCATATCCATCTCAGCTTAGGACGGTCTCCTCAAGAGCTTCTCAAATAGGTTCGGGGTCGGTAAGTTGGGCATTTCCATTTCTACCCAACAATCGAGATCGGCACTTACGACCATAGAGGGCCTCTTATGGTGCCCTTGGGGGTACTAAAGCGATAGGTATGGTTATAGGAGAAGTTGGCCAATGGAAGATATCTATCCTAACTATTGCCAAACCCGATAGGCACGCGATGTGTTCTACTAACGCTCGGATAGTCTCTTCACTTCGGCCATCAGCCTGGAGATGATACACTTGTAAGCATATCCAGATCTGTTCTCTCGGCTCTAGGAAGTGATAGACTAAACGTGTGTGTGTGGCGATTGCCACGATCCGAAAAGGGTAGAAATCAGCATTTCCTAATGCACACGGTTTTCTCTACGCATGAAGGATTCTATTTTTTTAACCCAGGCTTCCAGATCGCACTTCCTCCTTAAATAGGATCGGAAGAAGTCGAAGGTGGATCAGATGTGTACAAACAGATAAATCTCAAACAAAGAAAGCGGACCAAGGGGAGCTTCCCCTTCCGATTGGAGTTCTACTATGGAAAGAAAGTAAGGAGCTAGAGCTCAGAAGTGAGGACCAACTCATAGGAACAAAGCCACTCTACCAGAGGGAGAGGAATGAGTACTCTCTCACCTCTTTAAAAGAAGATAGAGGGATTCTCTAGTACTACTATAACTATATGAGGAGGGACGAGCAAGGTCGTCCATACTTTCCATTTTGCTAAATAGCGAGAGGTGAATAGGTTGGGTAGGACTACCAACAACCACTCAGGTAAAGGCACGAGATCTACTTCCAAGGTTTCATCTACGGCGTAAGTTATCATTCGGTGAGAGGACCGAAAGGATAGCAGGTGTTTCTCGAAGGATGAGAGAACGATTAGATGGTTGTCCCAAGGAACGCGATTCAGGTTACTCCTTAGGATTTCAAGGTTTCCGTTGAGCATGGAATCTCTACTGGATGGAAGGTCTAGGAAGTTCAGAGTATGACTCTGTTAGAAAGTGTTGATTACTACTGGCAATCAGTTGGTTGACTCAACACGGTATTTAGGTTAGAAGCGGAAAGTACTACTCCTAAAGAGAGTATTGATTACTAACGTCAATCAGTCGATTGACTCATTAGTGCACTTAAAACTTAACGTAGAAAGGTACTATATTTGAATCCAAAATCTCAATTTCCAAAAGAGGTTCGACTATCGATCGATATCCAATCAAATCCTAAATACGAGTGAACGTCAACGGATCTAAGTAGCTCTACTAAAGAATTTCGTATTGATAGAGTGTAAGATACAACACCGATAGGACAGCGTAGGTAGTACCACAATCGGTGGTATGACATAGCAGACCATTGTTGATAAAACAATGCCGAGAGTTCAACGTTGTTAGAGCAACATCGACGGAACAATATCTACAGGATAACCTCGGTGAACAACTTCACTATAACATGTCGTTAGAACGTTATCGATAGGATTTCCTCAATAGAGGATAAGGTACAACACCAACATCATGTAAGGTACTACCTTAACTGAAAGTTGCTGACAAATCAAAGTCTACAAGACATTATTGGTTTAGGAAATGAACAACGTCGACTAGATGACGTCGTTGGAATCAATATCGAGCGAATGGTAACGTTTCGGAAGTTTGAACAACAATCGATTCAAGACTAGGCTTGAGGTAGAAGTGTCAGTAACAGGATTACCAACGAAGCGAGGCTAAATGACATATCCAACAAGATCACTAACGAAACGAGGCGGAATGATAATTCCAACAAGATTACTAACGAAACGAGACGGAATAATTCCCCAAGATTACTAACGAAACGAGGCGGAATGATAATTCTAACAAGATTACTAACGAAATGCTGCGGAATGATAATTCCAACAAGATTACTAACGAAATGCTGCGGAATGATAATTCCAACAAGATTACTAATGAAACGCTGCGGAATGATAATTCCAACAAGATTACTAACGAAACGCGGCCAAATGACTATTCGAAGTCGAATATCGATTCGAGGTCGAATGATGATTTTAACAAGGTTATCAATGAAACTGGGCCGAATAATAATTGGAGGCCAAATGATGATTCAAAGTCAAATGATGAGTTAACAACTCGAAACAAGGTCTAAAATCAGAAAATCAAACCATCCCAAAAACAGAATCAAAACCAAATCCAAAATAGCCAAGTCCCAATCCAAAAATAGCCCAAAACAATTCCAAACGCTCTAGTGAGATCGACGAGGCTTATGTCGATAAGCAACTCGGATGTAAATGGTGCCAGTCGGGTCTAACCCGACTTATGGCGAACTACGCTCGACAGCGACAAACAGGAATTCCATATAAATGGAGACGCATAGCGGTGTCAGAAACACTAAAGTGCGAGAGGTGTTGCGATGCCAGTGTGTCGTGTGTGAGTGCTGGCTTTCGTGATATTCGGTGAGTGTGTGTGTTAACCAAAAGCTCATCATTCTTAAAACCAAACTCTATTCCGGACATAATTCTGTTATAACTACTCCAAGTATCGCAAAATTCGCCTATGAGTCGGACATAGGTGATCAGTCCATGCCTCACTGTCCCTGGCTGAATATAGGTGATCAGTCTATATTCACTCGAGGTTCAATGAATCTTGATCAAAGAAGGAAAGCACAAACAATCACTAGCAACGCAGATAATAGCTAACTCGGCTCAGCAACTATCGACTCGGCACAACCTATTACTATAAACCAATTCTTAATATATACTCCCAACTTCAATATTATCTACCCTAAATGTATTCCTTTTCTTATATCAAAAATATCTTGTTTCACCATTTAGTTACTAGCGTTTGGTATCATCGTGTGTGTGGTATCGACTCGACAAGACACCATGAATGCACTCAAATGACCATAATGCGACTCATAACGACAGAATGAGACGTCTAAGCGATAAGCTTTATTGTTTAATAAGTTTCGAAATAAGTAGTTAGATCTTATCGAATTCGTCAACTCGATAAAATCAACCATTTATTCATGTCGCTTATTATCCCAAAAACCAGTCACATCCTAACGAGTCATAAAGATAATTCACCCATTAATAACGTTATCCTACGTACATAACGGGCACTTATTAGATTCGTCGACCTAATAAGTCCGCTATCCACGTGGATCGACGCTATTAAAGTTAGGTCATCCGTAACCCACGCACAACACATAAATGGTATTAAATACTCATAAATGGCATATTTCGATAAGCGTGCCCTCGAAACATTTAATAACTCATTAATTACAAATCATTATTATTTTTAGACGTTAGTTCCCTTTTAAAATGTCGAATAACAAGGCGATTCTTGTTATCGAATGTTTAGTACAAAAACCATTTATTATCTATATTTTCTAGTTTTATTTACTTGTTTTTACATATATTACGTCAAGTTTCAATATAAGTTTTGATTCATTATCCGTTTCGAGTTCTCAAATCCAAGTCATGACTCTCGGCTTTTACACGTCATATTATCCAATAAATACTAAAGTCCATGTTACGGCGTTGTGATAACGCTTACGCAGCACGTTCGGGGTCAAAGGAACTTCCTTTTCGTCGAGCAAGTTTTTCAACACCCTAGGCAGTGAACCTAATCGTTGTAGTGTAGTATTAGGGTAAGCCACGGGAATTGATATCGTTCTCTAGGGGAATAGGAATGCTAGTGAGAGGTTACTACGCTAAGGTTGGGGTTGAGGAAGATTATTTTTTTATCTTTTTATATTTTTTAGGAAATGGAAAGGTACGAATCTCGGGGTTTGGATTTGGGGGGGGGGGTTGGTATTTCTACCGATTACTTCTATTATCTAATTATCTAATTAACTAAGGTGAGGATAGTCTATGTCTATTGTTGTGTGCTCGTATGATAGTTAAAGATGTGTTTACCTAGATGCTACTACTCCCTAGTTATCTCCTATTGATGGTTGAATTGTCACGTCCTTATTCTTAACACGTTGTGTTTTCTAAGGTCGTAAGGTGTGCATTCCCTAACTCTTTGAAGTCACCTTTAAGTGTAGTAAACGAAATCCACTAAGTCATTCATAAACTAACTTTGAGGTTATCTTTGGGTTTAGTAAACGAAATCCACTAAGTCATTCATACACTATCAAATATTTATCAAGTATTAAACACAACGATAGCCTAGTCGCACTCCTAAGCCAATTACCATTAAGATAAGAGACAACCTAACAATAATTAACAACTAGGTTTCATATATCTAAGCAAACACACAAGTAAATTAGCCGGACATGGGGAACATGCAAGCATACACACAATCAATCAAACATAGGATAGACATAATGATAAATTGAATATATGGATTAAGATATAATCAACAAACCATTACAAGATGTTTTTAGAGTGATTGAAACCTTCAAAGTTGCTGGAAAAACACCTATATAAGCCCTGGAATCGGAGTTAGGGTTTAGAGCCTACAAAAAGTAAAGTTATAATGTTCTATTTATAGGCAGATTTTCTGTCGGCAAAGAGTGACGGCGTCACAGCTAAAGGTTGACGGCATCACAACCACTTTTTCACCAAACTGTAGATATTCTCGTTCCGGTCGCGTGGGCTTTTGAATCACCTAAATCCGAGTTCGTATGCAAAAGTTATGGCCAAAACAGTATCAGCTACTTTGCGCGCATGTTGCAGCTTGTGACGGCGTCACCTTATGCCTATGACGCCGTCGCCTTCAGTCTCTGACGCCGTCTGGATCAAATCTAGGCCGTATGAGCTGCGACACCCTACTCTTTTAAAACCTGATGCCATCACATGGAAATAAGCAATTTGGCTACTGAGTCGTCACAAAACATGCTGCGACGGCATCACAATTAGAACCTGACACCGTCCCCTTCAGTTCCAGCAGCCTGAGTGTCTCGATTCTTGACTTTGGCCATTTTCTTCATATATTCGTGCCTTTTCTTCTGAATAAGTGTCATTCCAGCATTTTGCCTTCAAGATACCTAAAAGGTGAAAAGGAACGATATTAAGTAATAACGGATACAAAAGTGATCAAATAAGGGCTTAAACGACCCCTCAAAAAGGTACATTTTAAAACCTTATCAAATATCCCTACACTTGGTATTTGCTTGTCCTCAAACAAATGTGCTTTTAGCCAATTAATTTATAAGTTAGGGGTCATGAAGCATTGGTTTAAAACAATCCACAACACATATAAGCCCCGCAAAAGTCATAACAAGCACGGAAATTACATACTAGCACATCACATGGGGTGTTTGGATACTCACATCTCTCGGGTGTATATGAAATATAACAAGTTGGAAATGGAAGATAAACACTCATTAACCGGTCCTAGTACATAGATTACCATAGGCTTGAGACTAGATCAAACCTCCATCGCTTTGGCGTAAGCACCTAGGAAAGACTATCAAAGAGGTCTTTTAAAAGGTTGTAATGTTAGGCTTATGGTAGGGAAACAAAGGGTCTGGTTGGATAGGCTATTTTGTGGTGGCAAGTCAAAAATCTTTTTGTTACAAGCATGCGAAGAATGGCGTTGCTAAGCTAAGACTCGACACTCTAGACTCTAAATAACTGAAACAAACAAACATAAATTAAAGATAGATGCAGGATGGTAGGCCGTATTTTTTTTTGAACACTCTATTTTTTTTTCTTTTTCTCTTTTTCTATTTTTTTCGTTTTTTTTTTCATACACTTTTACTCTACCATCCTTTACGGTAACATCAAAATGATAAGGATTTATAGGCACATCCCTACACTTGAGTTTTTATTACTCTAACACTAATTTGACCCGAATTGAAAAGATCAAAACACTTGGAGTACATTATTACGCAAATAAAGGGAATTTGAATTTAACGTTCCCTTCCCGTCATATTTATAAACTTTAACTTTTCCCATGAGTCCCAATCGTCCCAAAACTGTGTACAAAGGATATGACTCGACTTAGCAACTTATGCAAGCAACTAGATAATTGAACTAAGGGTTTTTAGGGTGATAACAATAATGCACTAAAAGTGAGTGCATACGAGGTAGGCTAAGGCGATTTGGGTGTACATTTGGGGGTGGGGTGTAAACAATGCTCTTCATTGATATTCCGGAAAACCAAAACATCACGAGAACCGCGAAAAGGATAGGCTCTGAGGGGTTAACTAGGGGTATCGTGTACTAAAGATGAGTACAACGCAAAGGTGTGGGGGAATTACTCAACCGATGTGGAAGAAGTAATTATATTACGGGTATCAAACAAGGGTTATCCTAATGCCTCTTATCATTTAGTTATTCCTAACTACACAAGTGTAGTCTTACTAGCGATCTCGGGATGCATCATAAAATAAGTTCTAGAATCTAATATACTACCGGTTTACACACTAAGCATTAAAGATGAATGCTTTAATTCCTACTAATCTAAGAGCGATCCTCACATTTTGGGTGGAATTTAAGTGGTAAAGGGTTTTTGTGCTAGTCATATAACTTCCTATCCGTGAGACGCTTTTGTTAAGACTAATGGCCCACTCCTATATGTCATGAAAAAATTTAAATTTGGTGCCAAATATACCCTAACCGACATTTTCTCATGGTTTATTACACAAATGCAATTGGACAAAGCAAATAATCAAGGATAAGCATAGTTTCAAAGTTCCCGTTTTATTTTCCCTCCCTACACTTAAACTGAACATTGTCCCCAATGTTCCTCGAAAGTATCAAAGTTATGATAATGGAAGGTAATAAAAGATGAAAGAAACTAGTACTCCCCTGATTAGCTCGGTAGGATCCGTGTAAAGTGGTGGTTATATTTTTCTTCAAGAAGAACGTTTGCGTGAAAAGCTCCTTCTCATTTTATGTATCTCCTTCTTGATAAATTAAACCTGCACATTTGAAGAAAACAAACGAAACCTTTGCGTAAAATCGGCGGTAATAATATATATAAGACTTTACTAAACTAGGATATAATGCTTGCGGAATGGATGTTTACAAAATTTCTGGAAAATTAAGACCTGGAAAATTCCAAAAAATTGTAAGTAGCTCAG
Organism: Chrysanthemum seticuspe; assembly: GCA_019973895.1. Lineage (NCBI taxonomy): Eukaryota > Viridiplantae > Streptophyta > Magnoliopsida > Asterales > Asteraceae > Chrysanthemum > Chrysanthemum seticuspe. The sequence goes on from BPTQ01000007.1 coordinate 115,584,278, forward strand.
AAAACGAGAAAAAGTAATCAGTTATTTTTGCCCCTTCCTGACGCCGTCAGGTTGCGATCCTGACGCCGTCAGGTTATCCTGACAAAAATTGGTCTGCGATTTTCTGGAAAATTTACATATTTAGAATCTGGAAAAATTTTCTGCAAAACATCCATTATGACTCGATACAAGCATTTGACTCAAACAAACACACATGTATATCTTTTAATTAATTGAAATTCTCATGTTTACGTTTCTTTTGAAAACGTGTGTAATCCTCCCTACACTTATCCTTTATGTAAAATACCTTTATATGTAATTAAGACGAGGTTAAAAACAAAATAAAGCATTTTTACAAATTTAAACATGAGAATAAGCAATCAATAAAAGATATATGACACAAACAAGCAAACAATTAAGCATGGGTTGCCTCCCACGAAGCGTTTTTCTTTATTTATTAGTCTTGTAGCTAGACTCGTAGTCGTGCCCCTACGTGATTTCATTGCCGTCCTTCTTTTCTTCCACTAAGCCTTCATCATAAGGTTGTAGACGTTTTATGCTCACCGTGAATTCTCTTCCAACATCGTCTATTATGATAACGGTTTTATTTTTTAGATTAGTTTCTTTCACCGTATAAGGTCCAAACCATCTTGGCTTATTCCTTCCCCATAATGCTTTTATTCTTGATTTATACAAAAGCACCTTTTCTCCATTCAAAAATTCTTTAGGATTCTTTTGAGTTTGTGGTATTGTGGTATAGTTATTTCCTAACTTTTTATCACGTTTCCACAATGTTGCATTTAACCCTTGAACCATAAATTCTCTAAGCCCTTTTTCCCATTCAGCCATTTTCTTCTTAACGGCATTATTGGAGACTTGTGAATTCTTATCTTTTACCTTCTCCATAATCTTCAAAGGATATCTCGGAACAATAGGTATCCTAACTTGTCCTTTTCCACTTTTGAGTATCATAATCCCTTCACCGCATTTGATGGTTGCCTTGGCGGTGGTCAGGAAAGGTGTTCCCAGGATTAATGGCATGTTTTTATCTTCCTCAATGTCTACAATGGCGAATTCCACCGGATAGACAATATTGGAAACCTCAATTAAGACATCCTCCGCTATTCCTATGGGATAAACATATGAATGATTTGCTAAGGAAATTATAAGATTGGTCTTGGTCGGTTCCTCCTTAGTCAACTTATTATAGACTGACAGCGGCATTATGTTTACATCGGATCCTTAGTCGGCCAAGGCATTTAGGTTCTCTAAGTCACCTATGCTTCATGGAATTACAAAGTTCCTAGAGATCTGTTGCTTCTTAGTTACTGACTTTCTCAGAATCGACTCGTACATAGGTCCAATAGGCATGGTGTCATACTCTTCCTCTCCTATTTCACCTAAGAGGGCTTTCCTAAGAACATCATTGCATCTAAAGTTTTTCACTTGGTTAACGATTGTTTTCTTATTGATCTCATGCTTAAGGTAATGCTTGATGAATTTGGGTTCATCATCAGTCCGAGCCTCATTCTTATCCTTACTATCCTTGCTGCTCTCAGGCTCCTTCTTCTCAACTGCTCCATCCTCATCGGAAGCAATGGAAATGGCGTTAACAGACAAAGTGGGGGTGGCGTGCTCATCTTTCCTCACTAGCACCTTCTCGGGAGTCTTCGTCTTAGTGTACTCTTTCACTAAGTCCATCATCTCCGCCATTTTTTCCTGTATTTCATCCTTTTGTCCATTGAAGGCTTTTCAGAGGGTGTCGAGCTTGGTTGTCATCTCGCTTTGTCGTTGCTTGAAATCGGCTTCAAGTTGCATCAATCGAGCTTCTTGAGATGACATGAATTTGGACACCATTCCCTCAAGACTACTGGAAGTTCCGATGTTTGGAGGGTTGTTGTAGGATTTTCCTAAGTTATTTGGCTCGAGCTTAGGAGTCTCGTAGGAGCTCATTAGGAATTTGACTTGATATTCAAGTTCGAGCATCCTACGATTGGAAGGTTGTGAGTCAATGAGAGGCAAAGAGACTGCCTTATCAGTTTTGGACAACTTACCGGGGTCATTCCAACATTCATTTTCATAGAGGGAAAGGTCCGCTATTGTACCCCATGATTCTTCCACGGTGAGTTTACTAATTTTACCACCGGCCGCTTGGTCGATGGATTTCTTAGTTGAGAAGTTGACACGATCGTAAAAGATTTGTACTTGAAGCCAAAGATCGATGCCGTGATGAGGGACTTTGTGGAGAAATTCCTTAAATCGAGTCCACGCCTCGTACAGAGTTTCGCCTTGCCGTTGTTGGAACATCAAGATGTCATTCCTAAGTTTGGTAGTTCTCTCCGGTAGGAAAAATTGGGCGAGGAAACGAGTGGTGAGATCATCCCAGCTTGAGATGGATCCGGCGGGAAGTCGGTCAAGCCAATTACTAGCTTGGTCCCGTAGAGAGAATTGGAAGAGACACATACGTGTGGCCTCCCGAGTAGTAGCATCGAGGTCGATGGAATCGACAATTTTAATGAAATCCTTAAGATGCTGATTAGGATCTTCGGAACGAAGTCCATGGAATGCACACCCGTTTTGCACCAACCGGATGGTGTCGGATCGCAGGGCCGTATTTTGGGCTTGGTTGGGAAGCTCAATGGTGTTCCTATAGCCTAGGTGGCTTGGTCTTGAGTATTCACCAAGAGTACGGCCTCTTGGCGAGTCATTTGGTGGTAGGTTGATGAATGGTGGTTGGTTATCACCTTCCATGATGAAAAGTGATGAGGTTACTAACAAAGGTCACGAAGAAGGGGGATAGACTACGAGGAAGCTAAAAAATGAGAAAAATTTTACTTGATAGGAATCAAGCAAAGATACCAAAACGAGGTGGACTCCTAACTAGCTATTCTATTCCCCGACAGCAGCGCCAAAAACTTGATAACGCTTACGCAGCGCGTTCGGGGTCAAAGGAACTTCCTTTTCGTCGAGCAAGTTTTTCAACACCCTAGGCAGTGAACCTAATCGTTGTAGTGTAGTATTAGGGTAAGCCACGGGAATTGATATCATTCTCTAGGGGAATAGGAATGCTAGTGAGAGGTTACTACGCTAAGGTTGGGGTTGAGGAAGATTATTTTTTATCTTTTTATATTTTTTAGGAAATGGAAAGGTACGAATCTCGGGGTTTAGATTTGGGGGGGGGTTGGTATTTCTACCGATTACTTCTATTATCTAATTATCTAATTAACTAAGGTGAGGATATTCTATGTCTATTGTTGTGTGCTCGTATGATAGTTAAAGATGTGTTTACCTAGATGCTACTACTCCCTAGTTATCTCCTATTGATGGTTGAATTGTCACGTCCTTATTCTTAACGCGTTGTGTTTTTTAAGGTCGTAAGGTGTGCATTCCTGATAAGGTTTTAAAAGGTACCTTTTTGAGGGGTCGTTTAAGCCCTTATTTGATCACTTTTGTATCCGTTATTGCTTAATATCGTTCATTTTCACTTTTTAGGTCTCTTGAAGGCAAAATACTGGAATGGCACTTATTTGGACGAAAAGGCGCAAATATACGAAGAAAATGGCCAAAGTCAGAATCGAGACACTCAAAGCTGCTGAAAACATAAGGTGACGGCGTCACTGCTTAACTGCGACGCCGTCGGAGGATTTTGTGACGGGACAGAAGCCAAAACTCCTATTTTCAAGTGAAGACGTCAAGTTGTAAAAGAGTAGGCCGTCGCAACTCAGACGGTCTAGATGCAATCCAGACGGCGTCAGAAGCTGAAGAGGATGGCGTCTCAAGCATAAGGTGACGCCGTCGCAAGTCTAACGTGGCCAAGACGAAACCCTAATGACGGCGACACGATGGCGTCACAAAACATAAGGTGACGCCGTCGCATGTGTAATCTTATATATAGAATCCGAATTTTTCAGTTTTAAGGTGTAGTCTTTTAGAGTAAAAACCTAAACCGAACCAAGGCTGTCTTGTACAGTATTTTAGGGTTCCAAACCCTATCTTACACCAAGATAAGTGTTTTACTTCATTAATACAATTATGTCTTTGATTATTTGTGTGTATGCTTGCATGTTCTCCATGTTCGGCTAATTTACTTGTGTGTTTGCTTAGGGAGTATGAAACTTAATTATTGAATATTGATTGGTTGTTTCTTATCTTAGTTGATTAATGATCTAGTAATGCGATAGGTCATTCGTTGTGTACTTAATGCTTAATTAAATCTTTGTGAACCTTAGAATATAACTCCTTGAGTAGTTGTAAGCTAAACCATCCAAAGAGTGCCTTAGAGTAAGAGTTTATTATCCCTAGTGGGTTTTGTAGACGAGACCCTTTGGTAAGTTCAAAGAGTTAGGGAGAAACGCATACCCTACAACCTTAGACACACAACGCAACTAAGAATAAGGACGTGACAATTCAACCACCAATAGGATATAATTAAGGAGCAGTAAAACCTAAGTAAACACATCTTTAAACTATCATACGAGCACACAATAATTAGACATAGACTACATACACCTTAGATTAGATAATTAGATAAGTAGAGTAATCGGTAGCAATACCAACCCCCCAAATCCGAACCCCGAGATTCGTACCTTTCCTTTTCTAAAAAATATAAAAAGATAAAAAAATAATCTTCCTCAACCACAACCTTAGTGTAGTAACTTCTCACTAACATTCCTATTCCCCTAGAGAACGATATCAATACCCGTGGCTTACCCTAATACTACACTACAATGATTAGGTTCACTGCCTAGGGTGTTGAAAAACTTGCTCGACAAAAAGGAAGTTCCTTTGACCCCGAACGACGCGTGTAGCGTTATCAAGTTTTTGGCGCCGCTGCCGGGGAATAGAATAGCTAGTTAGTAGTCCACCTCGTTTAGGTTTCTTTACTTGATTCCTATCAAGTAAATTTTTCTCATTTTTAGCTTTCTCATAGTCTATCCCCCTTCTTTGTGACCTTTGTTCGTAATCCCATCACTTTTCATCATGGAAGGTGATAACCACCCACCATTCATCAACCCACCACCAATTGACCCGCCAAGAGCCCGTACTCTTGGTGAATACTCAAGACCAAGCCACCTAGGCTATAGGAACACCATTGAGCTTCCCGACCAAGCCCAAACTACGAGCCTGCGATCCGACACCATCCGGTTGGTGCAAAACGGATGTGCATTCCATGGACTTCGTTCCGAAGATCCAAATCAGCATCTTAGGGATTTCCTTAAAATTGTCGATTCCATCGACCTTGATGCTACTACTCGGGAGACCACGCGCCTGCGTCTCTTCCAATTCTCTCTACGGGACCAAGCTAGTAATTGGCTTGAGCGACTTCCCCCCGGTTCCATCTCAAGTTGGGATGATCTTACCTCTCGCTTCCTTGCTTAATTTTTCCCACCAGGGAGAACCACTAAACTTAGGCGAGACATCTTGATGTTTCAACAACTCCAAGGTGAGTCTCTCTACAGAGCATGGACTCGATTTAAGGACCTACTCCGTAGACTCCCTCATCACGGTATTGATCTTTGGCTCCAAGTCCAAATCTTTTATGATCATGTCAACTTCCCCACCAAGCGATCCATTGACCAAGCGGCCGGTGGAAAACTTAGTGATCTCACCGCGGAAGAATCATGGGGTATAATAGAGGACCTTGCCCTCTATGACAACGAAAGTTGGGATGACCCCCGTGAGCTACCCAAAACCGTTAAGGCAATCTCCTTGCCTCCCATTACCTCACAATCTTCCGACCGTAGGATGACTGAACTTGAAGATCAAGTTAAATTCCTAATGAGTTCCTACAAAAATCCTAAGTCCTCACGCCAAGTGAATAATATCACTCTACCTTGTGAGTTATGTAGTGGTCCCCATGACACTCGTGATTGCACAAGACTCCCCGAACAAGCTTTTGCGAACTACGCCTCCATGCGTACCGACGGAGCGGGAGAGAAGTGGTACACTTTTAAGCCCGAACAAAACAACTTAGGAAACTCTTACAACCCCTCATGGAGAAATCACCCTAACCTTAAGTGGAACCAAAACTCAAGCACACCCCAAAGCTCATCTAGTCCACCTAATAGGTTCAACTCTTTAAACACCGGGAACCCCACTAATCTTGAGGCAATTGCATCTAGATTCCTGTCATCTCAAGAGACTCGGTTGACTAAGCTTGAGGCCGATTTTAAGCAAAGACAAAGCGAGATGACAAACAAGCTTGATGCCCTCTTAAAAGCCTTCAATGAACGGGAAGTTGGAGCACTCCCAAGTGATACTATAAAGAACCCAAAAGTGAATTCGATTTCGTCGACTTCATGTTCTTGTTCACCATGGGAGAATGCACATCCATGCCCCTCACACCCAACGGTTCACTCGGTAAATGCTATCAAAAAGGGTTCCAAGCCATCCAAAATGAGGTACCAAGGCCCTGCACCATTGGTAGAACCTACTCTTGAGAAACCCGTCAACCAAGAATCCAAACCTAGTTTAGAGGAGGAGTACAAGGAACTCCATCAAGAAAAACCGATTCTTGAGGTCTTAGCTCATGCACCTTATTATAATGCTTTAAAAGAAAAATATGAGTTAGAACTTAAGCTTGGAAAACATGGGTCCGCTTTTGTGCGAAATAATTTACCTAAGAAGTTAGACGATCCCGGGCTATTTACTCTTCCGTGTAGGCTTGGAACTTCCAAACCTCTCGACGCTCTAGCCGACTTAGGGTCATGCATCAATCTTGTTCCGTTGTCCCTCCATAGAAGCCTTAACTTAGGTAAAATAGAACCAACGGAAACCATCTTAGGTCTAGCAGACGGTAGTGTTGTACGTCCGGTAGGAATAATAAAAGACATGGTAGTACACGTAGGAGAGTTGACTCTTTTGGCCGACTTTCATGCTAGACATGAATAAGGACCCGACATGCCCATTACTAGTAGGAAGAGGATTCTTAGCTACCGCTAGTGCCATCATCGATTGTAAGATGTCCAAGATAGTGGTAGGAGAGGGGAGTGCTAGGTCAATTTACGATGTCAAAAAGCATACGTACTACAAAGAAGAGGAAATCCCACATGAGATTAGGTTAGATAGAGAGCCTTCTAGATATGGACCTTGGATAGATAAGAACCTCATAGGCCCCCAAAGACCTTTTTACCTAGATGAAGCCTTCACTAGTAAAGCAACTTTCCAAGAAAAAGAAATGGCTATGGATATGGAAGTGAACCCGTTCGAGGACACCTTAGTATTTAGGAAGATGACCGAGTTCCTAGGAAGCTTGCCCGTCAACCTTGTCATGAATAAGTGGAAAGTTGAGAAATCTAAACACAAATGGGATTGGGATAGACCGCCTAGTGACGGTGATGGAGAGTGGCACATTAGGATAACAATCTATGATCCCGATGGAGAGAAGTTTGAAAAGGCATATCTAACCGAACGTACTACTAGGAACTTGAATGATAAGTTTGATCCTTATGACATTTTTGAGGATAGGCTTACTTATATTGGTACGTAGGAGCACGACTACGAGTCTAGCTACAAGACTCTTAAATAAAGAAAAGCGCTTCGTGGGAGGCAACCCATGCTTAATTGTTTGCTTGTTAGTGTCATATATCTTTTATTGATTGTTTATTCTCATGTTTAAATTTGTAAAAATGCTTTATTTTATTTTTAACCTCGTCTTAATTGCATATAAAGGTATTTTACATAAGGGATAAGTGTAGGGAGGATTACACACGTTTTCAAAAGAAATGTAAACATGAGAATAACAATTAACTAAAAGATATATATGTGTGTTTGTTCGAGTCAAATGCTTGTATCGAGTCATAATGGATGTTTTGCAGAAATTTTTCCAGATTCTAAAGATGTAAATTTTCCATAATTTTTTCCAGAAAATCGCAGACCAGTTTTTGTCAGGATAACCTGACGGCGTCAGGAAGGAGTAAAAACAACAGATTACTTTTTTCTCGTTTTCTAAGCTACTTAAAAATTTTTGGAATTTTCCAGGTCTTAATTTTCCAGAAATTCTATAAACATCCATTCCACAAGAATTATATCCTAGTTTAAATCGAGTCTTATATATATTATTACCGCCGATTTTACACGAAGGTTTCGTTTGTTTTCTTCAAGTGTGCAGGTTTAATTTATCAAGAAGAAGTTACATAAGATTGGAAGGAGCTTTTCACGCATAAATTCTTCTTGGAAAGGGTTTAACCACTACTTCACACACGGATCCTACCGAGCTAATCAGGGGAGTACTAGTTTCTTTCGTTTTTAATTACCTTCCATTATCATAACTTTGATACTATCGGGGAACATTGGGGACAATGTTCAGTTTAAGTGTAGGGAGGGAAAATAAAACGGGAACTTTGAAACTATGCTTATCCTTGAATATTTGCTTTGTCCAATTGTATTTGTGTAATAAACCATGAGAATATGTCGGTTAGGGTAATTTTGGCACCAAATTTAAAATTTTTCATGACATATAGGAGTGGGCCATTAGTCTTAACAAAAGCGTCTCACGGATAGGAAGTTGCATGACTAGCACAAAAAAACCCTTTACCACATAAATTCCACCCAAAATGTGAGGATCGCCCTTAGATTAGTAGGAATTAAAGCATTCATCTTTAATGCTTAGAGTGTGAACCGGTAGTATATTAGATTCTAGAACTTGTTTTGTGATGCATTCCGAGATCGCTAGTAAGACTACACTTGTGTAGTTAGGAATAACTAAATGATAAGAGGCATTAGGATAACCCTTGTTTGATACCCGTAATATAATTACTTTTTCCACATTGGTTAAGTAATTCCCCCACACCCTTTGTGTTGTACTCATCTTTAGTACACGATACCCCTAGTTAACCCCTCAGAGCCTATCCTTTTCGCGGTTCTCATGATGTTTCGGTTTTTCCGGAATATCAATGAAGAGCATTGTTTACACCCCACCCTCAAATATACACCCAAATCGCCTTAGCCTACCCTGCATGCACTCACTTTTAGTGCATTATTGTTATCACCGTAAACCCTTAGTTCAATTATCTGGTTGCTTGCATGAGTTGCTAAGTCGACTCATATCATTTGTATACAGTTTTGGGACGATTGGGATTCATGGGAAAAGTTAAAGTTTATAAAATGACGGGAAGGGAACGTTAAATTCAAATTCCCTTTGTTTGCATAATAATGTACCCCAAGTGTTTTGATCTTTTCAATTCGGATCAAATTAGTGTTAGAGTAATAAAAACTCAAGTGTAGGGATGTGCCTATAAATCCCTATCATTTTGATATTACCGTAGAGGATGGTAGAGTAAAAGTGTATGAAAAAAAAATAGAGTAATTCAAAAAAAAAAAAAAAAAAAAAAAAAAAAAAAAAAAAAGCGGGCTACCATCCTACATCTATCCTTTAAATTTATGTTTATTTATTTCAGTGAGCTAGAGTCTAGAGTGTCCAGTCTTGGCTTAGCAACGCCATTCTTCGTATGCATTTAACATAGAGATTTTTGACTTGCCACCACTATATAGCCTATCCCACCAAACCCTTTGTTTCCCTACCGTAAGCCTAACGTTATAACCCTTTAAAGACCTCTTTGATAGTCTTTCCTAGGTGTATACGCCAAAGCGATGGAGGTTTGATCTATTCTCAAGCCTATGGTAATCTATGTACTAGGACCGGTTAATGAGTGTTTATCTTCGATTTCCAATTTGTTATATTTCATATACACCCGAGAGAGATGTGAGTATCCAAACACCCCATGTGAGGTGCTAGTATGTAATTTCCGTGCTTGTTATGAATTTTGCAGGGCTTATATGTGTTGTGGATTGTTTTAAACCAATGCTTCATGACCCCTAACTTATAAATTAATTGGCTAAAAGCACATTTGCTTGAGGACAAGCAAATACCAAGTGTAGGGATATTTGATAAGGTTTTAAAAGGTACCTTTTTGAGGGGTCGTTTAAGCCCTTATTTGATCACTTTTATATCCGTTATTGCTTAATATAGCTCCTTTTCACTTTTTAGGTCTCTTGAAGGCAAAATGCTGGAATGGCACTTATTTGGACGAAAAGGCGCAAATATACGAAGAAAATGGCCAAAGTCAGAATCGAGACACTCAAAGCTGCTGAAAACATAAGGTGACGGCGTCACTGCTTAACTGCGACGCCGTCGGAGAATTTTGTGACGGGACAGAATCCAAAACTCCTATTTTCAAGTGACGACGTCAAGTTGTAAAAGAGTAGGCCGTCGCAACTCAGACGGTCTAGATGCAATCCAGACGGCGTCAGAAGCTGAAGAGGACGGCGTCACAAGCATAAGGTGACGTCGTCGCAAGTCTAACGTGGCCAAGACGAAACCCTAATGACGGCGACACGACGGCGTCACAAAACATAAGGTGACGCCGTCGCATGTGTAATCTTATATATAGAATCCGAATTTTTCAGTTTTAGGGTGTAGTCTTTTGGAGTAAAAACCTAAACCGAACCAAGGCTGTATTGTACAGTATTTTAGGGTTCCAAACCCTATCTTACACCAAGATAAGTGTTTTACTTCATTAATACAATTATGTCTTTGATTATTTGTGTGTATGCTTGCATGTTCTCCATGTTCGGCTAATTTACTTGTGTGTTTGCTTAGGGAGTATGAAACTTAATTATTGAATATTGATTGGTTGTTTCTTATCTTAGTTGATTAATGATCTAGTAATGCGATAGGTCATTCGTTGTGTACTTAATGCTTAATTAAATCTTTGTGAACCTTAGAATATAACTCCTTGAGTAGTTGTAAGCTAAACCATCCAAAGAGTGCCTTAGAGTAAGAGTTTATTATCCCTAGTGGGTTTTGTAGACGAGACCCTTTGGTAAGTTCAAAGAGTTAGGGAGAAACGCATACCCTACAACCTTAGACACACAACGCAACTAAGAATAAGGACGTGACAATTCAACCACCAATAGGATATAATTAAGGAGCAGTAAAACCTAAGTAAACACATCTTTAAACTATCATACGAGCACACAATAATTAGACATAGACTACATACACCTTAGATTAGATAATTAGATAAGTAGAGTAATCGGTAGCAATACCAACCCCCCAAATCCGAACCCCGAGATTCGTACCTTTCCTTTTCTAAAAAATATAAAAAGATAAAAAAATAATCTTCCTCAACCCCAACCTTAGTGTAGTAACTTCTCACTAACATTCCTATTCCCCTAGAGAACGATATCAATACCCGTGGCTTACCCTAATACTACACTACAACGATTAGGTTCACTGCCTAGGGTGTTGAAAAACTTGCTCGACAAAAAGGAAGTTCCTTTGACCCCGAACGACGCGTGTAGCGTTATCAAGTTTTTGGCGCCGCTGCCGGGGAATAGAATAGCTAGTTAGTAGTCCACCTCGTTTAGGTTTCTTTACTTGATTCCTATCAAGTAAATTTTTCTCATTTTTAGCTTTCTCATAGTCTATCCTCCTTCTTTGTGACCTTTGTTCGTAATCCCATCACTTTTCATCATGGAAGGTGATAACCACCCACCATTCATCAACCCACCACCAATTGACCCGCCAAGAGCCCGTACTCTTGGTGAATACTCAAGACCAAGCCACCTAGGCTATAGGAACACCATTGAGCTTCCCGACCAAGCCCAAACTACGAGCCTGCGATCCGACACCATCCGGTTGGTGCAAAATGGATGTGCATTCCATGAACTTCGTTCCGAAGATCCAAATCAGCATCTTAGGGATTTCCTTAAAATTGTCGATTCCATCGACCTTGATGCTACTACTCGGGAGACCACGCGCCTGTGTCTCTTCCAATTCTCTCTACGGGACCAAGCTAGTAATTGGCTTGAGCGACTTCCCCTCGGTTCCATCTCAAGTTGGGATGATCTTACCTCTCGCTTCCTTGCTTAATTTTTCCCACCAGGGAGAACCACTAAACTTAGGCGAGACATCTTGATGTTTCAACAACTCCAAGGTGAGTCTCTCTACAAAGCATGGACTCGATTTAAGGACCTACTCCGTAGACTCCCTCATCACGGTATTGATCTTTGGCTCCAAGTCCAAATCTTTTATGATCATGTCAACTTCCCCACCAAGCGATCCATTGACCAAGCGGCCGGTGGAAAACTTAGTGATCTCACCGCGGAAGAATCATGGGGTATAATAGAGGACCTTGCCCTCTATGACAACGAAAGTTGGGATGACCCCCGTGAGCTACCCAAAACCGTTAAGGCAATCTCCTTGCCTCCCATTACCTCACAATCTTCCGACCGTAGGATGACTGAACTTGAAGATCAAGTTAAATTCCTAATGAGTTCCTACGAAAATCCTAAGTCCTCACGCCAAGTGAATAATATCACTCTACCTTGTGAGTTATGTAGTGGTCCCCATGACACTCGTGATTGCACAAGACTCCCCGAACAAGCTTTTGCGAACTACGCCTCCATGCGTACCGACGGAGCGGGAGAGAAGTGGTACACTTTTAAACCTGAACAAAACAACTTAGGAAACTCTTACAACCCCTCATGGAGAAATCACCCTAACCTTAAGTGGAACCAAAACTCAAGCACACCCCAAAGCTCATCTAGTCCACCTAATAGGTTCAACTCTTTAAACACCGGGAACCCCACTAATCTTGAGGCAATTGCATCTAGATTCCTGTCATCTCAAGAGACTCGGTTGACTAAGCTTGAGGCCGATTTTAAGCAAAGACAAAGCGAGATGACAAACAAGCTTGATGCCCTCTTAAAAGCCTTCAATGAACGGGAAGTTGGAGCACTCCCAAGTGATACTATAAAGAACCCAAAAGTGAATTCGATTTCGTCGACTTCATGTTCTTGTTCACCATGGGAGAATGCACATCCATGCCCCTCACACCCAACGGTTCACTCGATAAATGCTATCAAAAAGGGTTCCAAGCCATCCAAAATGAGGTACCAAGGCCCTGCACCATTGGTAGAACCTACTCTTGAGAAACCCGTCAACCAAGAATCCAAACCTAGTTTAGAGGAGGAGTACAAGGAACTCCATCAAGAAAAACCGATTCTTGAGGTCTTAGCTCATGCACCTTATTATAATGCTTTAAAAGAAAAATATGAGTTAGAACTTAAGCTTGGAAAACATGGGTCCGCTTTTGTGCGGAATATCAATGAAGAGCATTGTTTACACCCCACCCTCAAATATACACCCAAATCGCCTTAGCCTACCCTGCATGCACTCACTTTTAGTGCATTATTGTTATCACCGTAAACCCTTAGTTTAATTATCTGGTTGCTTGCATGAGTTGCTAAGTCGACTCATATCATTTGTATACAGTTTTGGGACGATTGGGATTCATGGGAAAAGTTAAAGTTTATAAAATGACGGGAAGGGAACGTTAAATTCAAATTCCCTTTGTTTGCATAATAATGTACCCCAAGTGTTTTGATCTTTTCAATTCGGGTCAAATTAGTGTTAGAGTAATAAAAACTCAAGTGTAGGGATGTGCCTATAAATCCCTATCATTTTGATGTTACCGTAGAGGATGGTAGAGTAAAAGTGTATGAAAAAAAAATAGAGTAATTCAAAAAAAAAAAAAAAAAAAAAAAAAAAAAAAAACGGGCTACCATCCTACATCTATCCTTTAAATTTATGTTTATTTATTTCAGTGAGCTAGAGTCTAGAGTGTCCAGTCTTGGCTTAGCAACGCCATTCTTCGTATGCATTTAACATAGAGATTTTTGACTTGCCACCACTATATAGCCTATCCCACCAAACCCTTTGTTTCCCTACCGTAAGCCTAACGTTACAACCCTTTAAAGACCTCTTTGATAGTCTTTCCTAGGTGTATACGCCAAAGCGATGGAGGTTTGATCTATTCTCAAGCCTATGGTAATCTATGTACTAGGACCGGTTAATGAGTGTTTATCTTCCATTTCCAATTTGTTATATTTCATATACACCCGAGAGAGATGTGAGTATCCAAACACCCCATGTGAGGTGCTAGTATGTAATTTCCGTGCTTGTTATGAATTTTGCAGGGCTTATATGTGTTGTGGATTGTTTTAAACCAATGCTTCATGACCCCTAACTTATAAATTAATTGGCTAAAAGCACATTTGCTTGAGGACAAGCAAATACCAAGTGTAGGGATATTTGATAAGGTTTTAAAAGGTACCTTTTTGAGGGGTCGTTTAAGCCCTTATTTGATCACTTTTATATCCGTTATTGCTTAATATAGCTCCTTTTTCACTTTTTAGGTCTCTTGAAGGCAAAATGCTGGAATGGCACTTATTTGGACGAAAAGGCGCAAATATACGAAGAAAATGGCCAAAGTCAGAATCGAGACACTCAAAGCTGCTGAAAACATAAGGTGACGGCGTCACTGCTTAACTGCGACGCCGTCGGAGAATTTTGTGACGGGACAGAATCCAAAACTCCTATTTTCAAGTGACGACGTCAAGTTGTAAAAGAGTAGGCCGTCGCAACTCAGACGGTCTAGATGCAATCCAGACGGCGTCAGAAGCTGAAGAGGACGGCGTCACAAGCATAAGGTGACGTCGTCGCAAGTCTAACGTGGCCAAGACGAAACCCTAATGACGGCGACACGACGGCGTCACAAAACATAAGGTGACGCCGTCGCATGTGTAATCTTATATATAGAATCCGAATTTTTCAGTTTTAGGGTGTAGTCTTTTGGAGTAAAAACCTAAACCGAACCAAGGTTGTATTGTACAGTATTTTAGGGTTCCAAACCCTATCTTACACCAAGATAAGTGTTTTACTTCATTAATACAATTATGTCTTTGATTATTTGTGTGTATGCTAGCATGTTCTCCATGTCCGGCTAATTTACTTGTGTGTTTGCTTAGGGAGTATGAAACTTAATTATTGAATATTGATTGGTTGTTTCTTATCTTAGTTGATTAATGATCTAGTAATGCGATAGGTCATTCGTTGTGTACTTAATGCTTGATTAAATCTTTGTGAACCTTAGAATATAACTCCTTGAGTAGTTGTAAGCTAAACCATCCAAAGAGTGCCTTAGAGTAAGAGTTTATTATCCCTAGTGGGTTTTGTAGACGAGACCCTTTGGTAAGTTCAAAGAGTTAGGGAGAAACGCATACCTTACAACCTTAGACACACAACGCAACTAAGAATAAGGACGTGACAATTCAACCACCAATAGGAGATAATTAAGGAGTAGTAAAACCTAAGTAAACACATCTTTAAACTATCATACGAGCACACAATAATTAGACATAAACTACATACACCTTAGATTAGATAATTATATAAGTAGAGTAATCGGTAGCAATACCAACCCCCCAAATCCAAACCCCGAGATTCGTACCTTTCCTTTTCTAAAAAATATAAAAAGATAAAAAAAATAATCTTCCTCAACCCCAACCTTAGCGTAGTAACTTCTCACTAGCATTCCTATTCCCCTAGAGAACGATATCAATACCCGTGGCTTACCCTAATACTACACTACAACGATTAGGTTCACTGCCTAGGGTGTTGAAAAACTTGCTTGACGAAAAGGAAGTTCCTTTGACCCCGAACGACGCGTGTAGCGTTATCAATTCCCTAACTCTTTGAAGTCACCTTTAAGTGTATTAAACGAAATCCACTAAGTCATTCATAAACTAACTTTGAGGTTATCTTTGGGTTTAGTAAATGAAATCCACTAAGTCATTCATAAACTATCAAAGATTTATCAAGTATTAAACACAACGATAGCCTAGTCGCACTCCTAAGCCAATTACCATTAAGATAAGAGACAACCTAACAATAATTAACAACTAGGTTTCATATATCTAAGCAAGCACACAAGTAAATTATCCGGAGATGGGGAACATGCAAGCATACACACAATCAATCAAACATAGGATAGACATAATGATAAATTGAATATATGGATTCAGATATAATTTACAAACCATTACAAGATGTTTTTAGAGTGATTGAAACCTTCAAAGTTGCTGGAAAAACACCTATATAAGCCCTGGAATCGGAGTTAGGGTTTAGAGCCTACAAAAAGTGAAGTTATAATGTTCTATTTATAGGCAGATTTTCTGTCGGCAAAAAGTGACGGCGTCACGACCACTTTTTCACTAAACTGTAGATATTCTCGTTCTGGTCGCGTGGGCTTTTGAATCACCTAAATCTGAGTTCGTATGCAAAAGTTATGGCCAAAACAGTATCAGCTACTTTGCGCGCATGTTGCAGCTTGTGACGGCGTCACCTTATGCCTGTGACGCTGTCGCCTTCAGTCTCTGACGCCGTCTGGATCAAATCTAGGCCGTCTGAGCTGCGACGCCCTACTCTTTTAAAACCTGATGCCGTCACTTGTAAATAATCAATTTGGCTATTGAGTCGTCACAAAACATGTTGCGACGGCGTCACAATTAGAACCTGACGCCGTCCCCTTCAGTTCCAGCAGCCTGAGTGTCTCGATTATTGACTTTGGCCATTTTCTTCGTATATTCATGCCTTTTCGTCCGAATAAGTGTCATTCCAGCATTTTGCCTTCAAGATACCTAAAAAGTGAAAAGGAACGATATTAAGTATTAACGGATACAAAAGTGATCAAATAAGGGCTTAAACGACCCCTCAAAAAGGTACATTTTAAAACCTTATCACGTTGTCGGGCTCAATCGAAGCTGGAGGACTTTGTACCATCCATTCCGGTGTGGTTGGCTCACCTCCTTAACAGTTGAGCTCTTTCTCTTTAATTCATAGTCCTGAAGCTGATGTTTAAAGAAGAATTTTAAAAGTCATGGTAACACCAACGTTGCGCAAAGTTGACATATATATTATTAAGTCCAAAATAAACAACTCCACAACTCCAATCAATCCTCTAAACAATCTCATATCAATTTCGCCATCCAAACAAACTACCAAACATACCCATAACCAATGTCATGACCCGAATGGTCTAGACACGGTCCCGGTTAAGACCACGTGAACCAAACAAGCTCTAGAAGCTCTTTGGCTCCCCGCGTCTCATCAAAACTTCAACAACCACAACCAATATGTTACCACAACGACCCAACCCGGACCCATGGTCCATGAGGGTCTCGTTCACATACCCAACACCACCAACATGGACCCCAGTGGTCCATGTGGCTCGTTCCACATTCCCATCTCCATCTAAATACTCCCAATTGGCTCTTTTAATTCCCAAACACAACCAAACAACATCCAAACACCATCAAACATTAAAACCAATCAACTAGTTATGACCAAGAACACATAAAAATGATAAAAATGCAAAAGCACATGAACATGACACAACACACGATACCAACACACTAGTTTACATGTTTTATTAGTTTTAAACGCTTTTTAGACCCGTGTTCATCAAAACCCAACCATGGAACTCAAGTTCACGAGACAAAAGGTCTCGTTCGTGAATCCCTGACTTAGTTATACTATCACCATGTCCTCTACATCCCAAATCATTCCCACAGCTACTACTAGCATGCAATCTCTAAATTGAGTGGTGAGATTACGCAAGGAAAGTGCGTAACTCTGTGAAAGGCATAGTACGTGCGTAAGCATGAGGACATGCTTTCTGTGCGTATATAAGCATGAGGACATGCTTGTAGTGTGTGCATAAGCATGAGGACATGCTTATAGTGCGTGCATAAGCATATGGAAATGCTTATGATGAGCTACTATAATAGGCGAACTTAAATCGTCTACTAGCGGGGCACACATTCGACAAGTATGCCAACAAACAATTGATCAAATAAGCCATAAATATCTCATCAATTAACTCATCAATCAATTAGTCTAATGTGTTCTCAATCATCTACATCCTTAAACAAGTCATACACAAGGCGTCAGCTTGGCAGGCAGGCACGTGGCGGTCATAGGGTTAAGTTTTCGGAAAAAGTGGTTATAGTTTTGAAAATACCCAGTTCTATATAACCTTGGCTCTGATACCAATCTGTAACACCTCGAAAATATGGTCCAGCGGAAGCATACGAACCTTTGGGTGTTACTATCTCGGTATCACAACATAAGGTACAAAGAAGGGTTTTTATCCCATTTATTTAGAATAAGATTCATTAATTGAAAAACATTAAGTTTACATTAATGAAAGTTGTGCGGAAATAGGCCCAAAAGATAATTAAAGCGGTCCCAATTATTCATCAGAGTCGCCTATGACCATGCCCCTTGCCAAGCGTCTTCCAATAGTGAGCTATCGCCTTAAACCTGAGAACACATGCTAAAAAGGTCAGCTTACGCTGGTGAGTTCATAAAGTTTAGTTACAAAAGTAATAGTGGACCTGTTAAAGTTTAATTGCTATGTGCGACTAAGGCAGATATATAATAAACATAACAATCATCAATCAATCCAACAATAATCCAATCAACACAATCGAGATCTCAGCAAGACCCCAAGCGACCTAGCCACCACTGTCGTAGCAAGGCCTAGAACACAAGCTACCCTGGTCTTGTTCGGTCTATTCTTAGCTAGGCATCACGTTATAGCATAGGAATGCTACCCTAGTCTAAGTCAACAAATGTCGCATGTCTAACCTTTCCTAGTCAACGCATTAGCAATTCAAAAGAGTATTGGCAAGTCCAAGGAATAGTTTGTATTCGCATAAACACATATGATATCAATCACAAATCAAATATTCCAAACAACAGTAATTCTCACATAATGTTCACATATCCAATTATGGTTGGTTAAAAGCAACATGTATTCTCCCCCAAAGTAGTTATGAAATCCTTTGAAAAGAGGGGCTATGAAACTCACCTTAGCCACAGTAATACACTATTCACTATTGACACGACTGGCATCTAAAGCTAATCTCCACGACATCCAGATGAATGTACGACGAGTACGATAGAATAGAAATGACGCAACCTAATGCGTATACGATTATCTTAAAATACGGTTCATGTGATAACGAAGTCGATAGGAAGTAATGTGTCGTAGTTTTCGTGGATTATTCATGTCGTTACTTTCAAAAGTCCATTATCAGTATCTCAAAAGTTTAGTGTTAACGTTTCGTGTGGTGGTAAGAAACATAGACGCGACGTACAACTCACGCAAAAGAGGAGAAGACGTCAACATAGTCGAGACATACTAATAAGAACGCACGCTAAAAGGAAAAGACATTGACAAAGTCAAGAAATACTGACAATACTCATGCTAGTCAAAGACTAGGAAATGACGACATCTCTTTATGTAATATAGATAGGTTAACTTCTGGTAGTTTCTCATAATCCCAAACGTACATGTTTATCATAAAAGATAACTTTCCATATCGCTTAATTAATAAAGGTTTCACAATCGTTACTCGTAATTATACACATTTATAATAAAGTACGTTATATAAAGTATACTATGTAGCATTTTATAAATGACGCGTTCGTTTATTCAACGTTCCCAAACCATTACGACTTTAATAAGTTGTCTTATCAAAATAACCTTTTCCGACTGTTTATAAAAGTTAACTCGTATTTATAAAACACGAGTTATCATCGTAGTTAATAAAGGTTTATAATTAAATAAAACCGTATTCATTGACAATATATATATAATTATCTCGTTATTAGTTAATACGTGACAATAGAATATTTAGACGCTTTGTGAATCATTTATATTAAACTCACGTAAAATTTAATATATTGTATTTAGTTAGTTCAAAACGTTTAATATGGTATAACTCATAACCAATATAACTTGTGTATCCAATGTTACTCTACTTTATAAAACGTAATCGAATCTTATAAGTTATAACGTATACGTCATATCCGATATCGCTTATCAATTACGTAATTAGTTCTTAACGTTTATCGTCTCGTTTTATAAATAACTTATTCGTTATCCGATCAAGTCTTATAGCGTATATCACGATAGTTTTATTCCGTTATAGTTGTATAATTGATTCGTTACCATATCACGTCTTTAAGTATATATATTACAAGTTTATCCATCGACATATATTATTTACCATTTCCTTATTAGTAACCGTTTACGTCTCACATCTAATTTCAATAGTCAATTATAATTATCACGTTATCACTTTATTTGTTTCGACATTCTATGTTAACAATAATTTACGACTTATAAACATTTATCAAGTCTTACTTGTATTGAACCCGTAACCCATTTTACTCATACCATATATCCGATTTATAAACCAAGACAAAACAATCACCAAATGACCATTCGGGTCAAACCCGACTTGACTATAATTTACCACATCACACGTACCTTAATGTGACCAACACCGAAATATTAAACACAAGCCAACTTGGTTTTGTACCCTATCAGATCCATCCAATACCAACGTGGGTCATTAGACCCGACCCAGTCAACCCATCAATACAATCATGAGTCTTAGACCCGACCCGACTCATAACTGATCCGACCCACTAGGTTAACCCAAGAACCAAAAATAACAAACAACCCACTGAGTTGACCCGACTCACTGAGTCAACCCGACTCAATGAGTCAACTCGTACAACACATCAACCACGAACAAACGTCACTAGAATCTTGTTCTTACCACACGAATCTGTCACCACTTGTTTTTATCAAATTTATTAACCCATTACATCACCTTTGTAATTTCAATTTAGTCAATTTTTATCCACGAAATAATACGCAAAACAATATATCAATCAACCAAAATAGAAAGTAAATATATACAAGAAACGGTTGTGTTACCGTGAGAGAAAGAGAGGAGGATGGGGTCGTGTGTTACTAACACACTTTTCCCATGTTGGTGGTATCTCGTACGAGTGGACTCATAACCCACCAAGCTTGGACTCCTTTGAAACTCGTTAATATTCAAAAAAACCCTAATATACGAAACTAAAATTGTAGATCTAGAATGTGTGAGTGCGTTTTGTGGCACGTAAGATATGAAACCGTGACCACAAGGACTAGATCTACCTTTTAGGGGGACGGTGTAAGTGGTGGAGGTGGCCGGAAAGTTGGCCGGATGGCGCCGGAACCCTAAAAGGTGGTGGCCGAAATATTAGAGAGAGGTGGGAGGGATTTTGTGTGTGTATTTTATAGAGAGAGAAAGTAGGCGTAGAAAATGAGAGGGTGAGAGCGGGTAGGAGTATATATACTCCAAGGAGGGACCATTTTTGCACATGTGAAACTACAAGGGGCGGTGGGGTAAATAACAAAGGGACCCAACATGAAACTTTCTAAAACTTTTGATATATTCGATTTGGGACTCGTTTGGACTAGCAAACGAATGATTCACGAATCGGGAATTACGCCTGATAAAAACGACTAAATATGTATCGTATCTCAACTTAGATGGAACTATCACTCTAATTGTTGTTTCTCCATTTATGACGCGTCGAGAAAATTACGAGTTGTTACAAAGAATTTCTTACAAAATACTCAAAACCGGGAAAGCAACCCTTTTACCCATGGGCGGAGCTATTAAGGGACCGGGAAGGGTTCCGGGCCCCCTAGGCCTTAGCCCGTTAGTGTATTTTTTCGCGATTTCATGTGTATTTCCGGAAAAAAAATTATTTCGGCCCTCCCATTTAATGTATTTCTCGAAAAAAAATTGTTTCGGCCCTCTCAAATTTTTTTTTCTAGCTCCGCTATTGCTTTTACCAATGAAATATCCATTAAGAGTATTATCACATTTATGACTAACTTCTTCAATAAACTCAATAGGGATTGCTAGACCAGTTCCTTCGCACTTATTATCAGCCTCCAATGTATGAAATTTAGGTTTGTTTTTCTTCATTTCAGAAGTTGTAGCACTTACATACGAAACTGGCTTCGTAGTAGAGTCGACCACTGGTTCAAAATTAGGCTTAACAATCAACGAATTATGACTCGAAGAAACACCAGTATTAATAGGTTTATAAGGTTCATTTATAGAATTATTACCTGAATCTGGTGTCTCCTTTTCAGGATCCACATTTGGACCGAAAGTAACATGACTTATATTAGTCTCATCATTGGAAAACTAATATTGCTAAACAAACCATGACCATAACTATTAACCTTCTTCAAACAAGTACTCGATGAACTAACATCATTCCCTCTAACAGTAGTATCCTCCGTAGGAATGTTTGTATCAAACCCAATATCTAAATCTGTTGGAACATTAGTAGTAACCTGGGCAGTACTAGTCGACAATGGGTTACTCTCAAACCTAGTGTCACGTACGTGAGAAGATGGATCCTCTTGTGTTTGACTAATAGGTTTCATTGGATTTCCATCATCACCTACAATTACGAGATTCCCCTCGAGCATTAGCTTTTAAATATCGTGAAGTGTTCTAGCTAAGGAAGTTGGACTTTGTTAACCATCATGGTCATCAATCTGGTCAATGATCTTACTTTCCATATTCTTCAAATGAGCAGCAACGTTGCGCAATAATTCCTATCCTTTGTCCATAGTTTGATTGGCTAACCTAGTTTCTTTTTTTACTTTTCTTACCATCACCCCCCCCCCCCCTCGCATCCAAAAAACCATTTTTAATATTTATACCATGCACATAAACAAAAACCATAAGCACAAATACCTGTCTAAGCTTCATTTACAAAAGAAAACCTATAGAAAATAAAGATTATATAATTAATCGCTAATCATGATAGTTAAATTACAGAATCAATAATAAATGTAACGAGTCAACAGTCCAAGAAAAACCCTAAACAAACTCTTAAACCCTAAACACTAATACAAACCAAAAATAAAACAAAACCGAAACTGATTTAATCTATTTATCTATATGTTAAGGTAAGGATTGAACAACAAGTTAAAGAAGAATAGTCGTTTTATGGTTGTTAGGGTTTGAGAAATTGTTGTCGCCTTTTTCTCCAGAGAAAACTAGGGTAAGGAGTTTTTTTCTTTGATCTCATGTTTCCTCATCCAATCCAAATGGATAATTAATTATGAGTAATTAATGTTAACTGTTCTATAAATGTGAAAAAAAATCTACTTCATAGGAAGGACGACAATAGGGAATGAATTGAAATTTAACTTTATTTTTTGCCGATGTAATAAGAAAATATAAGACCAAACTTTGTGATTCAAATAAAGAGGTTGTGATAAAGAAAATCACCCTAAAATGGAGAAAAAGTACCGGAAATACAATATAATACAACAATCTTTAAAAAAAGAGAAAAAGGATTTATATATGAGCTAATTTTGAAAAAATGGCCACCTTTCGTGTTAGTTTTCCATAAGTAGTCAAAAAAGGTTTTTAATTTTAGTTTTACGCGACTACTAGACCGTATCGTGTGACTCCACTCAATTTTTGACAAGTGTCCCGAAGGTAGGTGAGTGTTTTTCGCTTGACCAAGTTTTGTCTTTTTCGAAAAAAGCAAAAAAACCAAATAGCACTATTTACAAAACTTGGTCTCTAAAAAAACATCAACCGCCACCGGTTGAGCAAAGACTATTATTAGTCAAGCAAAAAACATACATCATGAGTAGCACTTCTCATAAAAGAAAAAAATGATTTATCAAACATCAAATCGGTCGAGCAAAAAATGTCATAGTCGCACAAAATGTCACTTCAGGCGAGCAAAAAACGTTCACCTACCCTCGGGACACTTGTCATAAATCAGGTCACGATTTAACGGCCGCACAATACTAAAATTAGAAATTTTTTTAACTACTTTATGAACCACAAAGCAAAAAGATGATAATTTTTGGAATCGGCTTTTTTTATATCTGGACACTATAAAGATCTTTGAGAAAGGTTCTAAGAAATTATGTACACGAGGAATGTTTATGAAGGAAATTACTATCTGTCTAGCTTTTTCTTTTAGCTTGGGTTTATCGGTTTTCGTGCTCACGCCTACTAAAATGAATAGCGCAACAACAATAATTGCGAAAACATTTTGTTTCATAATCACGTCATCTTTTTAATATTCCAAATTAAATATGTCATATAAAAAACATATTAATTTAGTATTTACAACTTTTTAATACTTTAATTTCGAGAAGTATATACCTGTGTGTTATGGCACATGTTAACAAAGGAAATAGGGACAAAATATTATGACAAACACTCCAAAATACAAGAAATAAATAGTGTCATAAACAAATAGAGCCAAGTAATAAAACACAAGAATGTACACAATGACCAATCAATAAAACTAAGAACGTGGACTAAAGATTAAGATATCCTAATGAAAAGACTAAAGCTAAACTAAAACTAGAGGATTAGAACTAAGGATTGCCACTTGTGATTGCACTTCTTTCCAATGTTCTTAAGAGTGATTTGGTTTGTTGATGTCATCTAGACGATCAAGAAGGTGATAGAACATAAACCGCATTTCATCACGTAGGTTATAAACCAATGTCTTAGTGTGTTTACAATGGTTGCAAGATTCTTCATGATTTAGGGGTTGTGGTGATGGATCCTTAATCCACATAGAATCATCAAGAGGGAAAAATGTGTTTGGTGGAGGTAAGTTTGGAGGAGGCAAATGTGATGTTGAACGAGGTAAGTGTGATGTTGAAGGAGGTAAGTGTGATATTGATGGAGACAAATGTGATGGTTGTGGATGCACAATTGATGTTGGTGGAGAAGGAAAGGATGAGTCAATATCCATATTGTCGAGTAATGAAGTTTGTTACCTAGTCATTTGTTCATTGAAGGTAAATGTTGGTAGTGATGGTGGATTAGTTGATCTTGGAGGCAAGTCTTCTAATGAGTTCACGAATGGATATAGTGAGGTATGAGGTGTTTCAAAGGTAAGTTGACGAGGTTTAATGGAAGTAACTAGTGGTGGTTGTGTAGTGTTAGGGGTAATTTGAGGTGTTGGTTCAATAGGCGATGGTTCAATTTTTGTTGTTGTAGTTTGTGGAGAAAGTGTTGGTGTTGGTTCAATAAGAGGGAAAAGAGGAGTTTTGATGTGAAAATTTGAAGGATTCTTAATAGGTGACGATACGGTTGATGAAATCTCATAGATAATACGAGCGGTTTTGTGAGGAGGGATTCTAGTTGATGAGCATGCACTAGAGGCTTTTGTCATGTTGAAGAGTGTTTATAGGATGAGTAATCAGCTGAGAATGGTGATTTTTGAGTGAAGGATTCAAGGTGCAAACACAAGGGATTAAATAGTGAAGAATCATGCAAAAACTTAAATGTTAAAACCAATAGAATCCTCCAAAATACAATCATTTGCATGCAAATCTCAACTAACAAAGTTGCAAGATACTAGGAAGGATCATTTAAGGCAGTGTTGAGTGTTAGAGTAGAGAAAGAGGAGTTTTAAATGTAAAAATATGTTTTTAACTGTCTTTGTAAACCCGGATCCACCGGATCCCTTTCAAAAAGGACCTGGCTAGTGTTAGCCAAAGGATCCGGCTGCTGAGCCAGAAAAATAGATAAAAATTTTTTTTGAAGATATTGAATTTCTCTCCTATGTAGGTTCATGCCATGGGTGCAAATGAGTATCATAAGAAAAGAAAACTGGAACACTCAAAAAATTTAGAGAGAGGGGCCAATGATAGTTTTATCGAAAACGTAAACAAAAGAGAGACTAATAAATGATCAAAAGGATGTCTAGATGACTTTAAGAGTGATCGTTGATGATAAGAAGCTGTAAAAGATCAAAAGAAAAAAAAAAGAAAAAAATCATAAAAATCATAATAAATTAAAAAAAAAATCCAAAGCAATATATGGGTCAAAAGAAAGAGAAAACATTTAAAATAAATGTCAAAAAAATTGAAAATAAGTGGAGCACAGTAAGAGAAAGAAAGTATAAGCACAAAAATTGAGGAATAATGAGTGCAAGAAAAATGAAAAATCAAATGCACTCCTAAAAGAAACCTAAGTAAAGCGTAAGGATAAATGGGTCAAGCAAATCTGAAAACAGCTCAAATATGACTAAAAGATTGCACTAAACTAATTTCGTAAGTACACGGAAGAGAGACCTAAGCAAAAAGGCAACAATATGATGTCTATTCAGCCGGATCCGCCGAATTCTTTTCAAAAGGGATTCGGCTAGTAATAAGCCAATGATTCGGCTTCTGAGACATAAATGAAGACAGTAAGCGCGCAAATATATCTAACACTTCTCAAAACTTAAAACTAATTCTCATAAGATAGAATATAGGGCATTTCTAGTCTAGCATAGAAAGGAAACCAATTAAAAAAAATATAGGCAATCAAACGAGATTAAAACCAACTTTTGATTTATATGATCAAAAGTGGTAAAATTTCCTAGTAAGAGGTTTTACGGCTACACATGTTCAAAGTACTAGCCAATATAGTGAAAGATCAAGGTACCACAATTTTAGAATGATAACATACAAGCATAACATGTTTAAAGACAAAGTGCCATAATATTTTAAGCAAACGTGACCAATTCACAACATCTATTACCACCTCTTCACTTCTTCTTCTTACCCATGAGAAAGTGAGCAAGATACTTGAACATTCCCATGGTTTGTTTAAATTATTCCGAGGGACTTGGGATATTAGGAAGTTGATCAATGTAAGTGATGAGATCAAGTTGATAGTTTTGAATTGGGTCATTTGGATCATACTCAACTTCATCTGAAAAGTCGGTGGGAGGATGTGGCCTTTTACCATCAACCATGCATCTCTTAGCATGTCTCTCGGCGAGAGGTACCATCACGTGAACAGCAAGAAAATAGTCATCGTTCATGGGAGATGGTTGCATCCACAAGCATGTCCAGTAAGCTGAGTGAGTAACATTGCATAGGGGAGTACCTCTTGTCGGTTTTGAAGACACCAACCATTCTCTTGGCAATATAGTATGCAAGATTGAAAGATCTTTGGCAAGGATTGAACAACAAATTAAAGAAGAATATTCGATTTATGGTTGTTAGGGTTTAGGAAATCGTTGTCGCCTTTTTCTCTAGAGAAAACGTGGGTAGGGAGTTTTTTTCTTTGATCTCAAGTTTCCCCATCCAGCTCCAAATTGATAATTAGTTATGAGTAATTAACGTTAATTGTTCCATAAATGTGAAAAAAATCTACATCAATGAAGAAAGACAATAGGGAATGAAATTTTAACTTTATTTTTTGTCGGTGTAATAAGAAAATCTAGAACAAATTTTCTAATTTAAATAATGAGGTTGTGATAAAGAAAACCACCCTAAAATAGAGAAAAAGTACATGTAATATAGTATAATACAACAACGTTTAAAGAAATAGAAGGAGGATGTATATATGTCAAATCGCACAAAAAGGTATCATACTTAAGGTCAATTCGAATTTTAGGTACTGAACTTTATTTTTCTCAACTTAAGGTATCAAAGTTATTTTTTATGTAATGTAAAGTTTTTTGGACTTTTTTTGAAAGGTGTTATCGGCCATTTTTTCAGCTGAATTGGTTAATTAATGTGACATGTCGTTATAATTGAGCACTTAAAAGTCATTTCGGCTAACATTATGACCGGTAACCACTTTTGAAAAGTCGAAAAAACTTTGTATTGCACAAAAAATAAATTCGATACTTTAAACTAAGTGAAAAAAGTTGAGTACCTAAAATTAAAATTAACCTAAAGTGTGATAACTTTTTGTGCGATTTGCCCATTTATATATGAGCTAATTTTGAAAAAATGGTCACCTTTCATGTTAGTGGTCCATAAAGTAGTCCAAAAAAATGTTTTTAATTTTAGTTTTTATATGACTACTAGACCGTATCGTGTGACTCCACTCAATTTTTGACAAGTGTCCCGAAGGTAGGTGAGTGTTTTTTTCTTGACCAAGTTTTGTCTTTTTCGAAAAAAACAAACAAAACCAAATAGCACTACTATTTCAAAAACAAAAGATTTGGTCACTCAAAAAATATCAATAGAGCCACCAGTTGAGCTAACCTATCAGACTTTAAGGTATGACACGTCATCCGGTATAATGTAAGTTGTTAGCAAAAAACATCCATAATGAGTCACACTTTTC
Source organism: Chrysanthemum seticuspe (assembly GCA_019973895.1). Classification (NCBI taxonomy): domain Eukaryota; kingdom Viridiplantae; phylum Streptophyta; class Magnoliopsida; order Asterales; family Asteraceae; genus Chrysanthemum; species Chrysanthemum seticuspe. The sequence goes on from BPTQ01000007.1 coordinate 115,612,100, forward strand.
AAAAAGGACAAAACTGATTTATCAAACATCAAATCGGTCGAGTAAAAAACGTCATGGTCGCACAAAATGTCACTTCAGGCGAGCAAAAAACATTCACGTACAGTCGGGACACTTGTCAAAATTCAAGTCATGATCTAGTGGTCGCACAATACTAAAATTGCAAAACTTTGTTTTACTACTTTATGAACCACAAAGCAAAAAGATGATTATTTTCAGAATTGACTCTTTATATATCTGGACACTATCTTTTAGAAAGGTTCTAAGAAATTATGTACACGCATAATGTTTATGAAGGAAATTACTAACTGTCTAGCTTTCTTCTTTTAGTTTGGGTTTATCGATTTTTGTGCTCACCCCTACTAAAATGAATATCGCAACAACAATAATTGCGAAATAATTTTGTTTCATAATCACGTCGTCTTTTTAATATTCAAAATTAAAATATGTCATATAAGAAACATATTAATTTAGTATTTACATCTTTTTAAAACTTTAATTTTTAGAAGTATATACCCCGCGTGTTACAACATATGTTTTGGCACATGCTAAAGCATATCTATACTATCTATAAATCATTTACATAATTTTTCTTAATTCTTAATCTTGAAAACATAAAAAATGATTTCAGTTACTAAAATACCTTTGATTAAAAATGGTAACAACATCCATTACTAAATTAATATTTTAAATATTGTTCTCAAACTTTTATCACTTTTCTTTTAAAACCCATAAACTTTTTTTTCTCGCAATGACTATATATTGAGCTCGTAAGTTGCATCAAGGGTCACCCCAAAACACAAGTTCACAAGTATAATTGTTTGTCGCTATACATCGTCACTTTGCGCGAGTATTCGTCTAGTAGTATTATTCCAAGGACAAAAATCTTCGATAACTTATTATTATTTGATTGAAACAAGGAATTACACACACACACACACACACACACACACACACACACACACACACACACACACACACACACACACACACACACACACACACATATATATATATATATATATATATATATATATATATATATATATATATATATAGGGGAGGGTTAACGTGAGATCATGCTTAAAGTTGTAAAAATAAGATCAAGTCTAAAAAACTACTAAAACATTTATAAATAATAATTTTAGCAATAATACACATAAAAATAATATTTTCATACAAATTAACATTTTAGCAACTAATAACCAAATGATACATGAGTTTGGATTAGTGATACACCTGATACACATTACACTAATAAATATTCCAAAACTGATACACATACAAAAACCTGATACACATTACACTTCTAATCAAAGTGTATCACCTAAGTTTCGTAAATTTTAAAAAGAAATCTATCGAAACTTTAACAATTTTAGTTGTAGTTAATAAAAAAATTATTTTTGTTGTAAGGAGAGTGTCGCTTGTCAAATTTTAGTTGGATCTCATTTTAACAACTTTAAGCTTGATCTTATTTGATCTAGATTCTCTATATATATATATATATATATATATATATATATATATATATAATATATAGAATCCGGATCGATTGAGAAGGTTTTTATTTTGAGAAGATTGAGAAGGTTTTCAAAAACGATAGATTTTTAACTTTGATTCATGTTTTTCAAGCGTAAAACTCATTTTAATGTGATTCAAATTCAAAATGTGTAAAAAAAATTTGAATCAATGTTAAAAATCTCTCGATTTTGCGATATATGTAGAATACTGAATCATCTGTACACATTTAATGAATCATCATCATAACTCGATTTTAACAATGATTTGTGAATCAAATTTGTGATTTATAGATTCGATTAACCATAAAATGATGTTTACTTGTGAATCAAATAAAAAACATGAATCAATTTGCTCAAACGAAGATTTCTCAATCTTCTCAAAATAAAAACCTTCTCAATGGAACCGGAGCCTATATATATAGTGTATCTTTATTTTGAGAACCCTGTTAAGTGCCAGAACTGCGAGAACCCCTTTTTTTACTCCTAATAATACATGATGTACATCATGTCAATGCATAATGGCATTTTTGATAATATATGTAACTTAATTTGAACGAAAAAATTGAATTAGGGGCAAAATCGAAAATTAATTAACCTATCTTTCTCCATCTCCCTCACACAGAAGAAACCTAGCCGTCTATCTCTCAATCTAATTCAATCTCGTCACTTTCATCTATAGATCTTCACATGTAAGTTTTTGGTTATAATTTGATTTTCTCTTATGTTATAACAATTTTTTTATTCCGTTGTTCTAATGGTAGTTTTTTCTTGGGAAAATGACCAAAAAATGCATCGAACTTGACGCTTGTTGTTATTGTGTGTAGCCAACTATTTTTTTTTTCATTGTAACACAAACCTTTTGAATTTTTGTCATTGTATGTAGCCAGTTAGGTGAATTTGTGTTATTGTATGTACCCAGTCAGGCTTAGCGTTACATCGTTAGTCCTTTTATATTAACGGTCGTTAGTAAATAACTTAAAATTTCGTTCTCTTACGTTTTTATTCGTTTTCATCCGTTATTATACGTTTTTGTCCGTTTTTTATACTTTTTCGTCCGTTGCTTTTTCCCATTTTTTACGTTTTCGTCTGTTTTCTTACATTCTCATCCGTTTTCTTACGTTTTCGTCCGCTTTTATACGTTTTCATTCGCTTTTATACGTTTTAGTCCGTTTTTATAAGTTTTCATCCGTTTTCATCTGTTTTATACGTTTTCAATCGTTTTTCATCCGTTTTATATTTTTTCGTCCGTTTTTATACGTTTTCGTCAGTTTTTAAATGTCTTCGTCGATTTTCTAACGTTTTCGTCTATTTTTATATGTTTTCGTCTGTTTTTATCTGTTTTATACGTTTTCGTCTTTTTTTTAAGTTTTCATCTGTTTTCTTACACCTTCATCCATTTTTATACGTTTTTGTCCGTATTCTTAAGTTTTATACATTTTCGTCCGAAAAAGTAAGAAAATGAACGAAAAAGTAAGAAAACCAACGAAAGCGTATAAAAAAAGATGAAAATGTTAGAAAACAGACGAAAACTTTAAAAAACAGACGAAAACGTATAAAAACGGACGAAAACGTAAGAAAACGGATGAAAACATATAAATACGAATGAAAACGTAAAAAAACGGACAAAACGCATAAAAACGGATGAAAACGTAAGAAAACAGACGAAAACGTATAAAAACGGACGAAAACGTATAATAACGGACTAAAACGTTAGTAAACAAACGAAAATGTAAAAAACGGATGAAAGCATTGGACCAAAATGTATAAAACGGACGAAAAAATATAAAAACGGACGAAAACGTATAATAACGGACTAAAACGTAAGAAAACGTACGAAAACATAAGTAAACAAACGAAAATGTAAAAAACGGATGAAAGCATTGGACCAAAATGTATAAAACGGACGAAAAAGTATAAAAACGGACGAAAACGTATAATAACGGATGAAAACGAATAAAAACGTAAGAGAACGAAATTTTAAGTTATTTACTAACGACCGTTAGTAAATAAGGACTAACGATGTAACGCTAAGCCTGACTGGGTACATATAATAACACAAATTCACCTAACTGGCTACATACAATGACAAAAATTCAAAAGGTTTGTGTTACAATGAAAAAAAAATAGTTGACTACACACAATGACAACAAGTGTCAAGTTCGATGCATTTTTTTATCATTTTCCCTTTTATAATTTTGAGTTTTGATATGTTTTTTTAAAGCACACAAAAACGAATTTTGATGCGCAAAAAAATTTTGATGCGCAAAAAAATTTTGATGCGCAAAATTTTCAACTTATTTTAATTAGATGCCTAATGTTATTTTGATGAAAAAAGTTAAAAGAAGTTGGGTGCAAAAACCAATTTTTGATGCACAAAAGAACGATTTAATGCACAAACGTATTTTTTCATAATTTTTTTTCGGAAAAAGTATTCACTTTTAGAAAAAATTCCTTCACAACTTTTTCATGCACCATCACACCCGATCTTGTGGAATTTTTTTAGAATTTTTCAAGAACTTTTTTTGAAAAAAAAAATCTTTTTATCTTTTTATGGATATTTGTCTTTTTATTTGAACTTTATCCTATATATATATATATATATATATATATATATATATATATATATATATATATATATATATATATATAGCAGGGATCCAATGAGAAGTAAATTAAAATAAGAAGTGGTGAGAAGTGACCAAAACTACGCATTTGAGTTGCAACGACTTGCATTAGATGCATTTCTATTCATATAGATGCAACATCTTAAGTTTCGAAGGTTAATTTGATGTATAGATGATGCAAATTGATTTTCATGATTTCGGCATGTGGAGAGGAACAAAAAACAAGAGAAATCATGAAATGCATCTAATATACATATATGCATCTGATTAAAAGCTAGAAAACACACTATGGTGCGTTATAATGCATCTAATATTATAGGAATGCATCTAATTTAGGTCGGTGTATCTCGGATTTGCGGTTATAGTTCTTCTTATTCCTTCTTATATAACAACAACATATTTTTGTATTTGTTTTAAATATAAAGTATACGGGGTATTTATTAAATTTATGAAGTTATTAAAAAAATATGAAAAATGATAAATATGCTATATTTAAAATTTAACAACAAAAGTTTTATTAATTACCTTTTCTTTGTCTAAGTATTTTTTTTTTACAAAATTGACACATATGTTTTTTAGCACATTTTATAAATTAGATGAAAATTTATTAGTTTGATCAAATTGAGTTTCAATTTTACTTTATTGGCCAAACACATTGCTCATTTTGCCACGTGTCGAAATAGTTTAAGCTGATTGGTCCAATTTCTTTTCAATAAGATTGTTTTGGCAAAATTGCTTCGAAATAATGTAATTAATTTATTATATTAAAGATTAATATAATTTATGGGTGTTAAGAATGTAAATTGATGAGAGATCGTTTACATACCAAAATTTTACTGAATACTTAAAGATCAATTATAGTTACTTTTTATATATTAAATAAACAACACGCTTTCACCTCATTTCTTTAAAAAAACATCATGACAAGCATTTAATTATTTTCTATAGACGAGCACTTTAATATAGTATCGACAAACTTTTTTTTCACCTTTTTCACCCTTTTTTTCATTTTTCTCATTGTTGAAAGTTGCATTAGAAATCACATGTGATTTAACTCTAATTTGATTATTCGAATATTTATACATGTAGTAAAATGAATATAACTTTCTCTTAAAAATTCTAAAAGTTTCACCGTATTTTATTTTGAAAACTAGAAATTCATAGCTTTCCAATTATATATAACACGTTATATTTTGAAGTAAAGATTAGTGCAATTAATTCGTCAAAGTTGGATAAAACACATAAAATCACATTTGATTATAGAAGTTTCATAAATGAACTACTATAATCTATAACTCGAATACAATGTGTGATATACCTTTAGAAAGCCATGGGTATGTGTTTTCAATTGCAAAAAAGGGGAAATTTTTTATTAATAAAGAAATACTTATGTCAATTTTAGTACTGTTATTTAGTGTTCGAACTACCATATTAGTGTTAAAACACATGGATATGTCATGAATACTGGAAAAAAACGTAAAAAACATATTAAGAATAATTCGTCGAAAGTATATATGCAAGTGTTTGTTTATTAAAAAATAATAAAATGTCCATTGAGACAGTTTAATTTTTAGTCTAACGATTAATATATGGTTTGTGATATGTTTAAATTATATAAAAAAATGTAACTGCATTTTTAATTAAAATATTAATTAATCTCCTAATTTTTTCTCAATAGAAAATGAGTGACTATATTTGTGCAAAAAGCTTTTAATATGTAAAATGATCACTCATCTTATAGATTATATTGGTTTAGATAATGACAACCTTTAGGCGGTATAGTTAACTAAGTGATTTATATTACTATATAACTAGCCATGAATTACTATAACCGGATAACAATTCTTAAGAAAGCTGATAAAGTATACACAACAAATACTTGGTTACGAATGTATTCATCGGTTTCTTATTACAAACGAGTGTAATAATATTATTAACTATTTCTGGAAGGACTGATTTTAGCAAAACCCCAATACTCGTGGCATTTTTTTATTTTTTTTTAACGGCAAAGATTTGAGATTATATAAAACACCTTGTAGCCACCTGAAAAATTTCACTATTTTAAACCTTTATATTTATGAACTAGAATGTTTATCAAAAGTTATTTGATCTAAGTTAAGCATTTAGCATGTACATTTCAACTTTTCTTGCAAAAAAAAAAAGAAATTTTGCATATCCGAGTAGTCTTATTTATTATGCTTAATATTCACTGATTCCTAAATCAGTCTCACAAGAAAGATTTTCTTGTCTTACGAGTCCGCACGCGTACCAATATAATAAAAGAAGACGCGAGAAAATAAAAGCAAACAAATAAAAATCAAAAATTACATTATCATGACAGTTTATTTATAACGTGTCCGGAAATATAAGTAACATAATTTTCCCATTTAAAAATATGCGTCTACAAATTTAACAGCGGGACGCAAAATACATCTAATACTCAAAACAATCAAATGAATCTAAATACAATAACTACAAAATTAATGAAAAATTAATAAGAGCTCCTAACCTACACACACATGCCCACGTGATAATCTTTTATCACTATCTGCTTCCCCTAAAAACTTGCGCCTCCACCTCACCCCCATCTTCTTCTTCTTCTGGCAAAAATTCCAACCAACTTTCTCCATCTCAAAAACCTCATCTCCCCTTTCCTCTACATAAATTAAAGTTGTCATCAATTTAAGTCAAACCAAAAGATTGTCTCATCACTTTTTGACCATCTCATCTTGCAAAGGGGTCACATGATGCTCTAGGAATCAAATATTGAAAGAGAGTTTTCCCTAGATGGGGATTCACAGTCACCAAGGGAGAAAAGAAGAGTTGGCTTCATCCCACCAATCCACCTATAAGATGAGGGTCGACCACAAGGAGCACAAACCCAAATCAAAAGTCTCATCACACAAAGAGGAGGAAAGAAAAAGTATTGGTGTTTGTTTCTTGGGTGGTTCGAACCTGGTGGATTGATCGAGTCACTCTTCAAAGCGAATCCCTTGAACCCTTGTAAGAATTACGATTTGCATTATCTACTTGTTTTAGATTGATTTGTAAAATTTGTATTTGAACTCAAGATCTTAATTTATCAGTCGAATTGGTTTCAGTAGTTATGAATGTCATATGTTGAGGTTAATCATGATGTATCCGAATATATGTAGTTACATTTGCTTGAAAGTGTGGAAGTGTTAGGTCTTTTTTTCGCCATAGACTAGTCATTGTATTGAGCCACCTTGAGACCCACTGTGGGCTTGGTCGACAGTGGATGAGTCGTCTTGGTTTGAACATGTTTGTACTAAGGGGTATGCTTGTTGGTCTCGGGTCACAGCGACCAACGTGGGACACGATTGGTTTTTCTTGTTTTGAGTCGAAAACCTCAACAATAGGAGTGCGTCGTTCATTTTGTCGAAACCACTTAGGCGCGTTGGTATTTTACCTACACGACAACTTCTTGGTTTGCTTCGATTATTAGGACTTAGTGTTTGGTCTAAACTTTGGCGAAACCTAAAAACTTGTTAAATACTTATGTAATGATCAGTTTATGTCAAGTACTTGATATGCCCGTGTTGTCGTTAAGATTGTTGTATGGTGAGAACCCAAAAGAAAACATCGTGCTTGTATTGGCTATCCTTTTCGACTTAATTCTTTAGCTCGCTAGAAATCTCACTCGACTTGCTTCCCCTCGTTATTCGTTGATATATTCGACTTACTCCTTGCTTGCCCCCGTGGCTTATTCGTGTTTTGTTTGATTGTAACGAAACCCTGTTAAAGTGGTGTTTTAAACCTGACTTTTCAGCCCCTATTAGGTGCGTTTGTCAGCTAATTTCCAGCTCGAATAGAGTACTTTTGTTCACAAATTTCTGCATCAAATAGGCGTGTTTGGTACCCACATTTCAGCCCCCAACGGGGTGTTTGTTTTGCTTATTTTCAGCCACCCAAAGGGGTGTTCGTTTCGGTTTATTTTCAGCACCAACAAAAGGTTCTCGATGTCCTTGGCGTACATTATTTCACCTTAAGTCTCCTAAATGTCAAATTGTCTTTAATACCTGTACTTCTTTTTTTTCCTTTTCACTTATGAATTGCGTTTGGTTTCTGGCTTTGGAACTGGGCCACGAAGCCACATCTTGGCTGACAACATTTCTTGTGTCCAAATACATGTTGAGGACTAGTGGGCTGAAGCCCATTTAATGTATACGCAAATTTTGAAAACAGATACATCTACAACTCAAATTGTTCTTTTTTTTACGTGGAAGTTGCTAGTTGAGACAAACAAGTCAATGGCATAACGAGTATAACAAAAATCGTCATTTTATTACTTGTCCTTTCAATCCTTCCCGCGCCTCGTTCACAACTCGCTCACCTACCGGTTTGACATAATTACTTTAAATATTCTTTCGCGATACCCCATTTTATAAACATACGATATAAATAAATAATGACATACGAGTAACTCTTAATGTTAAATTAATACAATATTTCATACTAAACGAGATTTACTTTAAAAACAATAATAATTTCCCACACTTCGTCATCAAATATATTTTTGACATATAAACGAGTCGTACTCATTTTTCTAAAGGACAATTATAACATATAAAACGAAAGGTTATTTTATTTTTACCATTATAACAAAATTATTACTTTTCTATTATATATATTTTAAACGACGTCTTTATAACCTTAATACATTACTATTTATTTATGCTATTTTCCGTACGTCATCTCCGGGTTACGACAAACCCACGACTCACTCGTTTTAATACTTTTGTGTGTGTCTAAGCACTTCCATGAGCCAAAGTTAATCATGTTCAATAATAACCAATACACATAAGTAACTTAAACCCTTGGTGTATATAAATATTACCAAGTCAAAATACAAAGGTATTAATTAAAGTATTGGTATACAATTATAGGTCGCGTGACGGTACTCGGTGCATCATTTACTTGACTTCTTTACTACTCGGATACTGCTTTGCTAAGGTGAGTTCATAGCCTCGCCTTTACTTATTTCTTTCAAACCCCGCGAGGGAGATGCATGCTATAAATTAGAACACAAGTCTTTTCTTAAACTGTATGCTTGCCTGATCATTATTATTATAGCCTAAGTTGCCTGCCATAAGTCCCTTACATCATGAACCATTAATCACTTGCGAGTGAACGCGAATATTGTGGATAGTACTATGGGAATTAACGACCCCGACTCGGTTATCGGAAATAACCGGGGCGCACTATATTTGGTTAACTATGGAATTGGCAATTCCATCTCTGAGGGCAATATTATTACTTACACCAGTAATTAGGTATATGCAGTTAGTTTGGTGTCATGAGCTTAGCGCATAATAATAATCTATGTTTTCCATGGTGATTGTATTCGAAGCAATTATCATCTTTACTTGTGTTCAACTAATTATTTAAACCTATGGATATCACTCAACATTTTTGTTGATCTTTTTAAGCATGCTTATCTCAGGTACTAATTAGAATATCATGAAGGCGTGGAGTGGACGTCATGGGACGCTAGAAGTGGTGTTGTTTTCAATTAAAGTTATCATTTCGTAAACATTTAAACTATCTTTTATGTAACATCGAAACATGTGGTATTTCCTTTTAGTGTTTCTAAAACACTGAGTTTTATGAAATGGTAACAACCTTTATTAAAAACGTCTCTTTAGAGTCGTTTTCTGTAACTTATGACTATGATCCTCTAAGTAATACCCCTAATAGTCTTCCGCTGTCACTTTGTGATTTTGGGGGTGTTACAGATTGGCATCAGAGCCAGGGTTATAGAGAACCAACTTGTATTTTCAAAAACAAATTGGACTATAACCACGTTTTTAAATGGACCATTTTACACCACCACTTCACGTCCTCCGCGCCTACTTTGTACCGATTGCACGTATGAGATTCGCTTAGCGGATATTACATAATTACTAAAACTTGCATGATAAAAACTTATAAATGCTAGCTTTCATTTAGTTAGGCATTTAGATTTGCGTGGCAGATTATGCGCGACTAACTAAAAACTTATTTACTGCATGACTTTATTTACTTATAAGTGCACATTTTCTTTTGGGTTGTTACAGTACCATGTCGACTGCTACTCACCCTATCGACTTGACCTCCGACAGTGAGATGGAGGATACTATGTCCTCTGCCTCTACTCCCTTGGCACCGGCTCTCGTTGCACCTGTTTCCTCTGAGACTGAGCCCTTCGAGGAGGGTGAAGTCGTTGTCACCCCACCTGCTTTGACCATACCCGAGCATCTACCCGTTTTTGGTCCCCCCACTTATGACCGATATTTGGAGTCACAGCAGTGGCTATCACCTTCTGACATTATGTCCCAGACACACTCACACACTGTTTCCGTGTCTTCTATTTCTTGCCCATCACCACTGCCTGTTCGCCGAAGGCGAAGGCGAGCTAGGGTTCTCAAACCCTACGAGCCCGCGCCATTTGGTCGGCCATTCCGTTACCGTGAGGATGGTGCTACTTTCATACATACCGCTCGGAAACGAGCGAGGGCACCCATCACTTTCATTCCACCTTCCGACATACCATCATCCTCTGCTTTTCCACCATCATCTGCACCCGCACCACCACTCATACCTGTTTCACCACTACCACCACCTACCACATTCATTTATCAGACCACCACTGTACCGGTTTCATCCTCATCCCGTGCACCATCACCCTTGGTGATGCACACTGAGCCGGTGACATCTCTTAGGGAGAGAGTCCATTTCTCACCCGCACATTCGGACCCATATCACCAGGCTATGTTTGGTACCTCTGAGCCGAGAGCCCGTAGGAGGGTCGATGCTAGACTTTGGTCTTATATGATGCCACTCATTAGTCGATGGAGATTGGAGGAGGGTGCACCTAGCGCTGTGGAGCTTGGGGAGCATCTATTTGCTGCTGCTGAGAATCTCCCTGTCACGGGAGAACCCCTTCATCATACCATCCCATTGATAGCTGCCCGAGTGCTGCGAGCCGAGGATCAGCTTGAGGATGTTGTGGCATTTGTTAATGAGGTTCCGTTAGTACGTATCGAGAACATTGAGGATGAGGTTGGAGAGCTCCTTAACGGGAGGACCACGATGGAGAGAGCGCTTGATAGGATTGGTGCTCAGAGTGAGAGAGCTAGCGGAGCAGTTACAGTGTTAGAGAGGAGGATGGAGTCAGATAGATTAGGACTGCTGGACAGAGCTGAGATATTGGAGGGAGTTGTGCGACGACAGTCGGAGAGGATGATTATCATGGAGACTCGTGCTACTGCTTTGGAGCAGAGATTGGAGGCACGAGATAGAGAGGTGGATGATCTGGCGGAGCTAGTCCGTGACCTACAGCGCCGATTGAGGGGCACGCCCGACAACCTCTAGATTGGTGATTCATCTATTTAGTTTTCTGGTACCTTAGCCTGCCGCATGTGGCACTAATAAAGGCTTTGTATTCGCATGTTTTGTAAACTATCGAACAAGCTATTTATGTGACATTGTATGGTATCACCATGTATGGATGGTAAACCCTATGGCATTGTGGTTGTTGTCTCTTGATATTCTTATGTATGATGATCTTCTTATTTATCGGTTTATGTGAATCGAAGTGATCATTTTTATATATTCTCTTATGTGGTTCTAACATATTGTGATTCTTTCTTATGATGATTATACTCTATTGATATAATGTGAAGATCTTGACTATTATGAAACCATTTTTATAATAATTCACAAATTATGTTGAATGATTCTGAAATCTAAGTGTATGTTTTTAGAAAAATGGCAAGAACAAGAACTACCTCTACCCCTACCCAAACTCCCGAGATGATCCCTGAAGCAATTCGGAGGCTGGTTACCAATGAAATTGGTGCTGCTTTTGCTGCAAGACCTGCTGAGGCAGCTCGAACAAATGAAGCCCCAAATCAAGCCAACCGGAATGAAGCTGTGGTGAATCGCAAATGTGGATACAAGGAGTTCATGAATTGCAAACCTACTTTCTTCAAAGGAACTGAAGGCGCTGTTGGCCTTATCCATTGGTTTGAAAGATCCGAAACTGTGTTTCTTCTAAGTGATTGCTCAGAAGATTGCAAGGTGAAATTTGCTACTGGTACTCTGCTGGAAGATGCATTGTCTTGGTGGAAGGCTCATGCCCAACCTATTGGCATGGAAGAAGCCTACAAAACCACTTGGATTGAACTAAAGCAATTGATGATGAAGCAGTACTGTCCAAGGACCGAGATCAAGAAGCTGGAAGATGAGTTCTATCATCTGACTACTAAGGGCAATGATCTCAAGACCTACTTCAAGCGTTTCCAAGAATTGAAAGCTCTATGCCCATCCATGGTTTCTGATGAGGTTAAGTTGCTGGAAAATCTCATTGGGGGATTACCCCGAAACATTGAGGGCAATGTTACTGCATCAAAGCCCAAGACCGTGGAAGAAGTGATCACGATTTCCTACCAACTCATGGATCAAGTCTTGAAACATGGATCCGTGCAAGGCAACAATGACAACAAAAGGAAATTTGATGACCGCCGAGGCAACACTTCAAACAACTTCCATCACAACAACTCTTTCCATCACAAAAATAACCGTAACAACAACAACCAAGGCCGCAACAATCACAATCAACACCGCAACAACAATCCCAACCCATACCACCAAAACCGAAACAACCACCACAATCAACAAAACCGTAGGCAAGAAGTTGCGAGGGCTTATGCTGCTACCCCCGCCACTGGAAGAGGCTATGCTGGACCACACCCTTTGTGCACTCGATGCAACCTGCATCATGTGGGACGTTGTACTATTAAGTGTGGAAAGTGTAACAAGGTGGGCCATACCCACAAAGATTGCCGAAGCCCTGCTACTGGAAGTAACCTTCAACCCATGGGAATAACTTGCTTTGGATGTGGAGAAGCTGGGCATGTCAAGAGTAGATGCCCAAAGCTGTACGGGAACAACAACAACAATAACAACAACAACCCTGCTAGAGCAAGAGCTTATGTGCTAGGAGATGGGGATGCACAAGAGAACCCGGATGTCGTTACGGGTACGTTTTCACTCAACCATCATTTAGCTAAAGTGTTATTTGATTCTGGAGCCGACAAAAGCTTTGTGTCTTCTAAGTTTGCACCCTTGTTAAAAGTCACCCCAACTACCCTAGATACCACTTATGAAGTAGAGCTAGCCGATGGAAAAATAGTAGGAACTAACACTATCCTTCGAGGTTGCAACCTATCCTTATCAAATCACCCGTTCGATATAGACCTTATGCCTATCCAACTTGGTAGCTTCGATGCTGTCATTGGCATGGATTGGCTATCCAAGAATCGTGCAAGAATCATCTGTGACGAGAAAGTCGTTCACATTCCTCTCGATGGCGAAACTCTAATCATTTGGGGTAATCGTAGTAAGACCCGATTGAACATCATCTCATGCGTTAAAACGGCGAAGTACATAGAAAAAGGATGCCAAATTTTTCTAGCACAAGTAACGGAGAAGGAGAAAGCGGACGAGAAGCAATTAAAAGACGTCCCTGTGGCTAGGGACTTTCCCGAAGTATTTCCTGAAGACTTGTCTGGCCTTCCCCCGAGTCGGCAAGTGGAATTCCAAATCGAGCTAGTGCCGGGAGCGGCACCTGTGGCACGAGCACCCTATAGATTGGCACCTTTTGAACTACAAGAATTGTCTGACCAACTTCAAGAACTGTCCGAAAAAGGATTCATTCGACCGAGTTCTTCGCCTTGGGGAGCTCCGGTTTTATTTGTCAAGAAAAAGGACGGATCGTTCCGTATGTGTATTGATTACCGAGAATTGAACAAACTAACGGTGAAAAATCGCTATCCATTGCCTAGGATTGACGATTTGTTTGACCAACTACAAGGGTCAAGTGTCTATTCAAATATTGATCTAAGGTCCGGGTATCATCAACTGAGAGTTAGAGAGGAGGATATTCCGAAAACTGCTTTCCGAACACGATACGGCCACTATGAGTTCCAAGTGATGCCATTTGGTTTGACAAATGCACCGGCGGTATTCATGGACCTGATGAACCGAGTGTGTAAACCTTACTTGGACAAATTTGTGATTGTGTTCATTGATGACATTCTCATCTATTCCCGCAATAAGGAAGAGCATGCGGAACACTTGAAAGCCATCCTAGAGCTGCTCAAGAAAGAAGAACTGTATGCTAAGTTTTCCAAGTGCGACTTCTGGATTCAAAAAGTACAATTCCTTGGCCATGCGATAGATAGTAATGGTCTTCACGTTGATCCTGCAAAAATTGAAGCTGTCAAAGATTGGTCATCCCCTACTACCCCTACCGAAATAAGTCAATTTTTGGGTCTTGCGGGTTATTATCGAAGATTTATCGAAGGATTTTCGAAAATTGCTAAACCTCTAATGGAGCTAACCTAGAAAAAGAAAAACTTTGACTGGGGAGAGAAACAAGAATTAGCCTTTCAACTCTTGAAACAAAAGCTTTGTGAAGCCCCTATCTTAGCCTTACCCGATGGAGTGGAAGATTTTATGGTCTACTGTGATGCATCACACCTAGGGTTAGGTGCGGTACTGATGCAAAGAAACAAGGTGATCGCTTATGCTTCACGACAACTCAAAACTCACGAGAAGAACTACACTACCCATGACTTGGAATTGGGAGCCGTGGTTTTCGCTCTCAAGATATGGAGACATTACCTATATGGAACCAAGTGTACGGTGTTTACCGACCATAAAAGTCTCCAACACATTCTCGATCAAAAGGAGTTAAACATGCGACAACGCTGATGGCTAGAATTGCTTAGTGATTACGACTGTGAAATCCGTTATCACCCGGGAAAAGCAAATGTCGTAGCTGATGCTCTTAGTCGAAAGGATCGACCTAAACCTCTTCGAGTAAGATCCTTGGGAATGAAAATTAAGTCACCCCTTCCATCAAAAATCCTTGAAGCTCAAGCTGAAACTCTCAAACCTGAAAATCGTCCCAACGAGAGAATCTTTGGAATGCCGGAAAACGAGAACGGTTTTGCGCAAAGATCGGATGGAACCTTATGTTTTGGCGATAGAAGTTGGATACCACTTTGTGGAGGAATACGGGAACTCATTATGCATGAGTCTCACAAGTCTAAATATTCCATTCACCCGGGATCCGACAAAATGTACCAAGATCTCAAGAAGCTTTATTGGTGGCCAAACATGAAAGCTGAAATTGCAACGTACGTTGGGAAATGTCTCACCTGTTCTCGAGTCAAAGCCGAATGTCAAAAACCTTCCGGATTGTTAACTCAACCTGAACTCCCAGTTTGGAAATGGGAGAGAATCACTATGGACTTCATAACCAAACTACCAAAGACTGCTAGAGGTTACGACACCATTTGGGTTATCATTGATCGTCTTACCAAATCCGCTCATTTCCTACCCATCAAGGAAAATGATGAAATGGAAACCCTTGCTCAACTATACCTGAAGGAAATTGTATCCCGTCATGGAGTGCCAATTTCCATCATTTCTGATCGTGACAGTCGTTTTACTTCACACTTCTGGAAATCTCTTCAAAAGGCTTTAGGCACTCGTTTGGATATGAGTACCGCATATCATCCTCAAACCGATGGCCAAAGCGAAAGGACTATCCAAACCTTGGAAGACATGCTTCGAGCTTGCGTGATCGACTTTGGAAAAGGTTGGGATAAACATTTGCCTTTGGCGGAATTCTCCTACAACAATAGTTATCACGCGAGCATCAAGGCAGCTCCATTCGAGGCACTTTATGGTCGAAAGTGTCGATCACCCGTTTGTTGGGCTGAAGTTGGAGATGCCCAACTCACTGGACTTGAACTTGTCCAAGAAACAACCGAGAAGATTGTGCAAATTCGTCAACGACTTCAAGCTGCTAGAGATCGACAAAAGAGTTACGCCGATGTTAGAAGAAAGCCCATGGAATTTCAAGTTGGTGATCGAGTTATGTTGAAAGTATCACCTTGGAAGGGAAAGGTTCGATTCGGAAAACGAGGAAAGCTACATCCTCGATACATTGGCCCTTTCAAGATTCTTGAAAGAATCGGCCCGGTTGCTTACAAGCTTGATCTCCCGGAAGAACTTAGTAGAGTACACCCCACCTTTCACGTCTCAAATCTGAAGAAATGCTTGTCGGATGAATCTCTTGTCGTTTCACTAAAAGAGATTAAGCTCGATGACAAGCTCAACTTTGTCGAAGAACCGATTGAAATCATGGATAGGGAAGTTAAGCGACTTAAGCAAAGTCGCATCCCTATCGTCAAGATTAGATGAAACTCCAAGAGAGGACCGGAGTACACGTGAGAGCGCGAAGACACCATGCGCGTTAAGTACCCACATCTGTTCACAAATCCAACTCCGACAACCACTATAAACTAGAATTCCGGGACGGAATCCTCTTAAGGGGTTGGTACTGTAGCCACCTGAAAAATTTCACTATTTTAAACCTTTATATTTATGAACTAGAATGTTTATCAAAAGTTATTTGATCTAAGTTAAGCATTTAGCATGTACATTTCAACTTTTCTTGCAAAAAAAAAAAGAAATTTTGCATATCCGAGTAGTCTTATTTATTATGCTTAATATTCACTGATTCCTAAATCAGTCTCACAAGAAAGATTTTCTTGTCTTACGAGTCCGCACGCGTACCAATATAATAAAAGAAGACGCGAGAAAATAAAAGCAAACAAATAAAAATCAAAAATTACATTATCATGACAATTTATTTATAACGTGTCCGGAAATATAAGTAACATAATTTTCCCATTTAAAAATATGCGTCTACAAATTTAACAGCGGGACGCAAAATACATCTAATACTCAAAACAATCAAATGAATCTAAATACAATAACTACAAAATTAATGAAAAATTAATAAGACCTCCTAACCTACATACACATGCCCACGTGATAATCTTTTATCACTATCTGCTTCCCCTAAAAACTTGCGCCTCCACCTCACCCCCATCTTCTTCTTCTTCTGGCAAAAATTCCAACCAACTTTCTTCATCTCAAAAACCTCATCTCCCCTTTCCTCTACATAAATTAAAGTTGTCATCAATTTAAGTCAAACCAAAAGATTGTCTCATCACTTTTTGACCATCTCATCTTGCAAAGGGGTCACATGATGCTCTAGGAATCAAATATTGAAAGAGAGTTTTCCCTAGATGGGGATTCGCAGTCACCAAGGGAGAAAAGAAGAGTTGGCTTCATCCCACCAATCCACCTATAAGATGAGGGTCGACCACAAGGAGCACAAACCCAAATCAAAAGTCTCATCACACAAAGAGGAGGAAAGAAAAAGTCTTGGTGTTTGTTTCTTGGGTGGTTCGAACCTGGTGGATTGATCGAGTCACTCTTCTAAGCGAATCCCTTGAACCCTTGTAAGAATTACGATTTGCATTATCTACTTGTTTTAGATTGATTTGTAAAATTTGTATTTGAACTCAAGATCTTAATTTATCAGTCGAATTGATTTCAGTAGTTATGAATATCATATGTTGAGGTTAATCATGATGTATCCGAATATATGTAGTTACATTGGCTTGAAAGTGTGGAAGTGTTAGGTCTTTTTTTCGCCATAGACTAGTCATTGTATTGAGCCACCTTGAGACCCACTGTGGGCTTGGTCGACAGTGGATGAGTCGTCTTGGTTTGAACATGTTTGTACTAAGGGGTATACTTGTTGGTCTCGGGTCACAGCGACCAACGTGGGACACGATTGGTTTTTCTTGTTTTGAGTCGAAAACCTCAACAATAGGAGTGCGTCGTTCATTTTGTCAAAACCACTTAGGCGCGTTGGTATTTTACCTACACGACAACTTCTCGGTTTGCTTCGATTATTAGGACTTAGTGTTTGGTCTAAACTTTGGCGAAACCTAAAAACTTGTTAAATACTTATGCAATGATCAGTTTATGTCAAGTACTTGATATGCCCGTGTTGTCGTTAAGATTGTTGTATGGTGAGAACCTAAAAGAAAACATCGTGCTTGTATTGGCTATCCTTTTCGACTTAATTCTTTAGCTCGCTAGAAATCTCACTCGACTTGCTTCCCCTCGTTATTCGTTGATATATTCGACTTACTCCTTGCTTGCCCCCGTGGCTTATTCGTGTTTTGTTTGATTGTGACGAAACCCTGTTAAAGTGGTGTTTTAAACCTGACTTTTCAGCCCCTATTAGGTGCGTTTGTCAGCTAATTTCCAGCTCGAATAGAGTACTTTTGTTCACAAATTTCTGCATCAAATAGGCGTGTTTGGTTGCCACAATTCAGCCCCCAACGGGGTGTTTGTTTCGCTTATTTTCAGCCACCCAAAGGGGTGTTCGTTTCGGCTTATTTTCAGCACCAACAAAAGGGTCTCGATGTCCTTGGCGTACATTATTTCACCTTAAGTCTCCTAAATGTCAAATTGTCTTTAATACCTGTACTTCTTTTTTTTCCTTTTCACTTATGAATTGCGTTTGGTTTCTGGTTTTGGAACTGGGCCACGAAGCCACATCTTGGCTGACTACATTTCTTGTGTCCAAATACATGTTGAGGACTAGTGGGCTGAAGCCCATTTAATGTATACGCAAATTTTGAAAACAGATACATCTACAACTCAAATTGTTCTTTTTTTTTTACGTGGAAGTTGCTAGTTGAGACAAACAAGTAAATGGCATAACGCGTATAACAAAAATCGTCATTTTATTACTTGTCCTTTCAATCCTTCCCGCGCCTCGTTCACAACTCGCTCACCTACCGGTTTGACATAATTACTTTAAATATTCTTTCGCGATACCCCATTTTATAAACATACGATATAAATAAATAATGACATACGAGTAACTCTTAATGTTAAATTAATACAATATTTCATACTAAACGAGATTTACTTTAAAAACAATAATAATTTCCCACACTTCGTCATCAAATATATTTTTGACATATAAACGAGTCGTACTCATTTTTCTAAAGGACAATTATAACATATAAAACGAAAGGTTATTTTATTTTTACCATTATAACAAAATTATTACTTTTCTATTATATATATTTTAAACGACGTCTTTATAACCTTAATACATTACTATTTATTTATGCTATTTTCCGTACGTCATCTCCGGGTTACGACAAACCCACGACTCACTCGTTTTAATACTTTTGTGTGTGTCTAAGCACTTCCATGAGCCAAAGTTAATCATGTTCAATAATAACCAATACACATAAGTAACTTAAACCCTTGGTGTATATAAATATTACCAAGTCAAAATACAAAGGTATTAATTAAAGTATTGGTATACAATTATAGGTCGCGTGACGGTACTCGGTGCATCATTTACTTGACTTCTTTACTACTCGGATACTGCTTTGCTAAGGTGAGTTCATAGCCTCGCCTTTACTTATTTCTTTCAAACCCCGCGAGGGAGATGCATGCTATAAATTAGAACACAAGTCTTTTCTTAAACTGTATGCTTACCTGATCATTATTATTATAGCCTAAGTTGCCTGCCATAAGTCCCTTACATCATGAACCATTAATCACTTGCGAGTGAACGCGAATATTGTGGATAGTACTATGGGAATTAACGACCCCGACTCGGTTATCGGAAATAACCGGGGCGCACTATATTTGGTTAACTATGGAATTGGCAATTCCATCTCTGAGGGCAATATTATTACTTACACCAGTAATTAGGTATATGCAGTTAGTTTGGTGTCATGAGCTTAGCGCATAATAATAATCTATGTTTTCCATGGTGATTGTATTCGAAGCAATTATCATCTTTACTTGTGTTCAACTAATTATTTAAACCTATGGATATCACTCAACATTTTTGTTGATCTTTTTAAGCATGCTTATCTCAGGTACTAATTAGAATATCATGAAGGCGTGGAGTGGACGTCATGGGACGCTAGAAGTGGTGTTGTTTTCAATTAAAGTTATCATTTCGTAAACATTTAAACTATCTTTTATGTAACATCGAAACATGTGGTATTTCCTTTTAGTGTTTCTAAAACACTGAGTTTTATGAAATGGTAACAACCTTTATTAAAAACGTCTCTTTAGAGTCGTTTTCTGTAACTTATGACTATGATCCTCTAAGTAATACCCCTAATAGTCTTCCGCTGTCACTTTGTGATTTTGGGGGTGTTACAGATTGGCATCAGAGCCAGGGTTATAGAGAACCAACTTGTATTTTCAAAAACAAATTGGACTATAACCACGTTTTTAAATGGACCATTTTACACCACCACTTCACGTCCTCCGCGCCTACTTTGTACCGATTGCACGTATGAGATTCGCTTAGCGGATATTACATAATTACTAAAACTTGCATGATAAAAACTTATAAATGCTAGCTTTCATTTAGTTAGGCATTTAGATTTGCGTGGCAGATTATGCGCGACTAACTAAAAACTTATTTACTGCATGACTTTATTTACTTATAAGTGCACATTTTCTTTTGGGTTGTTACAGTACCATGTCGACTGCTACTCACCCTATCGACTTGACCTCCGACAGTGAGATGGAGGATACTATGTCCTCTGCCTCTACTCCCTTGGCACCGGCTCTCGTTGCACCTGTTTCCTCTGAGACTGAGCCCTTCGAGGAGGGTGAAGTCGTTGTCACCCCACCTGCTTTGACCATACCCGAGCATCTACCCGTTTTTGGTCCCCCCACTTATGACCGATATTTGGAGTCACAGCAGTGGCTATCACCTTCTGACATTATGTCCCAGACACACTCACACACTGTTTCCGTGTCTTCTATTTCTTGCCCATCACCACTGCCTGTTCGCCGAAGGCGAAGGCGAGCTAGGGTTCTCAAACCCTACGAGCCCGCGCCATTTGGTCGGCCATTCCGTTACCGTGAGGATGGTGCTACTTTCATACATACCGCTCGGAAACGAGCGAGGGCACCCATCACTTTCATTCCACCTTCCGACATACCATCATCCTCTGCTTTTCCACCATCATCTGCACCCGCACCACCACTCATACCTGTTTCACCACTACCACCACCTACCACATTCATTTATCAGACCACCACTGTACCGGTTTCATCCTCATCCCGTGCACCATCACCCTTGGTGATGCACACTGAGCCGGTGACATCTCTTAGGGAGAGAGTCCATTTCTCACCCGCACATTCGGACCCATATCACCAGGCTATGTTTGGTACCTCTGAGCCGAGAGCCCGTAGGAGGGTCGATGCTAGACTTTGGTCTTATATGATGCCACTCATTAGTCGATGGAGATTGGAGGAGGGTGCACCTAGCGCTGTGGAGCTTGGGGAGCATCTATTTGCTGCTGCTGAGAATCTCCCTGTCACGGGAGAACCCCTTCATCATACCATCCCATTGATAGCTGCCCGAGTGCTGCGAGCCGAGGATCAGCTTGAGGATGTTGTGGCATTTGTTAATGAGGTTCCGTTAGTACGTATCGAGAACATTGAGGATGAGGTTGGAGAGCTCCTTAACGGGAGGACCACGATGGAGAGAGCGCTTGATAGGATTGGTGCTCAGAGTGAGAGAGCTAGCGGAGCAGTTACAGTGTTAGAGAGGAGGATGGAGTCAGATAGATTAGGACTGCTGGACAGAGCTGAGATATTGGAGGGAGTTGTGCGACGACAGTCGGAGAGGATGATTATCATGGAGACTCGTGCTACTGCTTTGGAGCAGAGATTGGAGGCACGAGATAGAGAGGTGGATGATCTGGCGGAGCTAGTCCGTGACCTACAGCGCCGATTGAGGGGCACGCCCGACAACCTCTAGATTGGTGATTCATCTATTTAGTTTTCTGGTACCTTAGCCTGCCGCATGTGGCACTAATAAAGGCTTTGTATTCGCATGTTTTGTAAACTATCGAACAAGCTATTTATGTGACATTGTATGGTATCACCATGTATGGATGGTAAACCCTATGGCATTGTGGTTGTTGTCTCTTGATATTCTTATGTATGATGATCTTCTTATTTATCGGTTTATGTGAATCGAAGTGATCATTTTTATATATTCTCTTATGTGGTTCTAACATATTGTGATTCTTTCTTATGATGATTATACTCTATTGATATAATGTGAAGATCTTGACTATTATGAAACCATTTTTATAATAATTCACAAATTATGTTGAATGATTCTGAAATCTAAGTGTATGTTTTTAGAAAAATGGCAAGAACAAGAACTACCTCTACCCCTACCCAAACTCCCGAGATGATCCCTGAAGCAATTCGGAGGCTGGTTACCAATGAAATTGGTGCTGCTTTTGCTGCAAGACCTGCTGAGGCAGCTCGAACAAATGAAGCCCCAAATCAAGCCAACCGGAATGAAGCTGTGGTGAATCGCAAATGTGGATACAAGGAGTTCATGAATTGCAAACCTACTTTCTTCAAAGGAACTGAAGGCGCTGTTGGCCTTATCCATTGGTTTGAAAGATCCGAAACTGTGTTTCTTCTAAGTGATTGCTCAGAAGATTGCAAGGTGAAATTTGCTACTGGTACTCTGCTGGAAGATGCATTGTCTTGGTGGAAGGCTCATGCCCAACCTATTGGCATGGAAGAAGCCTACAAAACCACTTGGATTGAACTAAAGCAATTGATGATGAAGCAGTACTGTCCAAGGACCGAGATCAAGAAGCTGGAAGATGAGTTCTATCATCTGACTACTAAGGGCAATGATCTCAAGACCTACTTCAAGCGTTTCCAAGAATTGAAAGCTCTATGCCCATCCATGGTTTCTGATGAGGTTAAGTTGCTGGAAAATCTCATTGGGGGATTACCCCGAAACATTGAGGGCAATGTTACTGCATCAAAGCCCAAGACCGTGGAAGAAGTGATCACGATTTCCTACCAACTCATGGATCAAGTCTTGAAACATGGATCCGTGCAAGGCAACAATGACAACAAAAGGAAATTTGATGACCGCCGAGGCAACACTTCAAACAACTTCCATCACAACAACTCTTTCCATCACAAAAATAACCGTAACAACAACAACCAAGGCCGCAACAATCACAATCAACACCGCAACAACAATCCCAACCCATACCACCAAAACCGAAACAACCACCACAATCAACAAAACCGTAGGCAAGAAGTTGCGAGGGCTTATGCTGCTACCCCCGCCACTGGAAGAGGCTATGCTGGACCACACCCTTTGTGCACTCGATGCAACCTGCATCATGTGGGACGTTGTACTATTAAGTGTGGAAAGTGTAACAAGGTGGGCCATACCCACAAAGATTGCCGAAGCCCTGCTACTGGAAGTAACCTTCAACCCATGGGAATAACTTGCTTTGGATGTGGAGAAGCTGGGCATGTCAAGAGTAGATGCCCAAAGCTGTACGGGAACAACAACAACAATAACAACAACAACCCTGCTAGAGCAAGAGCTTATGTGCTAGGAGATGGGGATGCACAAGAGAACCCGGATGTCGTTACGGGTACGTTTTCACTCAACCATCATTTAGCTAAAGTGTTATTTGATTCTGGAGCCGACAAAAGCTTTGTGTCTTCTAAGTTTGCACCCTTGCTAAAAGTCACCCCAACTACCCTAGATACCACTTATGAAGTAGAGCTAGCCGATGGAAAAATAGTAGGAACTAACACTATCCTTCGAGGTTGCAACCTATCCTTATCAAATCACCCGTTCGATATAGACCTTATGCCTATCCAACTTGGTAGCTTTGATGCTGTCATTGGCATGGATTGGCTATCCAAGAATCGTGCAAGAATCATCTGTGACGAGAAAGTCGTTCAAATTCCTCTCGATGGCGAAACTCTAATCATTCGGGGTAATCGTAGTAAGACCCGGTTGAACATCATCTCGTGCGTTAAAACGGCGAAGTACATAGAAAAAGGATGCCACATTTTTCTAGCACAAGTAACGGAGAAGGAGAAAGCGGACGAGAAACAACTAAAAGACATCCCCGTGGCTAGAGACTTTCCCGAAATATTTCCCGAAGACTTGCCTGGTCTTCCTCCAAGTCGGCAAGTGGAATTCCAAATCGAGCTAGTGCCGGGAGAGGCACCTGTGGCACGAGCACCCTATAGATTGGCACCTTCCGAACTACAAGAATTGTCTGACCAACTTCAAGAACTGTCCGAAAAAGGATTCATTCGACCGAGTTCTTCGCCTTGGGGAGCTCCGGTTTTATTTGTCAAGAAAAAGGACGGATCTTTCCGTATGTGTATTGATTACCGAGAATTGAACAAACTAACGGTGAAAAATCGCTATCCATTGCCTAGGATTGACGATTTGTTTGACCAACTACAAGGGTCAAGTGTCTATTCAAAGATTGATCTAAGGTCCGGGTATCATCAACTGAGAGTTAGAGAGGAGGATATTCCGAAAACTGCTTTCTGAACACGATACGGCCACTATGAGTTCCAAGTGATGCCATTTGGTTTGACAAATGCACCGGCGGTATTCATGGACCTGATGAACCGAGTGTGTAAACCTTACTTGGACAAATTTGTGATTGTGTTCATTGACGACATTCTCATCTATTCCCGCAATAAGGAAGAGCATGCGGAACACTTGAAAGCCATCCTAGAGCTGCTCAAGAAAGAAGAACT
>BPTQ01000007.1:115641697-115730658 GCA_019973895.1 Chrysanthemum seticuspe
AGTTTTCACATGCTCAACATGAACAGAGTTGGCATGGTAAATATTATAATACCGCAAGTACACTTGAAAGAAGGTATGCTATAATAGAAAAAGGATATTAAAAGCTGAGATAGAATATATACATTCCCCCGTTGTTCAATCAATATAAGTTTTTAAGTAGAAGAAATTGTATCTATCTTCTTAATTTATATTAATTTATTGTAATACTTGAGTTTGTATGCATTAGTTAATTGCGATATACGGATATACCAAATCACTAGGTAAATGCGGGAAATCAAGATACGTATAAACTTGGCTTGTTGGAACATAATTGTCCATTAAGAAAACCGGTTTAAAAAAGGCTTAAAACAACAAGTAGCACTTGTTAATTTCCTACTATACCATATATAGTAGTTGAACTTTTTTCAACGATTCACTAAACTGAGTGAGTGAACGAACTTATGTACTGATAGAGGCAAATTTTATGTTCTGGTTTTAAATTTTCCAGCACAAATTTAAAAGCAAGGGAGGTTTCTAACTGTTGATTCTGATTAATGTAATCAAAGAAATTCATATACAAACAGCTGTAAAAAATATACGGTGCTTCGGTAAGAGTTGTTGTAATTCGAAACAAGTAAGTGAACCTAGGCCAGTTCTCGTTTAAACTAAGAAAATCAACCCATCTAACCAAATTATTGGGAACATTACGAAATACAGGACGAAACATTAGAAAAACACGGAACAGGATCAGAGAACGATCCGTCCACACATTGTGGGGGTTTTAGTGTTTCACTGTCGCCTTCTGATAATCCCCATAATGAATCTCCTAGTATCAGTATTCAATGTCTTTTGCTGAGATAAACATTTAAACTATCTTTTATGTAACATCGAAACATGTGGTATTTCCTTTTAGTGTTTCTAAAACACTGAGTTTTATGAAATGGTAACAACCTTTATTAAAAACGTCTCTTTAGAGTCGTTTTCTGTAACTTATGACTATGATCCTCTAAGTAATACCCCTAATAGTCTTCCGCTGTCACTTTGTGATTTTGGGGGTGTTACACACCTGCCTAGCAAGAGACTAGGACAAGGCACAAAAAGATTACAAAGCAGGACATAAAGCATTACAAGGGTTATTAAACCAATCTACCCAACTAAAAGAATCAAATTTGCTCTTGACCGGATCCAAGTGAATGAACAAAGCTTAATGTTGTTGAGAATGGCTTCGTGGCATATAAAAAATGTCGACAAACATATACTTAAAGAAACTAATGTAATTAGTCTTAGTTGTCAATCTTTGGAGGGAACGAAAATTTAAACACGACCTTTTAAATTTTGGTCTTGTATTTTAAACGGAGATAGTCATGTATTCAAGCAAGTGAGTGAGTCAAATCACTTAGCAACTTTTTTCAAGTTGATGATATATACCATATCATCCTTTAATTGTTCACGATGAACAACAAAATTCGGAAAAAATTTGGCCAAAAGAATTACCTGTTAATACAAGGTTGTTCGGTTCAAATATGCATAGAACTAAAGGGCGTAAATGGATCACTAAACCATATAGGCATATAGCGTTAATTGATTACGTATGTTTGAGTTCATAATGTTATTTAATTATATTTAATTCTTCTATCTATGTTAAAGAAGATGAATTTTTGAATATAACTAACTTGTTGCCCCCTTACATATATAAGATAGAGTCGAAAATTATAGGAAAAAGATAATATCGTATGGAAGAAAGTTCACATGAACGCCATAATATTATAAATGGTACGGTTGAGACAAGTACAACTCGTACACTTTTGAGGATAAGTTATTTTACATAGTAATAAAAAGATTAACAACTTAAGCATACAGTCAGAGTGGGCCACAGATCACATTTTATGGTACCAGTATACACCTTCGTGCTTGCTATCTTCATCTGGCTCGATGTAGATGCATTCCTTTGCCTCTCTCCACATGGCTTTAAAGATTGGAGTCCTATCGATCTTATAAAATTCACCCAACACTGGCTTGATTGCATCCCTTGCCTCCTTTGCATGATAATGTGGAATATATGAGATTAGATGATGCAAGACGTGAGTGTGTGTAACATCGTGGAATACTCTATTCAAGAATCCAAAGTCCCTATCGATTGTTGATAAGGCCCCTCTAATCCAGTTCCACTCAGTAGAATCATAATGAGGCAAAGAGAGATGGGTGTGGTGCAAATACGTAATTATAACGAAAAAGACATGTACGCCTAACGCGGGAATAAGATACATGGATGTTACCCAAGAAAATCCTTTTGCCGCTACAAGAAGCTTAATTGCATAAAAAACGCCAAGAAGACCAAGATCAGATACTAGAACCTGAATTCGTTCACGATCAGTAAAAATTGGACTTAGTGGATCAAAGTGGTTAGCGAACCTTCCGTATTTCTTGCCAGAGATATTAGTTAACAGATATAAAGGAAATCCAAGGGTAAATCTAAATACCAAAGTGAAAACTCGACCAGGTGGGTTGTTAAGAATCTTTGAGTACCACCTCACCTTAGACTTGCGTTTAGGAATGTAAACTTCATCATTATCAATTGAATTTGTGTTGGCGTGGTGATTTCGGTGGCTGTATTTCCATGAGAAATACGGTGTAAAGAGAAAAGAATGAAGGACGAATCCGACAGTGTCATCAACCCACTGATACTCACTAAAGGCATGGTGTCCACATTCATGACCAATGACCCATAATCCAGTAAGGATACTAGCTTGGCAAAACCAGTAGACTGGCCATGCTATATAAGCTAGAGGAGAAGGAAGAGAAGGTATATATGTGTTGGCAAGAAAGTAGAAGACATAGGCAACAATGAGATCATGGACAACATAGTATGATGAACGGATGACAGATCGCTCAAAGCAATGGGCAGGGATTGCTTTCTTTAGATCACTTAACGTGAACGGGGGATCAACAGGGACACGTTCAAGGATATTTTTTCCCTCAGATGTCTCCGACATCCGACCACCTGCACCCATATTGTTGAAAGTTTATGATCCTGCAAATATAACAAATGTAATAAGATATATGTATTCCAATAAGAGAGCGAATTTATAATTTTTGAGCTTAAAGCTTAGAGAAGAAAGAAAGACCTCAGAGAGTAGTGATGTTTGAGTTCTCTTCTGTTGTTGACTGTCTTTGGTTCTCTTCATGCTACTTATTTATACTCAAGAGTTGCCACGAATGTTGGTTCACTTTATTCAATTGCTGACTATTTTAATCGCCAACTACCATATTATTCAATTTTGCTACAATTTTGGACTACTATCGACTACCACTTACTTGACATACTAATCAGTATTCTTATTACAATAATACGATAATATTTCTATTATTGGTTTCTAAGATAAACCTAAGTGTAACATATATTATTTCTATTACACTGGAAAGGTATCAATATTAAGTCAGTTCGTATAAAAAATCAAACCATCCTCATTTACGGGTTCTCACTATTCACAATTTTATCTAAGATTTTCATAGAAAGACTGAGGGTAAGAGTTTTTAACTCTCACACTAATCTTTTTATCATGTAATAACATGGAACGTTCGATACATTGTTGCTGACAAGGATAAGGGTTAAATCCATTGCGAATTATTACATGTGATAACATAACCTTAATGGACCCTAACCCTACATCGGGTTTGGATCATATCTATCATCTAATACGGATGAGCCACTTCTAGTGACGCATAATAAGATTTTTAATCTGTTGGTAGTATCAAAGAATTTATTTAAACATGGCTGTAGCGTTTTAGGCTTGTAGCTAATCTGGGTGAAAAATAAATTCTTATGTTTGTAACAGAAAAAGTAAATTACAAATTATTAGTTGCTTTGTAAACTCGAGTTGGAGATAGTCTTTCCAAATTTGTTTTCAGATTTGTTTGAAACTGGTAAATAACTGAATAGCTTGCAGTATTTATTCTGCCCACAATTTATATTATAATTTGAATGCAACAAAGTTAATTATTACAAATACTGAGCATGCCCTTTCCCATTTGATCCCTTCTCACGGGAAATACTGCTGAGAAAATAAGTTAAACTTTCACCATTCCTAATAACTTACAACAGATTAATGATTAATGATTTAGCGACGAATACTAGTTACTAATAACTTGTCCGTAGCTAAAGCATTTAGTGACAAAATATGTGGTGGAAACCTTTTGTCACTATAGGTCGTCAATTATTAAAATTAATGACAAATGGTGAAAATGGTCACTGATTGGTTAAAGTGCAGCACCTCAACATCCATTAGTGACAGGCAAAAAGTTGTCACTGAAAATTAAGAATTGGAGACAAAAAGTGAGGCGAATCCTTAAGTCCTCACAAAACTTGGTCTTATAGCATTCAAGCTAGTGACAATCATTTTATAGTAACTAGACGTTCCAACTCATTAGTTACCACTCTTTTTGTAATCACTAGACTTTTGAACTTGCTAAATTTCCTGTTTATGAATGTTTAATGACCACAGCTTTTTCCTCTCTTTAACTAACAACTCAATGATCATTATTTTTGTTAACTTGTCATTAGTGACTACTATTTTATGACTGTTACTAATTTGAATCAATGAAGAGAACATAATGGCGAATGTTGAAGTAGAACTTAGTGACAATTTATAAAACTATGACCGAATGATGATGCTAGTGACAAAACTAAAGTCGTTACTGGAGGGACTTTTTTAGTAGGAGTAGTTCGTAGTTACCTGAAGAACCAATGCACATACTATACCTTCAATATGTCAATTAAGAATTCACTAAGAAACAAAATCTTGGATGTTTCTTTGAAACAAATTTCTGGTAGTTCGTAAGCCCACTATTGATTGTTGTTAATGATTAAACAATATAAAAGGTAAGTAATTTATAATAACATTTCAAATAAAAGAAATATAAAAGAGAAAACTCTTGTTGATTACAAATTGCATTAATTAAAAGGCTGGGCAACATTTTTTAGAAGTCTTTTTGACAACTTAATTTTCAAAGGTTTTAGGTGGCCTACCACGCTCTAATAATAGGAGGATTGTATGATTTTGTATGGCGTTAACTTGCAGGACTAAAGTAGCATCAGTGTAAGATCCACAGGAGAGATCGTAAGAACATTAGCTCTCCCAATCTTGCTACTATGAAACCTACTATTTTGTTATTAGAAAAACTTTTGTTTAAAGCTTACCCACGTTTCATACTTTGACTCACTAGCAGGCCTTCCCTGATTTTTTAAAAAAATTTAAGGCTCTCGACAAATTACATAACGAGGCTTTTGAGAATTATTTATTTATTTATTTATTTTTTGAAAGGCATTTGAGAAAATAATGTTATATATAAAGTGTAACCGTTTATAAGATATAATGCAATTAATTATCTAAACTTTCAACATATTATTCATTTAAGATATTTTTTCATCCAAATACGTTTTCTACATGAACGGTCACTCATCTTACACACCCACAAAAACGGACTTGCCCACTAGCATCATCCACTACACACATCCAAATTTTTGTTTATTCTTTTTCAACGACACACATCCAAATTTCTTTTTTATTCTTTTTCAACATCGATCTCATTGAAAATCTCTAACAAAATGCTAGAGAAAAAAATAATACTACAATAAGTTTTTGGATCATTCTCCATACAGTCCAAGTCGGTTTAAAATTCTAATTTCTAAGAAGAATCTAGGAATGAGAAAAAACTTTGATTTCCTTAAGTAGGGGAATTCAAATTTGATTGTTATATCACCTTATATTCTATAAGATAGATTGAACAACAAAATCAAAACAACATTTGAACGGTTAGGAAGGTTTATTGTATCTCCCCATGTGATTAGATTCATGATGTCTTTGGGAATGTCTCTTACATCCCTAATTTATACTCCATATAAAACATGCATATTATCCTTCTAAAATTAAAAAAATACTTAAAAATAAATAATGTTTAATCTTTAAAATACCTTTTTCAAACATAAATTCTTACATAAAATTCAAACAATTTTTTTTAATAAAACACTTGCCTTAACAATTCTCACTAAAAATAATAATAATAATATTCCTCTTTTCTTTTTCTTCTTTTGGAGAACTTGAGAAGGATGCAGTTACCTTACTTAAGCGCATTCGACGATTCTCTATGACTCAAGACATTGGAGCGCGTGCGGCAGTTCATATTTTTAATAGGATCGGTTTTACCATTGCTAGAGGTGTGGGAGTCCAGTTGGTTTCTCGGCTTCCCACTAATTTATTGTAATCCTATGAGTTTTTAATAAAAGTGTTGTTTTATAAAAATAAATAAATAAATAAAAAAATAAAAAAATAATAATAATAATAATAATAATAATAATAATAATAATAATAATAATAATAATAATAATAATAATAATAATAATAATAATAATAATAATAATGTATGACAACTTATTTTAATCTAGTTTTTTCTAAAAAAAAATACCTTTTTTGAATCACAACACTAATAATTTTTTAAAGGGGTAATTATGAGAATGCATGTTTTGCTCAAGGTGTCAACACTTTTTAGGAAAAAAGTTGGGGTATTTCCAAAATAGACTTTGAGACTTGCGACGTTTTCCTTCCAATCTAAGAGTGCCAAGTGTCCTGACACTTTTCAGAACCCAATCATTGGAATTACCTTTTCGTACCTATGATTTATAATCGACTTATATCCGGCGACTTTTTAAGATTCGAGCGATTTTTTTTTTAATATTTTCGAGGAAAAAGTCAAACTTTAGAAAGTATTATTTTATTCCTTTTGCTCCTTCCCAATGCAGAGCGACTTAAGCGAATTAATTTGAGAGGTTTTTTAGAAATTTTACTTTTCTACTGTTATCCATTTTTTACACGACTGTAAAAAACTTTTTACTTAAGCGTTTTTTTTCAGCGCTTTTTCATATCCCATATCTTTCGTAACCTTATTCAATGAATTAGAATAACACATACATTACAAAATACTCCTAAAAGTCAAGAACTATCCGTCTTCTCGAAATCCTGCAAAAAAATGTTTCGTATTCGGGTATGTATTTCTATGTTCATAGATATAAATTGTTTGTATCTTTGTTTTTTCCGTATTTTATTTGAAATTAATCATGTTTAATAGTAGTTTTGCAACAACAATTTAGTTTATTTAAGTTAGCAAAAGGTTTTAGATTGTGTTGGGGTTTGTAATTTATCTGGTGTCTGGAGATGTGATGCTTTGTTGTTGTACCTTTTTGCAATAAATGCATTAAGGAATGAAGTAATATATGGTATTTATTACAAAATTGTACTGTGAGGCTTGGATGATTGAATGCAGCGTTGTTACTCCCCTTATATGTAATTAAGTAGAATATGTTTTTGATTTTATTTTCTTTTATTTAATTATTTAATTATTTATTTTTTTATTTTATTTTTTCATTTGTAGGAATATGAGGCGAAAATCATCATCAGAAGTAAACCAAACTACTTTTCTTTAATAAAATCCAAGTTGGATAAAAAACGAAGGAAGTTGTTTCGGGGAAGTTGTTTCGGGGAACTTGTTTCGGTAAATGGTTGGACCTTTCTTATTTTGACCACGAAGCACATATGATAGATTATATTTTACAAAAACAATGTTATCCGAATGAAAATCATTATGATATGCCGATTGTATATTATATTGAAGACCGTCCCCTACATTTCGGTCGTCCAGAGTTTTCGCTTATCACTGGTTTTCATTTTGGAAAAGTAAGTTTTGAAAAATATGGATCTGGACACCTCAATTTTAGGTCAAGGGTTTTCCCAAAACGTTCAGGTTCAAAAATTACAAACTTAGATATTCTTGGCCTAATTGAGGATGAAGAGGCATTTGGTATCATATGCGACGAAGATGCAGTACGTCTTTGTCTGTTGTTAGCTTTGGAGGTTATCTTCATGGGCAGATTATTGGTTCAGGAAGTTGATGATTCTCTCATGCGATTAGTTGAAAACCTAGATGATTGGGATGCCTTCCCATGGGGAGAGCATATTTGGAGGCATTTGTATGATGAAATTTTGGATGTTGCGGATAAACACAAGTGGGATTTCCTTCAAGGTATTAACAAAGACCACAAGTTTGTTCCAACATATACACTGTCAGGATTCGTTTTGGCTTTCAAGGTTAATATTTTACATATACACTGGAGTCATTTTATGTATCAATATTTCATGTTATTATATTTTATTGAAATTCGAAAATCCGTATAGATATGGATACTAGAGTCTTTTGAAAGAAGCATTCTATGGCGGAATAAAGTTCCTGATATTATGCCAAGAGGAGTAGCGTGGTCAAATAATACACCCTTCAAAAGATCTGATTATAAGTTTCTTTTTGGAAAGGTAAAAGTAATATTTAAATTTTTCTCATTAATGCAATCTTTTATTGAACATTATTATTTGATTTTTAAGGATTCCAATCCTGTTAAAGAACTTACACCGATAATAGCTGAGAGGAGATCTGATAGGTATATAAAGTTTACGGCGTTTTTCCATGATTACATACCTAGAACTCCACCAGTTAAAACCACACATCTTTACGACGAGTGGTTGAAGAAGATGGCCGCAGCACGCAAACGTGGCAAGACTGAAAGGAAACATTTACCTATTATACGCAGGAGTGAGAGCAGTATAATAGAGATCAGCATAACACAGGATGGTGTTATTACAGAGTTAAATAAGCGTTTGTTCAAACTCGAGACAATTATTCAGGTTATTTAAGCTTTATATTCTCCTCATAGACCCACCAATAATCACACGACTACTGATAATAATATACGTCCTTAATATTTTGTATAATTTATTTCAGGTTCTTGCTCGAGAAAGAAATGGGGTAATATATCCTTTTTTTTCGTATATATACTTTGACATCCTTTTTTGTTGATCGTCAATACGTTTGCACCAAATTTTCAAAACAGCCCTTCAAGTATCCATTATCAGGAACCTGCTAGAAGTGGATTGAAAACCACTAGCAGTGGTTTGAAAGATTGATACAGCAAATTTTCAAAACAGCCCGTTAAGTATCCATTTTCAGGAACCTGCTAGCAGTGGATTGAAAACCACTAGCAGTGGTTTTAAAGACTGTAGCAGTGGATACAGCAAATTTTCAAAACAGCCCGTTAAGTATCCATTTTCAGGAACCTGCTAGCAGTGGATTGAAAACCACTAGCAGTGGTTTGAAAGACTGTAGCAGTGGATACAGCAAATTTTGAAACACTGTAGCAGTGGATACAACAAATTTTCAGGAACCTGCTAGCAGTGGATTGAAAACCACTAGCAGTGGTTTGAAAGACTGTAGCAGTGGATTGAAGACCACTAGAAGTGGATTCAAAAATTCATTTATATTTCGTATATATGCTTTTCATAAATACTTTTTTTCATTCTTAGGAGAAACTGGAGTTAACTAATGATCTTCGGCATCTTAGTGCACAGTTTTGTGATGAGCTTAATCACTATTTTCTTGACTTGTTTGAGTCAAGTCAGTCAAGCATTGATACTAGTTCATCAGCGCGGCTTGATGAATTTTCTGATGACGATGTTGCAAAGGTAATTTACAAAATCAGTAAACAAGTGTAGAACCCTTTCCGTACCATAACATATCATAACGATAGGTTGTTTATAAACGCTGACAATAATTTATTATCCAAGAAGAATTAAGGTTGCGACATGAAGAATTACAAAGTGCCCGGTTAAAAGAGCAGCAGTTGATGCAACAAGAGAAGAGGTTAAGGATGGAAGAGGACAAGTTGATAAAGCGGGAAGAGGAAAAGAGGTTGCAGTATGAAAATGAACGAAAGAAAAGAGGAGAAGCAATCATGAACTCAGATCATATGAAAGACAGTAGAGCGCGTTTTGCAGTTTCCAAAAGGAGTGAACAACGTTCGGGTGAAGCTAATTCGTATTATTGGACCAAGGCATATGCTGAAAAGAAAAAACGATGCTCTAGCTTACCTGATCCAGATATGAGTGAAAAACTTAAAATTGTCACGCCTTGGGTTGAGGTATGAAAAATACTTCTTGACAACCTTTTTAAATATATCTTGTTAATGACAATTGATTATAAGTGTAATCGTTTCATATACTAGGATCTTGCACGCTCCAGCAACGTTGTCAACAGAGTTCATTTTACAAATGAATTTGACGAATTTCTTGGACAAATTGGACCGCTTAACTACAAGTTTCCTTGGTGTGACGATGTGTGTGTGGATAGAAGGTTTTGGGAAAGTTTGGTTTGCTTAGACCCGCCTAGGAAAGGTTGGCTAAGGGATGAGGCAAGTACTCATACAACTGTACCTACTGAATTGATTTCTTATAACGTTTATGACACTCATTCATGTTTCGAAATTTACAGCACATAGAGTTGTGGGTTAATTACCTTTGGCATGTTAGGCCCGATATGGCTGATTGGGCGATGGTTAGTAGCTATTTTGTTCAGCTTCTGTTACAAAATTCTTTGCCGTTGTGGTATGCTAATGGTGAAAGATACTCTATTCCATGGTCTGACGTTAAGCACGTAAGTGACGATATATATATTTTATTCTAGTCCAGTCTCATTCATTTAATTATCCTGTTTAGCTTTTGCCATATATTAATGTTATGTATGTGACCCAAACATTGTAGGTTTTCATGCCTATTAATGAAACTAAAGCTCATTGGTGTCTTGCGCGTTTGGAGATAGACACAGGCATTGTTACCTTTTATGATAGCGGTCAAACTTTTGAAGAGGAATGGCGAGAGTTTTATATCAAAATGAGGGATTGTTTACAGGTTAGACTATTTATTCATATGTCATATGAATTAATACAGAACCGTTTAACCAGGTTTTAAAACAGTGTAACTTTTGTCCACATCTACAATTACCTGAGGTCCTAGCACAAGCGCAAGTATTTGTGAAGAAAGGCATTGATCCGGCAAGTTATTTCATTACATTTACTATCGCTGAACAAGTACCGAAGCAGGGCGGGATATTTGGTGATTGTGGTATTTGGGTATGTATTTTTTTATACCGCTTGGCTTTTGGTCTATCATTGGATGTGAAGGATCCTATTCAGGCTGCGCTTTCATACCATGAACAAATGGCTAGGTTTTTTTTTAAACACCGTGTTTGTGTTTAGTGATGTTCTAGTTTTGTTGATGTATTACTTGAAACAAATTGATAACCATATGCTCCCTCGAATGCAAACTAATGTAATAGGATAATTAGAGACGCTACAAATTTGTATACTAGTAATATTTTTCTAAAAAAATAAGCCAAAAAAAAAAAAAAAAAAAAAAAAAAAAAAAAAAAAAAGCACACACCAAACTATGGATATACAAAGTAGGGCTAACCCATGCATGCTACTTTACAAGTATTGTCCATTGGGTAATAGGCATTATCCAACATGTAAACTAGGCGACTTTTTTTGGTTGAGTTTGACTATATCTTAGATATATCACTTGAGTGTTGCTGTACTTTTTAGACACTTTTATATTGTTCACTTTTTTGTACATTTTGTGCCTTTTGTAGCTTTTGTACCTATTAATAACCAAACTAAATTTTATGTTACATATATTTTGTGTTTTTTTCAGATTTCTACTAACTATGGCATCACAAAACACAGAATCAAAGGCCTGTTATGAATTATGGTATCAAGAATGGTTGTAAGTTTGTCCATTTACTTTTTTCTGTTTAATTTTATCTTAAATATATTTTGTTTTGCTGAATTATTTCCAATGTTACACAGAATGTCTGAAAATAGTCAAGATCTTGGGTTTGATGTTTATCATGGCAGTCGGTTCTTTTTTTATCCCT
This sequence comes from Chrysanthemum seticuspe, assembly GCA_019973895.1. Classification (NCBI taxonomy): domain Eukaryota; kingdom Viridiplantae; phylum Streptophyta; class Magnoliopsida; order Asterales; family Asteraceae; genus Chrysanthemum; species Chrysanthemum seticuspe. The sequence goes on from BPTQ01000007.1 coordinate 115,653,482, forward strand.
TAAGTTATTTAGGTGGAGATGTTTTACATTTGAGGTTACCTAGGTTGAGTAGGTTATCGTATTATCAAATATGTAACAAACTGTTGAAAGAAATTAAGGAGGATATTTGGGCTTGGTTTTTTTGTCTTCCAAGTACTAGTCTAGAGGAAGGGTTGACCCTTGTAGAAGGTGATAATGATGTCAAGAAACTGTATGACATGGCTGAGCTCCATGGTCTATTTGAGATCTATCTTTGTCATCAGCCACAGGTTCATTTAGTTAGCTACTATCACAAGAACCTGTCTTTTGATTCCTCAGACGATGAACTGACATCTAAAATTAAAAGTCACGAAAAGAAAAAAAAAAAGATGTCGACTGTCTGTCGTTTGAAGAACTAATGGCATGGGAAGAAGAGGAAAAAAATTCACCAGCCTACCTTAGGACACCTTATGTCAAGCCTATTGTTGAAGCTAGTTTATTCAGAGGAAAGTCTGAATTTGGTGGTAATAATGACCTTGAATACATTCCTCTTTGTTTAAGGACTACAGTCCGACCTTATGTGTCGAATGACTTTGAAGATTCTTGGTCACAGAAGTCCACTGTTACCGAGTGTTTGTCAAACGAATGTGGGTTCGAGATTAGTCCGTTAAGAGGTAAGAACCTTTTTAACGACTTTCAGGCTGTTGGTAATCATGACCTTCAGGATCCATAATCTACTAGTTTACTCCCATCTATTCAAACCAGCCCTTTAAAGTGTAAGAGGCTTTTTAATGATATTGATGGCCTTCCTACAGTTGGAAGCTCTACTGTAGTTCAATATGTGTCCAAGAAAAGTCGTTTTGAAACTGGTACCTTGAAATCTAGGAGATTATTTGATGAATTTGAAGCAGTTGGTAGTAATCAATCCGATGATATGAAGGGTGATGAGGCAAGCAGTTTGGTTAATGATCAAGTGATAGTTGAAGGTTCCACAGCTGATCCAAGTAATTCGAAGGTATGATGAAGGCTACCATGTGGAAGTTATTTGATCTTCCAGGGTGGTATGTACCCTGTTAAACAATTTGTATTTTTGTTCCTTTCCAGGCATGATGACTAGTTAGTGTATGTTACAAACTACACTAACTAGTCATCATGATGAAACAATTTATTTTCAGTCTGTGGTGAAGGCTAGTTATTGTATGTTAAAAACTACTATGTGATGATGGTTATGCTACCATGTGTATGTTACATTGCAATCACTTTAAATATGCTGATGTCTATTTCAGTCCTGTCTTGGTTCTATCAGCACAACCATCTCAATAACAAAACTACAACAATCATCTTATTTCATTGATAAGATTTTCAACACAACCATTACATTCTCAACCGCTACAGTCATATCATTCATTATTCAACCATTACATTCATTCAAATAGTACTACTAGAACCACATCCTTCTTCAGTTGCTTTCCTTTCCTTGAGTTTTTCAAAGAATTCTTCTAGATCTTTAATCCTTTTTGCCAATGCCTTAACTTTTTCTGGTGTAATGCCATCTTGGTTCTCCTTACCCGTAACATTCTCTTTCCTGTTTGGCACTTGTTCATAATTACCTTTTCCAGATAAGTTCAAAGCCATTGTGGATTGTTGTATGTGTATTATAGAATTGACTGTATTTATGCTTATTTTGCTGACTTGTGTTTAGGCGGGAAATATATTTTTGGGGGAAACTAGATAAGAAAGTGATTTTTTTAGCGAGATAGTCTAAGCGACTTTTTTATAGCGATTTAAGATACATAAAACCTTATCTTTTAACTATTTTTGGCCACATCCAATTTCTACCTACCAGAACCCTAGCTTTTTTCGTGCAACTGTCAATTTCGTTCAATTATTTTCTCAAAAGGTTCGTGAACCTTTACTGTCATGGTCCCCCTTATCAATATTGACTGTATTTTATGTTTCAATATTCATATCAAAATTTTTGGCCACATTAACTTAACTTTACATGTTTGTAATTGTTTATAAGGTAATCATGGCAATCGAGTTTGTGGTGCGACCAAACATAGCTTTTTACCCTGGGTTTCTTGAGCTTCCTCAATTTGCTCAACGTGCTTTTAATAGGAATCATCATTTATATTTAACTGGAATTCAAAGACAACGAAAGAAAGTAAGGATTCTTGCTCGGTTAGGAGGTCCCATTAGGATTGTAGGTAACAAATGGGTAGAATTTGTTCATGAAAACATGTATACGGATGTTCATATGTTACACTTTGTTCAAGAAGGTGATGACTCTTTTTACGTTACTGGCTATGATTCTAATGGGTTGGAAGTTGAGGAATATGCTGGTGTAGAAAGTCGTCATATAAGGTTTCAGAGTTATCGGCTGCCATACCCTCATTTTCCACAGGTTATTTATAAGAATTAATTTTTTTGTTTACGTTTTTTTAAAATAATTGTATTTTATTACTGTATATGTTATAATTGTCAATCATGTTGTTGTTTCAGACATTGCCCGGTAATTTTGTAGATGGTATTGGGTTGCAAGGTACTGTTGTTGTTGTTGTTGTTGTTGAAGGAATGGAGTTTAATGTGGATGTTACTTGGGGCTATGAGCGAGGTCATGATCCTCGTCCTTTGTATGTTATGGATGATGAGATGTGGTCGACTGCTCTTCAATAATCCGATATTGAATTTGGCAATGTTATTGTTTTTACTAAATTGGAGAACAATAGCTTGAATATAACCGTGTTTGGTTTCGATGGTAGGGCAAAGATACGAGGCCAGTTTCTTGGTGTGACGCAATTGTTTTTTCCACAAAATGATCTTGATAATGAAGATGGAGGTAGGCTTGAAATCTCATAATCGTATTCAGTAATTTCATAACATTTATCTTTAAGATTCATTTTGATATTTTTGAAACAGGTGATGAGCGAATGCAACACATTTGCCAATGGTTTGGTCACCTTGATCATTTTGGTGAGCGAACTGATGTCTTTTACAGAAGGTCTACTGAAATTCTTCCGTTATGTAATCTTGTAAGTTTGTGTTTTGTGTTTACTTTTTTGTCTATGCATTTATATAATTTTATATAATTTTAGCAATTGTTAAACACCAGGACATTCCAGACCATTTTCTTCACAATCATCCTATGCATTTTTATCAAAATGCACTTTTTAGGAATGAGGAAGTCGAATACATGATGCGAATTCAGATTGACTATGATAGAGACAATCCATACCGGGTGAATCATGTGAATGCATTAGGTGACTGGACCTACTTTTTTGACGATTGTGAGTTTGAGCATGGAAAGATGATAAGGTTTAAGTTCATGTATGTAGATTGTTATGATGGTTTGATGTATCCTGTTTTCCATATTTGTTAGGAAATCGGATACGTTTCTTGCATGACATTTTAACTTTTATTTCTTTATTTATCTTTTTTGGGTTACATGAACAAACTTTCAGTGGTGGGTGTGTATATACTTGTATTCGATTGGACTGTTTAGACTGTTACAAATTTTAACAGTTTATGGTAAGTACTTTTCAACATGGCCACTTTATGCGCGTATAACGGTTAGGCGGTCAACCCCTTTATACGTAAGGAGTTTCATTAACAACACAAAAAAAAACATTTCACTAAAATTTTTCACATATATACTTTCAACACAACCATTATGTTGTAATCCTTCATATTAGTGCATAATATCACTATTTTCCGCCTAGGTTTGGTTGATGTAATCATGTTCAACAGATTGGAGTGTGGTTGGTGTATCCACTGCTAGTACATTTCAAACCACAGCTAGAGTTGATGAAACCACTGCCAGAAGAATGAATCCAATGCTTCAGTAAAACCACTGCTAGTAGTGTTGTGTAACCACTGTTAGTATATTGTAATCACTGCTAAGCGACTTTTTAGGTGTGAAAAAAAGGCCTGAAACTGAATAAGCGACTTTTTTAGGTAAATACTAAAGCAATTTTTTTTATCGACAACTGTAAAGTACTATCACATAAACCAAAATATTCTGAGCGACTTTTTAAAAGCGCCTTTTATCAATTTAGCGATTTATGATACACGAATACTTTATCTTTTATCTTTTTGTGCCCACATTCACTTCCTCCGACCAGAACACTAGCTGCTTAATAATCTAATTCAACTGTCGTTTTCGTTCAATTATTAAAATTGAATTGTGCGAAAGGTTCGTGATACTTTATTGTCATGGTCCCCCATATCAATTTTGTCTCTATTTAATGTTTCAATATTCGAACCTAATTAGGGTTTACATTTAAAATTATATATATATTTTTTAAAGTATTGTATTTTACGTGTTCCTGTAACAGGATGGCACCTAGTTGGACTTCAGATCCTCGTTACCTGTTTGACGTTCATGTTTTGGGCGAGTTTTATTTCCAACCGCTAAGGTATGAAAATGGAGGTGTTTTTTATTGGAGTGTGTCCAAGGATAGGAAGGTGGACTATAGTAGTATGTGCCAGTATCTTAAAGAACATACTGAGCTAAATTTCCATTCGTTGTTTTTCTGTTTACCACAATGTCAATTAGAGGTAGGCTTGAAACTAATAGAGTGTGATAGGGATGTGGTTGCCATGTACGACCTTGCTGATCGATATGGGAAGTTAATGATGTATATGGCACATAATCCCCAAAACTTATTTGATTTTTATTATCAAAATCTCAACTTTTATGATTCTGAAGATGATTATACAACCAAATTGATTATACATGGAAGAAGATTAAAAGATGCAAGCAATATGACATATGATGAGCTTATTGCTTGGGCTGAAGAAGAAGCAAGCAGCCTTATTGATGTTGATGTCGATATGTCTATTAGCCATAGGGATGTAGTTGCTAAGCCTAAGGTTAAGCGTAAGTTGGTTTTCATTGAAGAGCAAGATAAAGCCTTTGCAGGCAATCGATAAAAAAATTAAGGTGGTGCAAAAAAAAAAACAAAAAAAACAAAAAAAAAACAAACAAACAGAGCTATTTCTGAGCTGTTAGATGCTACTTTGTGACATATAAATCTAATAAACCAGGCATTTAACAGCCCAGGAATATCGCCGTTTTTTTTTATAGCAGACACTTCTATTTTACCTGGTGCGTCAAAGTTACCAATTAATTCATATCACACTTACCACAGGACACGTATCCATATCGATTATACATTTTTTTTGATGATGTAGGTTATGTTTTCAACACTACGTTACAAGCCAGCATATCAAGGGAGCAGGTTATAACACAGGTATGTTCCACAAAAGTACTTAGACAAACATAAATAAGTAAGTGCATATATTAAAATATCCAACAAAATTAACCTTAATAGGTTTATAAAACATCCATAAACTTTATACATTCCTAACCATATATTAAACTCAAAAGACATATGAAAAACACCAGAAGAAACCAGCTCAGTACACCATAGACTTGAGCTTTTCAATGAATGACATAAGCTCCCTTGCTCGCTTCTGCTTGTTCACAACCTTCACCAACATGTTTGCAATGTCTGCCAAATCCTCATTTTGCAAAATATTCAACTGTGAAATACTTTTCACACCTGAATCAAAGGGATACAAAAGCTCCAACTTTGCAATCACGAAATCCCTCTCAGCAACACGAGACCTAATATCTTGGGCTTTTTTAGTTAATTCTACTTCGTCCACCCTAATGATAGTAACCTCCCTCCGAAACTTCTCCACCATCATGTCTCTAATGAGACTAGAACCACCAGCAGCAGCTAACTCCTCGCAGAAAGGCATTTTTGTAGTCATTTTCTTCTTTTGTTAATTTTTTTTTAACAAAAAAGCAGTTATATCTTTCCTTTGGACTATGTGTGTTTTTATATGAGTTATAATCTCTTTTGATTTGATAGCCACGCATAGTAATTATGGCCTTTTGACTTATAAGCCATTTTGATTTGATAGCCAACTTGAACCAAAATAAGTATAGTAGACTACTTGATGAATTTGTTTACTTGAGGAAATGTTGAACCTTTTTTTTCTTTAATTTGACAGGTTTCCATGCCTCACAGTAATCGTGACATTAGGAGACGGGTTTAAACATATTGCAAACGTGCATGGACTCAGAATAGTTGTATAGCTAAATTGTATATTCGACAATTGTATTTAGGTGCCCTAAATTTATATGTCTTTATTTAGTTCCCTTTATTTTAAATTGTTAAGCGACTATTTTACCTAGTTTTTTAAACAACTTTTTTAAGCGATATTTTTTAAGCAATAAACTTAGGCGTAATTCAAAACATTTTGAGCATGTATATCACCCAAGTATCTAGAAGAAAGTATGGTCTTTATATACAATAAGACATGTTTGGTAAATATATATATATATATATATATATATATATATATATATATATATATATATATATATATACACAATAAGACATGTGTTTAATAGTACTATCATGTAAACCGATATATTCTGAGCGACATTTTTAAAAGCGCTTTTTTTCTTCTTAGCGATTTATGGCCACTATCACACCGAACCCTGACAAGAACTCTAGCACGTTATAATTCTAAATTTAGTTACAAGTCAAATGCAAACCTTTTTTGTTTACTCTGTCACACAACAATAAGAAAAGTGTAAAGTATTATCACACAAACCAATGTATCATGTAAAGTACTTTCACATAAACCGATGTATTCCGAGCGACCTTTTAAATGCGCCATTTTCATCTTAACGATATATGGAAGCTAAACCCTTTAACCCAACCAAAACTCTACCTAATTTCAATTCTAAATTTAGTTACAAGTCAAATGCAAATCTTTTTTGTTGACTATGTCACACAACAATAAGAAAAGTGTAAAGTATTATCACACAAACCAATTTATCATGTAAAGTACTTTCACATAAACCGATGTATTCCGAGCGACCTTTTAAATGCGCCATTTTCATGTTAACGATATATGGAAGCTAAACCCTTTAACCCAACCAAAACTCTACCTAATTTCAATTTTAAATTTAGTTACAAGTCAAATGCAAATCTTTTTTGTTGACTCTGTCACACAACAATAAGAAAAGTGTAAAGTATTATCACACAAACCAATTTATCATGTAAAGTACTTGAAATTTCACATAAACCTATTTATTCTGAGCGACTTTTTAAATGAGCCATTTTCATCTTACCAACTTAAACCGACTAGACAAACATATTATGTTTTACTAACAAAAAATTGGATACAAGGATTTATGTGGTTGCTATTTTATTTTATTTTTTTATTTTAATTATGTCGATTATGCGATATAATTTTTTTTTTAATTCAACGTCAATTTAGGTTGTTTAGTAAAACACAAAGACAAATAAGATTAAGATTGACAACGACATAAACAAAAGTAATTACACTTAACTAGTACATCAACACATAACCCACCATAACGAACCTAAATCAAAGATTCACATAACCGAAACAAACATAAACCTAACATGAAGGCTTCACAAACTCAAAGGACCATTGACTCAAGATGTTCAATGAAGGATAACAAAGAAGAAACGCGAGCACGCCTTTCTAAGATGGAGGTCTGCTTCCTTCCAATCTCAGCCCTATCTTCAATTTGCATCCTTCTCATGTGCTGAACAGTCGCAACAGACGAGTTAGTTGGACCAACAACCAACAGCTCTCCAATAAGCACATCCTTACGTTGTACACGAGCGGTTAGCTCGTCAATCTTCTCTTGCAGATCTAATTCATCCCGAATAGTATCCATAACTTCTCCCCAATATTCCACAATCATCATAGACTTGACAGATCGAGAGTTTGCTGTACGGGATAGTTGATCCAAGAGGGGAAGACGGGGGTTGGCCATTGTTGTTATTGGTTGAGATAAGTTTTTTTTAGAGAGGATTAAAAATAGAGAGTGAAAATATAGAGTGTTAAGCACAAAATGTGTTGGCAGTTGTGATAGGAGTTGTTAGAGCGGATTAAATAGAGTGGAATTATAGAGTGTTAAGCAGAAAATGTGTATTGTCATTTAGTAGTTTTAAAATAGAAGTATAAAATGTATATTGTTTAGAAGTTATCCTCATTTTTTTTTAAACATGATGGATGTTTCTCATATATGTTTTGACTGTTCATTTCTGCATGGGAAAAGGTGTTCATATATATTGTTGGATTTGGAGGACATATTTATGAAAAAAGGATAAATATTAAGGTTGCGTTTAGTTGGAGTAAAAATTCCCTTGTTTTCTATGTCTAGTTTTGTAAAAATTTAGATGGGATATTTATCTACACAAAACACTTGAAAACATAAAAAATGCGTTCAATTGATATTTGTATTTTCTATTTTGAAGAAGAAGAAGGAGGGTTGGGAGTTTTACATCAAGCTTGTTTTTTATTTATTTATTTATTTTTCTTTTATATATATATATATATATATATATATATATATATATATATTAAATTTGTTTTTTCAAAAAAAAAGAATATTTTTTTTCCGTTTTTGTTTTGTGACAACAACACAAATTCGCTAAACATAATTTCATAAATATCCATCAATCGATAACATAAAACGTGTTTCCAGAATCACCAATGGTCCGAAACTATACATAAGCTACGTACACGCAAATGTTCCAAAACTATACGTATAATCCATTTATCGGTAATCCTAACCATGTTATTCTCTACAAGCATATCGTAACACATAAGCCGCAAACTCGTGTTACCCAGACGGTTTTATCAGTTGACTTCCGATATCTTCTACTTCTTCGAGTTTGACCAAAGCTTAACCTGCGTATTTTAAATAGCTTAGGGTTTTAGGTAATGAGAACTATCCAAGCATCGGGTATCAAAAAGACCCTTTAAACCATTAAGGTTGAGTTGGTCATTTTAACAATTAGGGTAGGAGGGTAGGATGGTGGATTTTGGGACATAAACCAAGTTCTTGGCAGGGTGTTGGGGTCCAACCCCTTTCATGTGTAATAGCACTTTAACTAGGTTAATGAGATCATGTTGCGTTCATATGCTTGTGATACAAAAGATTTGATCGTGTTTGCATACGACTATTTGAACAGTGTCTATATGGTTGAGGGTTCCTGAAAACAAAGGAATGATGTTAGTGTGTCTACTTAAAGTGATATTATACCATTGCCTGACACCATTTCCTTATCCTTTTTACAATGATCACCCCAAAAACTCACCAACAATTCTCTCCTATATTATGAACCAACAAAATTGAAGTTTGCGTCGATGACACGTGGCTTCTTTGATAGTTCACGGCGACGAGGTACACAGTTTCTTGGTCCAGTAGATACAGGAAAGTGTACAACACATTTCTTGTTACGGTTTGTTATGGTTACCTGATGATGAGAGTTGAATCTTGAAGGGTAGAAAGGTGGTGCAAAGTGGTTTAGCCATGCGTAGAGAGTTCATAACTGTGTTTGTGTGTTTTTAGTGTATGTTTTTTGTTGAGAAAGTCCATGTTTCTGTGTGACAAAGAGATGTCAGAGATTATAAGAAATCGATGATAGGGTTTGTAATGATAGTGATGGCGAGTGAAGTGGAGTTAATGAGGCACCCACACAAACCCTTTCGTATCTCTCGCCACCATTATATATCTATCATTACCAACCCTTTCATCTCTCTTGTTTACATCTCTGATCTCTTTCTGTCACACAGAAACATAGACCTTCTCACCAAAAAACACACACTCAGTTAAACAATCTCAAAGCAAGCTAAACCCTTTTGCACCACCTTTCTACACTTCATGATTCAACCCTCATCATCAGGTAACAATAACATACCGTAGCAAGAAATGGCTTTACACTTTCCGGTATCTACCGGACCAAGAAACCGTGTACCGCCTCGTCGTAAACCATCAGAGAAGCCACGTGTCATGGCCTTTTGACTTCAATTTTGTTGTTTGATAATATAGGAGAGAATTGTTGGTGAGTTTTTGGGAAGATCATTGTAAAAAGGAGAATGAAATGGTGTTGGGCAATGGTATAATAGCACTTTAAGTATACAAACTAGCAGCATTCTTTTTTTTTCAGGAACCCTCAACCATAGACACATTGTTCAAATAGTCGTCCGCAAACACGATCAAATCTTTTGTATCACAAGCAGATGAACACAACATGATCTCATTAACCTAGTTAAAGTGCTATTACACATGAAAGGGGTTGGACCCCAACACCCTACCAGGAACTTGGTTTATGTCCCAAAATCCACCATCCTACCCTAATTGTTAAAATGACCAACTCAACCTTAATGGTTTAAAGGGTCTTTTTGATACACGATGCTTGGATAGTTCTCATTACCTAAAACCCTAAGCTATTTAAAATACGCAACGACATATCTTACCTTTTGGCCTCGACTGTGGTCGCGGCTTGGCCTCGGATTGGCACCCGTGATACCTAATCAATTTCAACAAGTATAAAAGCAAAGCATATATTCCTACAACTAATCAATTGCATATAATATACTTTGCTCAAGATAAGATCGAAACCGATATCAATGTTGTTGAAGGTTTAATGAAGTTTTTTTATAAACAATATGAAAGTTATTATAATCACTTACAAACCACAATACCTAATAAACAAGAGATACCCAGTTAAGATTACAACTATATAACAAAAACCCATGAAGCTTTTTACAGTCAGTCAAGAGTATTTATAAAAGTTAATAAACGATACCCGCGCAGTGATGTAGTGGTGGTGGAGGCGGCGCTATGATGTAGTGGTGATGCAGTGATGAAGATGAAGGAGGTGAGGTGAAAGCAGTTGAGGTTAATAATTGGCGTATGTGTGATATGGGTAGTATGTGAGTTATAGGTTCTTAAATAGAAGTTAAGATGGAATCAGAAAATTAATGTGGGGAAGGTATAAGTTGTTGAGGAGTAAATTAAGTGGTTGACTTTGGTATTCATTAAAAGGGGCAAGTTGGTGTGACGGTCTTGTAATGTTTGATTTTCGGCTCAAATACGAGTAGGGCTGTCATTGCCGAATAAACTTAAAAGTTAACAAAGAAAAAGTACCAAATCATTCACATACTTTTGTTAGGAAATGTTTGGTTATTTCACACCTTGCACTCGAACATTAATATATCATAGACTAGATAGATCGTGACCATTTTTGCAATATGTAGAGTTAGATCGTGATGACATATATACGGAAATTAGTTGGGCTTTTATTATAACGGTGGGTGCGATGTAATAATACCTATTTTAGGAAAAACTTATATTGGTGATCACGATTCAGAGTGCTCAATGCCAATTTTAGGATATATGTTTCGTAAGAACTTTGAATTAGAAAACGAGACACGTATATTACAACTTCTTTTAAAAACTCGTAAGTCGTAAGTATAATGAGGATTTGTTGTAAATGTACCCACACGTGATTTTCATTCCTCCTTGGAGTTGACCTGATAATGTATACTTGGGGGGCTGTTTTGTAAATTTGATGTATCCACTGCTAGCGTCTATCAAACCCCTGCTAGTGGTTTTCAATCCACTTCTAGCAGGTTCCTGTTAATGTATCACTTGAGGGCTGTTTTGTAAATTTGATGTATCCACTGCTATCATCTATCAAACCACTGCTAGTGGTTTTCTTGATAATGTATACTTGGGGTGCTGTTTTGTACATTTGATGTATCCACTGCTAGAGTCTATCAAACCACTGCTAGTGGTTTGAAATCCACTGCTAGCAGGTTCCTGGTAATGGATACTTCAAGGGGCTGTTTTGTAAATTTGGTGCAAACGTATTTTTCCCCCAAATCACTGCCAGTTGAAGTAAATATCTTCAAATCACTTCCAATTGACGCTCAACATAAACCCTAACCACTCCAAACTGCTAATTTCACAATCCCACATCATATTCCATAACAACTCACAATGCCGTCGCAGTATTCCAACACCCATAACCTAGTTGCTTACTTAATCAAAAATAATCAATCAGATGGTTTTCATGGCATGATTGATTTTATCAACCACAGTAAAATTCAGTTTGCATTAACTGTAGCACCCACAATTCTTAAAGACTATATACATGATTTTTGGGGTAAAGCTGAGATACAGAAGCGAGATGGATTAGAGGTGTTTAGGACTGTGGTGGATGATAATGAGATTTTGGTGGATGAGGAAGTCATTAGAGGTACTTTGATGTTCGATGATGCTAATGGACTAGTTAATCTTTCTGATAATGATATATTTCAAGGTTTAGAAAGGTTAGGTTATACAAGAAGGGGAGACAGGGTAAATTTTTTGAAATGTATGTTTTCTTCCCAATGGAAGTTTTTAATTCACACCTTGCTGATGTGTCTGAGTAATAAGACCACTGGGTTTAATGAATTCCCCTCCAAAATTGCAACTGCTTTAATTTGTCTATCTGAAGGGAGGGAATTCAATTGGTCTAGCATGATTTTTGAAGGGTTTGTGCAGAATATTAGGAAGAAAGGTAAATATTACTTGTATCCTAGGTTTGTTCAACTTATTGTGGATAGCCAAATAGCAGAACCTGTTGAACATAATACAAAGTATGAGGTGCATTATATGCTTCCTAAAGTTTTTGCTCATATGAGACACCAAAATCCTAATTTAACAATCCCAATTGTTCCATTGTTCCCTCATATGATTAATTTACCTGTCATTCGTGAGTTTGATGATGTAAATGAACCCCAATTGACTGAACCTGAACCTACTGCCACCTTAGTTGCACCCACTGCTAGTACAAGTGTAACCACTGACACCAACCCTGCTGCTATGATTACTTCACCCCTCGCACCAGTTCACATAGGTCGAAGTGATGAGGGTAACTTGGAACATCAACATGAATTGACGGATAATGATCAACATCAACATGATGACTTTTCCAATGAACCACCTCTCGGACCAGTTAACACAGGTCGAGTTCGGGATGAAAATCTTGAACGATTAAATGAATTGACGGTTAAATGTACAAAAATGGAGAATACGATCAGACAATTGAAGCACGGGATGTTTGTGATGGAGAAAGTTAGGAGACATGGGCTTAGTGTTGTTAGAAGAGTTAGGAAACATAATAAGAAGGTGAGCTCCTCTCAAGATGTGGTTTTGGAGGACCAAAAAAGACAGGGGACGACCGAAGGATTTGATTCAGGGGAGGCTGCTGTTGGGCATATGGATGAGGATGTGGATAGTGTAGATCATGGAGGGCAGTATGTGGTGTCTGATAAAGATGGGAATGAAGCTGTACTCGAGATCTTGAAGACTGTAGTAGACGATATAGAGAAGGAGGTGGTGCAGGACACATCCACTGCTAGTCTTTCTGTAACCACTGATAGTTTTTCAGAACCCACTGCTACAACTTCAACAGAGGTAATCACACCCACTGTTGTAGAAGTTAAAGAGAATGAGGTGGTGCAGGACACATCCACTGCTAATGTTTCTGTAACCACGGCTAGTTACTCAGAACCCACTGCTACAACTTCAACTGAGGTAACCACACCAACTGTTGTAGAAGTTAAAGAGAATGAGGTGGTGCAGGACACATCCATGGCTAGCGTTTCTGTAACCACGGCTATTTTTTCAGAACCCACTGCTACAACTTCAAATGAGGTAACCACACCCACTGTTATCTTAGACTCACACACTGCTATTACTACCACATCTACAATTGTCACAACTACATCTGTTTCACCACCTAAATCAAAAGAAGTTGAGAAGGAGGCTGCCAGAACATTGATAAATTTAAGCAAAAGTTCATCAAACCCTACACCTACCATTGCACCTGCTCCTATATTTCTTAAACCAACTGGACCTAAACCCTTGACTAAAAGTTTGACTATTGGTGAGCCTTTGAACAAGAAGATGGATCTACCAGATATTGGAAAGGGAAAAGGTATTGTTGAACCTGAGATAAAGTTTAAGAATAAAGAAGAGCAGATTGCTTATGATCATGACTTAGGTGCAAGGATTGTAGCTGAAGAAAAAGCAGAAATAGAAAGGAAAAAGCTAGAAGAGGAGGAAGCTAGTCAAAGATGGTTAGATGATTGGGAGGATACAAAATCCTATCTTGAAGCTTCTAATAATATTATGAATGAGTACACTCGTCAAACGTGGGAACTGTTGTCTAATAATCAAAGAGCAAGAATCTTGGGTGAATGGGCAACAAGGATCAGAAAAGAGAAAAAGCAAGTCAAAAGAAAGAAACCTCCTACAAAGAGCGAGATGAGAAATACATACACGAAGATTATCAAGAATTCAGGCATACATGTTACTGAAAATCTAAGAACATGTTCATTTAAGAGGCTTAAGGAGCTTTGTCTGATGTGTATGAGAGTTAATGATGATTTTAATCCTATGAATTCTGTGAAAGAAGCAGAATGGTTAAAGAAGCAATCCAGTTATAAAAGACAAAAGGTGGATGAAGAGTTGAAAAAGAAAGAAAGAACTAAACAGTATTTTAAGGAGACTGATAGTCCTAATCCTGAACCTATTAATCCTATTCCTTTAAAAGCAGTTCATCCTATTATGGATTGGCAGATTGTTATAGAAAGAGGTAGAGAAGTAGTTGAGATTACAAGAGGTGATGGATGCGAATCCACTTATTTCACATTTGGGATCTTACTGGATTGTTTGACTAAGAGTGATTTGGACCAGTTGTGGAAAGTAATGAAGTTCAGATATGGGAAGTTAGGTCCAAATGGAGAGTTAGCTAAGTTTGTATGGGCTGCTATAAAGAACATGTTTGAACCTGATATTGATGCTGAATATTGGTATGATTGTGAGGTGGTTGAATGGCTATTGTTCTCATAATGCAAGGTTCATGCTGTAAAAACTAAAAAAAGGAAAGGTTTTTCATGTTTGTTGATAGGGATTATCCTTTATCAAAGAATGTGGCAAGACAAATGCTGGAAGCTAAACTCACTTCAAGAGGAACAAAGGAGACACATCCTATAATTGATCCACTGTTTCAAAAGATAGAGAATATTGCAGACATACAAGGAACCACTGCCAGAGGTAATTAAACCACTGCTAGAAGATTGAATCCACTGCTGATGTTAGACCGCGGCTAGTAGTAAAGTATAACGGATTAGGCGCAAAAATGTGGAAACCAAGAAATGGATGCAAAAAAGGTCAGACGATACGTTAACAATGTTATGTTAATGTCTTCGATTGTTCATTTTTGTTATTTTCGCAACCTCATTTTAAATTAAAATCCCATAGATTCCATAGGTATACGCTGGATATGATGAAAAGACAGAAGATTCAAGACCATCCAACTATTGAAGACAAGATAAAAGGTGAGTAAAACTCCTACTTACTAGGAAACTTTATTGAATAAAGTATGTTACTAGGAAAGCATGTACGATATAACACTAAGTACTTGGAAATCAGATACATTAGGGGCATATAGTACTCTTAGTTACTAGGAGATCACATACGATATAATAGTTAGTACTTCACATATCTCACAGTGCTTATAGCGGCAACGTACCCTCAAGCTTATGAATAAAGAAATTCTTGTTTCGAGCACTCAGCTCCAGTTCGCCTGCCAAGATATTCATTTGCATCACTTTGTGTTCACTAAGGGCTTGCTCCTGCTTCAGAAACTCAACAGTTTTTCGTGGCACTTTCTTTCGCACAGTTGCCATCTCTTGAATAACGGCAGCCCTTTCACGATTAAGTCTAGCCAATTCTTGAGTTAGGATGTTCACCTTTCTTGCCAATTGAACATCTTCGATTGCAGCGGTACGACAGTAGTAAATCATCATGTCTGTCCAGTTGTTAGTGTTAGCAGCAGCTCTTATCTCATCACATTTAGGCAGACCTGACATTGTTTTTGCTTACTTATTTATGGAATGATGTTGTGTGAAAATATACTTGCAAGTTTGCTCTTAAATAGACAAATTGAAAGGTAAATAAATAGTCACATGCATACCATTGACGTTACACTATATGCCTGACTCATATATGTTTTTATAGAAAAGAACAAAAAATATGCACATGTTCAACAGTTGATTGTATAACATTCTCACAAAGTAACATAAAAAAACAATAAAAGCAAGCCACTCCTGTAGCTATTATTATTCAAGTAACAAACATTGAAAATTCTATGACTGATAAGTTATGCTTCCATTGTGTTAAAGTTCAAATTGGAATAACTATAAATCGTCCAAATGAACAACATTTTCAGTCACAGGTTGTGACCGAATGTTGTTAGGAACGTTGTTTTCAGGAGTAGATGATTCACATTTCCATACGAAATCATTGTTTGATTGAGCACTTGCTTCTCCCTGTTCGACCTCTACACGCGTCCTCTGTCCTCCGTTTCGTTCTTGTTCCACTGCTTCTTCATTAGTTGTAGGGGTGCACGATTGTGAGTTTCTTTTACGTTTCTGACATGTGACATTAGTTCAAACAACCATATCAGTAATTACTTACAAAATTATATACATTGAAATAAAATATAGAAACACACTTGCCTTGCTTGTCATCAACGGTTCAGTACATGACTGTCTTGTGTGTCCTGCCTTTCTACACCTGCCACCGGTTTTGCTTTCTGGCTCTTCCCCCTGTGATCGGATACGTGTTTTTTCTTTGGGTCTTCCAGGTTGTCGCTTATCCATAGCAGGTGGTTTTACGGTTTGCAACTCATCAGGAGTACGCCACAAGGATACATCTTTTAGAGGATAAACCCTTGCTTCGTATGTATTTTTTAGTGACGTTTTCTTAAACCAATCCATCGCCCAACTGCTAGTGTCAGTCATCCCTTCAACTTTAGACACAGCACAAACATGACCACAAGGTAGACCAGATAGCTGCCATTTGCGGCAAGTGCATTCTCTGTTGTCAAAGTCAACAATATGAACATGTTTCGGATCAGTAACTTGGTAAATCTTGTGCATCTCAATTCCGTTAACACCCCAATTAGCACTCTTTGCCATTCTATTGTTTACTTTTGCATTTGCCCATTCGGTAAGTTCATCTGTTGGAGCATCTGAAATAAAAAAATAATAATACATTTTCGAGCGATGTGCCAAATATGTAATAAACCAATTATAATAGACAGTTTTTTTAAGTTACCTTTGTATTTTGCTCGACGTTCAAAATACCATTTTTGTATAAGCCTTCAGTAGTACTCCATTAGCTGGGTTATTGGAACCTTCCTAACATCTTTGCTTACAGAGTTTACTGATTCAGCACTATTTGAGGTCAAATAATTGTACCTGTTTGCAGGGCAGTAAGCATGCGACCATTTATCAAATCCAGCTTCATCTTTTAGTTTTTTATACACATCAGGTTTTAATGATTGAATCTCAGAAATTGAAGCATCAAACTCCTGCTCTGTGTAAGCTTTGCATCTACGCCAGTATATAGCCTTCCACTTTCTAGTTTTCAAATTGCAGTTCATCATTAAATGACGACAACAAAAACCATGAAACGCGTTGGGAAAAACGGTACTACATGCATGTGCAACTGCCGGATGTCTGTCAGAGATGATGGCCAAATCTTTTACTTCACCAATGCATTCTTTAAGTTTGCTCAAAAACCAGGTCCATGATTCATTGGTCTCACCTTGAGAAACACCAGTTGCAATAGGTATAATCTGGTTGTTGCCGTCCATCCCAACAACAACCAGATTCGTACCAAGGTATCTCCCTTTAAGATGTGCGGCATCAATGATTAGCAATGGTCGCATAAAACGTAAGAAGCTCCGAATCTATTTTAAATCAATCAGAAATTGCTTAATTAATAATATTTACATAATAATGAAGGTATTAATCAGAAATAAAATATAATAGAATTTATGAAAAACTTACAGCAACACCGAAACCAATGAATACCATCTTAAACCGATCTGTCTCATCTGTCTCAATGTGTGTTACTATCCCCTTATTTTGCAACTTTAAGTTATAGCAATAATACGACAACTGCTCAAAAGACTCCCTAGGACAACTGTTCAACAACTGTAATGCAATGTTTTTCCCACCCCAAGCTCGGTAGTAAGAAATGTCTACTTTCCAATCAACATTAAAATCTTTTTTTATGTCCGCACCCGTATAGACCCTTTTGCAATTCCTCAATTTATCAGCAAGTATGTGACCCACTAATTTTCGGGTAGCATTTCGATGATTAGGATGAATTTTTGTTCTGGAACATGTATGACAGTCGTTAATGGAAGTAACATAGAAGTATCGTCTAACAACACTTTTTCGTGCGTTAATGTACCAGTTGCAACCTTCTGCAAAACAAGCTACACTGTACCTTTTCTTACATGAGTTAGTAACTTTATACTCAAACATATCAACCAACGCTTTTATTCCTATTGCATAAATGCATCCTTGCTTATCATCAAACCGACTACCCACCTTTAATTTAGATACTACAGGGTGTTTATGGTTACTTAGCTTTTTAATTATAGGATCAGTTGAACTGGGTGGATCAGGGATATTTAGAAATGTGGTTTTCTGCCAACTAGGCTGCACATCTACATTAACGTTTGCGCCTGCACCCTCGTTATTATGATCTTCAACTTTTGGTGTTTGAAAATCAGATTCTTGAGGCAACAAAGGAACATTAAGATCAATATCAAGAGTCTTAGAAGAAGTAGACGGCTTTACCTCAGAAGATTTCTCGATAAGTTTGATGTATAGCGTCTGGATCAGGTTCTGCTTACAGCATATTTCATGAACGAAGAAAGAAACATCATCATCGTCACTCACATGAATTTTGGTTGAAGCGGACATGTAGTATAAACTGATGATCTTATCTTTAATCTGATATTTTTTAGTGAGATAGGTAATCAGCTGTAGGTAGGTGATGTTAACTGGAAGTAAAACTCCACGAATTGATCTCTCAAAATCCAAATAAAGTTTGAATTTTGGGGAATTAGCCGAAGTCATTTTTCTGGGATTTGTGTTCTGCGATTGTACAAAACAATAAACCCAAAAAAAATCGCTAAAAATAGGACCTTTTAGTCGCTCAATATAAAATTCGCTTAAACTTTTCCCTCCACAATATTCATTACCCGCTCATTCACAAAGTATATTTCCCGCCAAATTAGATGTCACTCTACTAGAAAAGCGTCAAGTTTACTCATTGGGTAAAATAAAACAATGGCTCCCTCCTCTGCCTCTACTTCCAGATCCAATCGAAAGCCATTGGAATACTACATCAATGCTACACACTGCGAATGTCCAAAACCATTACCGGTGGAAGTACAAACCTCTTAGACCCGGACTCATCCTGGTAGAAGATTCAAGGCCTGTCCAATTTATGTAATATTATTATGCATTATACTTATTTTACTTGTTAGGTTGAATATGTGAATTTAACAAATCTTATTTTTAGGACAAAGAGACCAAATGTAACTTCTATGGGTTCCTAGACCCGGAACAACCAAGTCAGTATTACAAATATTTGTTTTATAAGGAACATGAGGAAAAGAAACATTTAATGAAGACGGGAAAGCGTTCAGTCTCGGATGAAGTTATTGAGGTTTCAAACAATGATATCATGAAAATGTTGGATGAGTTGACTTTTATCAAGTCAAGAGTGAAAGTTCATGACAAAGTTGTGTTGGTTTTCAGTTTGATTGTTCTCTTCAGTGTTGTAGTTTGGTTATGGTAATCTATTTAGCAATAAGTGTTATGTAATATGTATGTTATAGTCTTTTAGCAATAAGATTGTTTGTAGTCGTTTTTTCAAATCAAATGGATGTTTGTAAAAAACAAACATTTTAGCAATTTACACAAAATGTTTGTTGCAAATCAACAGTATCACAACACGTATATACAGAAACTAGGGCTTAAAGAAAGCCTACATGGGTGTTAGGAATATACCAAGTTGCACTACACAGACATGCATAAGAAGTTGTCTTTTGATGTCCTACACAGACATACAGTTTCTGGTTACATTTGGTTGAACAACAAAAGTATAAACCCACATACAAGCCATACCCAAAGAGATGAAATGCATCTTTATTCATCACTTGTATGAACAGCCACCTTATACTTCCAAAAGTACTCCACCATATGCTCTCAATACGCCAAAGCAACTTGAAGAGGGTCATCAACCTTCATACTTAAGTTGTTACCCAGCCTGTGCAAAAAAATACATACCCAAACTCCGCAATCACCGTATGCATTGGCTTGTATAGGGACATCATCCGCAACTCGAAATGTGATCTTATAATCAGAAACAGATATTGATTTGGCATGAAGAACTTTACACAAGTTTAGATACTGTGGTAGCATTCTCTCAAAAGTGACCCTCCATTTTAAATTCTTTTCTCTCGTCTCAGGTTCTGGCGTACCTAGTGTGTCATAAATTGTTATAACTCTGGTACAAATTTGTAACTCGGCAAGAAACCAGTGGCAGTCGGGTACGTTCACAGGAAAGTATACCTAAATGTGAACAAATAAACCTTGTCATAATTCATCACATTTTGAGCATGTATATATTTACCCAAGTATCTAGAAGAAAGTATGGTCTTTATATACAAACATTGTCGACACTAGACCATGGCAATGGATAGCGTTGACCAGTGGCGTAGTAGCCACGCATAGACCCATCAAGGATAGAAGAAGAGAAAAATGGTCCAGCCATAGCCCAATCGGCATTGCCCGGCCTAAACTGCCACATTAGATCAACCCAGAGATCCAGATGCTGCAAATTTTTTTTATAAGCAAAATACCGTTAAACTAATTCAAATAAAAATTAATTTTTTATGGAAATTAAATATCTGTTAGGTACCTCATCTCCAAGCCATCCTTTTTTATTGCCTCTTCCATAACCCAACAAAGCCAACCAAAATTTTCGATGAACAACGATGTCGCCAAGACCCCAAGGAAAGCTATGCGATGACTTAATTTTTTTTATAAAGGTATCCATACACGCTGGTTTAGTAATCTTGTTGATATCGCAACCTTCAGGACGTGACAGATCCTGAAAAATTTTAAAAACAAGATTAATGTATATGTCTTTAAGATGTCTGTTTGTAAATGTAGTTCTGCTATACCTCTACCCATGTTTCTAACTGATTAATATCTTTTCTCAGTCTTTTGGAACGTCGTTTCGGCAACTGTGGAGTCGTGGGAGGGAGGTTCACGTATGGGTCCTGCAAATACTTGCCCACCTGCTTTGTCCTTTTTGAGTCAACATCTTCTTTCAAAACAGGAGTACTCTCTTGGGTAGCTTTGGCATTACTCTCTTTGGTAACTTTGGCCTTTCTAGTTTTCTTTATTGCTAGGCCATTATAAGGTGACTGTCTGAACTTACTTGCATTTCTCTTCCTTTTAGCACGCATGAAAACATCCTATACAAAAAAAAATTCATCATTGAAATAACATCAAACTTTTGAACTACATGTGGTAACTTTAATAAATAATGTAGTTGTACCTCAGAAGCTGTAGGCAAAGACTTACTGGCTTGTCCGTCAGAATTATGATACATGGCCTGTCTTGCCTTCACAGCATCATTATCAATTTTGTCTAATACCGCCTTGGTTGACACCTCATTTGCAACCAGTAACTCAACCCCGCTTACTTTCTCGTTAACGTGGCCATCAACATTGTATGCTTCATTATGAGTAACCATCTCTCCAATATGATTCATATGCTCATCCCCCATCCCTGCCATTTGTGACACTGCTTCACTTACTTTCTGACCATCATGAGAATCTATAATGTTATTTTGATTACCTTGAACCCCCTCTATAGATTTCTCAGCAACATTTAACACTGCCTCACGATCATGAGAGTGTTCATCAGCAGCATTGCAATCAACAATGTCATTTTCATTAACTTGAACACCCTCTATAGATTTATCATCCACATTTATAACTACTTCACCTACTTTCTCACGATTATGAGAGTGTTGATCAGCAGCATTGCAATCAACAATGTCATTTTCATTACCGTGAACGCCCTTTACAGATTTATCATCAACATTAAACACACCTTCATGAGCATGTATTTCATGTGCTTGAACCGCCTCTCCAGGTTTATCATCACCAGATTTATCGTCAACGTTAGATACACCTTCACTTACTTTCACCGTAACATCGGAATCATGAGGATGTATCTCAGTAGCTTGAACCACCTCTCCGGGTTTATCATCACCAGATTTATGCTCAACGTTAGACGCATCTTCACTTGCTTTCACCGTAACATCAGAATCATGAGGATGTATCTCAGTAGCTTGAACCGCCTCTCCGGGTTTATGTTCACCAGATTTATGCTCAACGTTAGATTTACCTTCACTTACTTTGAGAGTAACATCGGAATCATGAGGATGTATCTCAGTAGCTTGAACCGCCTCTCCTTGTTTATCAGTACCAGATTTATCATCAACGTTAGACGCACATTCACTTACTTTCAAAGTAACATCGGAATCATGAGCATGTATCTAACTAGCTTGAACCGCCTCTTCGGGTTTATCATCAACACTTACCACTACCTCACTTGGTGTTTCGCCATCTTCCTTGTTTTCAGCAGCCTTTTGTTCATCTAGCTCCACCTGTTTGTCCTGACATTCCGAAAGTCCATAAACAGAGAAATCATCTTCTAGCTCCACCTGTTCATCTAGTTGCAGCTGTTTGCCCTGTAATTATACAAGAAAAACACAACTATATGGATGACCAAATCTAGCAAACATGTATAGATAGTGCAGGTGGAATTTATATATACGTACTTCAACAGCCGATTGAGAAAATGTTTCATTCAAATTAGGTAAATTCAAATGACTGGGATCATGATCTGGAATGTGATAAACTAACGGAAATGGTTCGTCTTGAAGACAATAATCCGCAAGCTGCGACATAGCTTATGGAAAAGCGGCAGGGTCTATATAAGTAAGACCACCTTGTTCGTTTTCAGCATTAACACAACTCGATTTGTCGCAATTCTGTAGTTAATCAAACTGAGTTAGGTATGTAACAAAAAAACGATAAAATAAAAAAGTACTACTAAAAGGAACATAACCTTTTTATAATCAGCCGAATGAACATCACGAGAATGAAGATCAGACAAACTAGGACTACCATTCCAGTTTTCATTATGAATTGGACTTGACGTCTGAATTTCCATGGCATTTTGGCCAAAACAATCCTCATCCGATTTGTCGTGCGTATGAGTTGAAGTCTGAAATTTAAAATATACAATCAATTATACTACTAAAGAAACGAGACCTAAATGATTAACAAATATTAAAGTGTATAATCCATTAGAAGCCAAATTTTCATCAACACATTGCCTTATTTGCAATTGATACTGAATAATGTATGTATATAATCCATTAGTTGGTGAAAAACCAATAAAAATACCTATCTAAATGATGTATGAAATTTACAAAATAGCCCCCCAAGTATACATTATCAGGAAAACCACTAGCAGTGGATTGAAACCACTAGCAGTGGTTTGATAGACACTAGCAGTGGTTTGATAGACGATAGCAGTGGATACATCAAATTTACAAAACAGCCCCTCAAGTGATACATTAACAGGAACCTGCTAGAAGTGGATTGAAAACCACTAGCAGGGGTTTGATAGACGCTAGCAGTGGATACATCAAATTTACAAAACAGCCCCCCAAGTATACATTATCAGGTCAACTCCAAGGAGGAATGAAAATCACGTGTGGGTACATTTACAACAAATCCTCATTATACTTACGACTTACGAGTTTTTAAAAGAAGTTGTAATATACGTGTCTCGTTTTCTAATTCAAAGTTCTTACGAAACATATATCCTAAAAATGAATGTAAAGACCATGTTCACCTTTGGACGTTGTATCTTTAGAGCTTCCTCAACAATGGCAATTCTATTTTTAATATCATTAAGGACTCCCACATTGGCTCGGGGTTGTATCTTTAGAGCTTCCTCTACAGCGCCAAGTCTATTGTTAATATCGTCAACCTCGGCATCTATGTCTAGCTGATTGGAACTTTGACCTTTATCACTTACTGGCAAATCATTATTGACTATAGCCACCTCTTTATCACCTAACGCCACATCTGTATCAGTTATCACCACCTCTTCATGCACCTACAAAGCAAGATCGAAACAGAATGTGCATTGGTCAATTGTCAACGTGAATACAACCATGGTTTGCACAAACGGGGCAACTTACCTCATTAGTGGGATCATCGGTAGGTAATTGATCTTCTAGACTATCCAACTGGCTCAAATATGCGTTACTTGGTGCAAACCATGGTTGTAACATTTCCGCATTTGTTGGAAGAAGATCCAATACTGGAATAGAACCCTAGTAAACAAACAATTATAAAGTAAAAAACAAATATAACGAAGTCGTAACTTATTTGACAAATACAAACAAATGGAAATGCTTACAGGACCAAAATGTTTGCCAAATGTTTTACCCTTTGACCAACAAAGACAACGTGGTATCTTTGACGGGTCTTTGTTCCACCATGAAGTGCTAGTGGGATAACTCTCAAGAATCCATATCTAAAATAAACGAAAAGAATAAAAGCATTGTATGAACTGCTAGTAAACAAAAACTAAGATGTTCATAAATTTATACACATCTAACCTTAAAAGCCAAGAAAAAGCCAGAAATATTATATGTTGCAATTGTAGAAGGGTTTTCTTGCAATTTCTCTTTGTAGTGAGCATTGTAATGCCGGGGTACCACATTGGCTAAATTTTTGTAAAAACGGGTCCACAAGAACTCTCCCCATGGATATGCATTCCATGCCCCAAAATCCTCAACTAATTGCAACAAATGATTGTCAACAATGTACCAAGGTCCACGACCTATGAACACGACCTCAGCGACTAGCAACAGACATACCCTTACCGCATCCTCAGCTGATAACTTTGAAAATTCTGTGTCATTCCCAAACAAATCTAAAAGCTCATTCCCTTTTACAGTTACCTTTCTTATAAATTTTTTTTCAGGAAAGACACGCAAAGCAAAAGGACTTCGATCAATTTCTACAGGGGGAGGCAAACGACCAAAACGAAATCCAATCATCAATAGAAACTCTTCCCGGCCGAATTTCAATACATTGTTCCTAATTTTGTATAAAATGGGGGGACAAGAATCAAGAAGTTTTTCGATATATACATGGTGTTGTAAAACGAAATTAACCATATGATTGCCTTTACCTAGCTGAGGAATATCTAACCATGGCCCAAAAAAAGTTGCTCTGAACAGCCTCATTCGATCTAGATTGCTTAACAATTTAGACTTAATTTGCGAAAACAACTTAACCTGGGAACGAACCGTTACCTTAGCATCAAAATATTGGGGAATGTAAGCCATTTTGGAGTTTAATTGACTGAATAATTAGGGATTGATTTAGGGTTTCACAATTTTGAATTGTGTTTTTATGGTAGTAGAGTGTTAGTGTGTGTGTTTGTGTTTGGGTAAAAAATTTAAAAACAGGGTAAAATTTTTTAAAAAAGTGTAAAAGTACTGTTAAAACAGTATAAAAGGTACAAACAGTGTACATAAAATAAGTCGCTTATATTATTTCGCTTAAGTCGCTCAGCCTCGGGAAGGAACTAAATGTATAAAAAAATAATTTCGTAACTTTGACTTTTTTTTACTAAAGGACAAAAAAAAAATTCGCAAGATTCCTAAAAAAGTCGCTTAGATTCGGTCGCTGTACAATCGTAGCTGTAAAAGTCAGAAAAAATGATTGGGTACACAAACTTCGAAGGACACTTGTCAAGCTTATATGAAAAGTAGAAAAATCGCAAATCTCAAGTCTCAAAGTCTATTTTAGAAATACCCCAACTTTTTTCCTAAAAAGTGTTGACACCTTGAGCAAAACATGCATTCTCATAATTACCCCTTTTTTAAAATCCATCCACAAACCTTATTAATATATAAGACACAATATTAAATATATATATATATATATATATATATATATATATATATATATATATATATATATATATACATATATATATATATATACTATTATGTTAAATCATTGTTTATGAAAATAAATAATCACGCATAAAAACTTGCCTTTATAAAATTTTGTTGGTATGCAAGTGTATTCGTTTAACAATTTTATATGTATTTATAACATTTACAACTCACAAGCGAATTTTTTGTACTTCAGTAACTCTATTACTAAGGTGTTTGAACTTTCAAATTTTACTTTATCAACCATTTAAATGTGTATCTCATAATATATATTATTTATAAATATAAAACGATATAAGGACATCCACTATAATTACAAATTAGTTTATAAAAAGGTAAAGATTTTCATAAAAATAATTGGTAACAATAATTGGACATCATTTTCATACTTACATGATATGAATATGTCTAACATCTCAAATCTATCCATAATTTAACACATTGAGGGCCTGTTTGGTTAAGGGGTATGGAATCAAGGAATGATACATCTGTTTGGTTAATAATAGTTCATTGTTATGGGAATGAAAATGTGTCAGTATGCCCATAGAACCATAGAGGGGGTGAGGGGTGCCTTTCAATAATCATTCCTTTATTTACCTTCTCTCCTCTCTCATTACTGTTAAAAACTTAAAATACAGCAAGTCAACATTGTTCTTCTGCCTCCATGATTTACAGGTTTTGCTTCATTTCATGAAAGCCAATTATTAAAGCAAAATAATAATAATAATAATAATAATAATAATAATAATAATAATAATAATAATAATAATTGTGGGTTTACCTTGTTCGATGCTCTTGACCTACTCCTCATGATGTGATCCATGGAAATGATGAAAGAAATTTTTTTTGTTGAGATTTAATATGGAATGATTAGAACAGGAAGATGTGTTGCTATCTTCATTTTACGAAGATACTGTATATGTTACATAACCTTTTTTTTCTTTTTCTTTTTTTAAATCTTTTTATAGATAAAGAAGCATATTGATTTGTCATAAGTTTTTTGTTTTTGTTTTTATTTTTTATGAGGTTGGAAGTGAAAGGAAGAACCATGAAGTATAAAATGAATATAACTAGTTTCTGCAAATTTTAGCTCGAGAGGTTGAAGACATTAATGATAACATGATTCCCATTCCATAATCAAACCAAACAATATTATTCAATATGATACCGACACTTATACCCATTCACATTCTACCCATAAATCAAACCCATATCTATAGTGATTCCTATTAGCATACCAAACGCCTCCTGAGTTATTGTAAGGTCTCCTACAATCTATATCATTCACACGCAACGATTTAAAAGCAAAAATTATAAAGAAGAAGAGAGAAGTTGGAGAAAGAAAGTAGAAATGTATTAGAGAGGAAAAGGTGAGTTTACAAAGGATATAATGAATCACACACCTCACAACTAGCTAGTTGTGAGGTATATATCACTCCTAAGATGATGACTAATGGGCTTGGGCCATTTACTTGGACTCTTGATGGACTAGTTACTAACTAGGTCCATTTACATGTTATTTATTCTACTAACTACAGTCCAAACCAATAATAATGACTAATCTATTTTACTTATTACAATCATCGATCACGGGTACTTAGTGGTCTTGATCTTCAATCTTCTTTGATTGAATCTTGTGTTGTAATAGTCTTTGATAGTCATCTTGTTCCAATCATGCGTCATGGTCTTTGTTATTGTCTTGAGCTCTAGAATCTTTGTCTTGCCTTTGACAACTCCACATCTTCTTGATGAATTTGACGCTGACCCACGTACTTATACTTATCTTCACTTTGAAAGCTTCCTAGTCACTGATCATACGAAAGCTGAAACAATACTCAAGGCACGAATATATCCCTCCACTTGTACACCATTTCTTCTTTCATGATGGCATACGAGAATTTCTTTCTTAGATCCTTTAAGTGAAATATACTCAGTGCCCCTTAAGGGGTCAAGGGTTGTGACCCTTGACATTTAACCAATTTTAACCATCGTAAATGTCACAAATGTCTAATACATAAACAAACAAATCTGGTCTCATTCTAACATACAAAAACACACAATTCCTTTAACTTTTGTTGTATTCTCTTGTGCCTAGAGACAAAGTGTTCTTCTTGAATTATCACGATAAGGATTTCGGATACCCAGGCATCTATAGGGACGAAATGCTTTATACGGAAAGTGAACAAATACGAATTGAGAAGATATCCAAGATTATCATCACAACCCTTGCCCAATTTCTAACAGTCTATACATTATTAGATGTAATCATGTATTGATTTACTCGAAGCATTTGGGTAAGGTTCAAGGCATCCAGAAGTTATCTTCTTTTGATACCAAACACTCTCAAAATCCACATTTATCCTTAATGCTAGCTTAGCCATTTGCATGACGAATACATGAATAAAGTAAAAGACACTACATGAATGACAATAAAACCAAAAAATCTTTTAAACTAAAACGTATATGTTCTCATTAACTACTACTAGTCCAGGATATATCTTGCAATTAGCAACTCAAGGATGATTGTTGGTGTTATCTTGTGTGATTACTCCATGCATGGTAGCATGGTAAGTAGGAGAGTACAAGTAGTGCAATTCCTATCGCCAAGTCATCACCCACGAGTAAATACCTTAACAAGTCAGTGTGGCCAATTTCGGATAACAATAAGACTTGGAAAAGCTCTGCGAAAAGAGCTAAGGCCACAATGACAGGAAAAAATCATTCATCTTCTTCTTCCTCTTCTCCTTCTTGTTGTTGTTGTTGTTGTTGTTGATGATGCTTGCATACATATTCCCAAATAAAGTACAATGCAACTAGGATCACGCAAAAGCTTACACTAATGAATAAATACATGATCCAATGAAGGTTGTGGTGTATGATCCACTTATGGTTGATTTTTGTGGGGGTCGAATAAGATCACTAAATAGGAGACAATGGAAAATGGTGCCAAACTTCTGAAAGAACCAATAACTTTCACGATTGTGTTATGAGTATATATCCATCATCTGCATTTTCAACTAGTAGTTTGCACAACTCAAAATAACATATGACTAATGCCACACATAATGTGGTAATGGAAATCATTAGAAACAAACCACTTTTAGCTTTTTAAGTGGATCCCTTTTCATTTTTAGGGAAGACTTTGACTTGAGCTAGTTGCAGCAGAGCCGTGCAGGCAATAAATGTCAAACCCATAACTACATAGTAGCTAAAACTGAAACACACTAGCTCAAATATCATTATCATTACTACTAAATATAAAAAGACCGAAATTTAATTAGCTCACTAGATGAATACAATACGGACGAACACCAAAGTCTAACTATCCAAATCATAACCAAAACCGAAACAACCAAGCATCAATTTTATGTTTAGACGATATATTTATTCAAAGGTAAAATTTGACTAACAAGTCGTATTGTCAATTCGTTAAGCGCGTTCAATGGAAAAAAATCAAACCATCAAAAGAAAGAAAAAAAAAAGGCTCAGTACAATGTACTGACGGCTGGTGGTGTTTGTTGTTCTTGTTCATGTTCATGTCTAACGTTAACGTTATTGGGAACATGTGCATAAACCATTGTTCCTTTTTCGGCCGTTCAAGCAGAAAAGCGAGTTTATTACAGTTAGATGGAAAAATATAGGACAACCCAACAAAAGGACACAATAATATTCACATAAACGTAGAATAAAGACTGATATTTGTACATTCTATTAGTTTCCGTTTTTTAGTGTTTATAAACCTCCTCGATCAGGTATATGGTTCTCTCTTATTACTTGATTTCTACTAAAAATAGGGTAAGGATTGAATACAGTAAATATTAAGATATATGGAGTAGTAGTTAAATACTTAAAATCTAAAGTAAAAAAATTTATCTGGACCAAGATAATTTTCCATTCTTTCAAGCTTTACTCTCTTGTAGGTAGGGTAGTCATCATTTTTGTCATCAACCTCTATGAGTACCAGTCTCATGAACTCCTGTTTTGTTTGAGTTGGTTCATGTGACATGGTATGGTTAGATTCCTTTGATAATATACTACGTTTATGTTGTGCACTTGTTGAGATCTTTTGCTCTGATTAAACAGCTATGTTTATAAGTATTTCTTAAAGACATTTTGAATTCAGGCTGATGAGTTACCAAACCATTTACATGCCTAGTTTTCACATATTCTGACTCTGATGGAATTGATAGATCACACAGGGATGGAAACAGGATTTGAAATTGAGGGGGGCTCAATTTTTTTCTCTTATATAACCTCAACAATAAACGGATAAATCATGAGATGAAACATGGTAACAAAGTCACATCAATCCTATGGTTCTAAACTTCTAATGTTAATACATGTGAATCAATTGAGTTACAAACTAAAGTTGTTGGTATTAAAAATCAATTTGAATACATATATCAAACTATATATGCCTACTACAGGTGGAAATTTAAGACCCAATGATTAAATTTTGGTCTAGTTGGGTAAATTTTTTTAATGAGATGGGTCTAAATGGGTTTAGTTTATTTTAATAGATGAGTATAGATGAGTTTAGTTGATTTTAATTAATTAATATTGATGGGTCTAGTTGGGTCTAATAAAATACCCACATAGGTCTAATACAATATTCACATGGTTTAAGTTGGTTGTTAATTAAAATTATAAAAATCACTCACAGTTTATTTTTATACGTTTTCTTATGTTTCCATACATTTTTATCATTTTCGTCCGTTTTTATACGTTTTCGTGCGTTTTTTACCCTTTTTTTACGTTTTTGCACGTTTTCGTCATATTTTTACGTTTTTGTCCGTTTTCGTCTGTATTTTTACGTTTTCACCCTTTTTTTTCGCGTTTTCGTCTTTTTTTTTTACGTTTTTGTTCGGTTTTACACGTTTTCGTCCGTTTTTTGACAATTTTTTACATTTTTGCACGTTTTCGTCAGGTTTATTTACGTTTTACACGTTTTCATCCGGGTTTTTTTTATCCGTTTTTACGCGTTTTTGTCCGTCTTTTACGTTTTCGCCCGTTTTTACACGTTTTTTTCCGTTTTTGTCCGTTTTCACACGTTTTCGTCCGTTTTTTTACGTTTTTCTCTAATTTTACTCGTTTTCGTCTGTTTTTTTACGTTTTCGACCATCTTTGTTGGGAATTCTGTGAAACAGTGATTCTGCTGATTGAGAAACAATGGATTCTGCTGAAGAAGAGTTTCTGCTGAAGTACTATAAACATACAAAAGTAGGAACTATGCTGAAGTTATTCTACTGAAGTAGTGAAGCAGCTGAAGTACTGAAGCAGTGGAATCTGCTAAAGTACTGAAGCCGTGGAATCTACTGAAGTAGTGAAGCAGCTGAAGTACTGAAGCCATGGATTCTGCTAAAGTAGTGAAGCCGTGTATCTGCTGAAGTAGTGAAGCTATGGAATCTGCTGATGTAGTAAAGAGTGGATTCTGCTGAAGTTATATTTCTGCTGAAGTAGTAAAGCAGAAATCGTGATTCTGCTGATAGTGTGAATCCACGTAAGAAAGGCAGGCGCTGTATTATTTATATATTAGCCCATCTTTATTATTGTACTGCCCAAGGTAGTATGGGCATGTGTATGGGACAAAACAAATGCTTAGTTGCATGCTTGTCTAGGTGCATGCGTAGTCTATATGTGTTTGCATTTATTTATTTACATGCTTGTTCTTTTCCCAAGAAAGGGAATAGTGTTCCTTGTCTATAAAAGGAACTTAGGTCTATTGTATTGAGAAGAGTTTTTACACAAAAAAACATTCAAGAAAAACCTCTATAGAGAGGGTGTAAAGATCCATAGAGGATCATTAGTTCCATTTGAAAAACCTTGTTGGTAACTTTGATTGTGTTCTTATTATTCCGTTGTGCATGTTCAATCATTGTTATTATACACTCTAGTTGAGTCCGGATCTTGGATTTCACAATTGGTATCAGAGCGGGTGGCTCTAGATCTTGAGTTTACAAGGTTTTTCGAAGAAAAGATACAAAAATTCGTAGCTGTTAATAATTTTCGAAGTGTTTCTGCTGGGCTGTTTTTTAAACAGCAATAACTTTTTCTTGAACCGTTGGATCGAGCTACAATTTTTTCTGGTGCATCTCTATATTGTAATCTAAAGTTTCACCGAAGGGATTGTCAATCAGAGCTTCCAATCAAAAGTTATAAGCTGCAGAAGTCTGCTGAAACAGTTCCGTGAGGATACTTCAGCACTGTTTTGAAACAGTCATAACTTGGTCGTTAACCGTTGGATCGACACAAATTTTGGACTGGAAGTTCTTGGTATATCAAGGAAGGTTTCCACCGGAGGGATCGTTGATCTGAGCATCTGACAGAAAGTTATAAGGGCTAGAAAACTGTTGCAGACTCTCGTTGCAGGAGACACCATACGAAAAATTGTATTGCAGCAGCTGTGTGAAAGAGGAGACAGACTAAAGGAGATTCCGTTGATAAGAATCTGATAAACGAAAAGCAGGTCTGAAGAAGGTCATATCCATATTTGAGGTAGAATTCAAGAAGATGAACAAGGAAGATTATTATAAAGGTTTTGCTGAAGGATATGCCGGTCTTCCAATTGCTTTCATGGGCATCTCTCAGGTACATACTTGTGATTATAGTTGTAAAGAGAGATATAATGAACTAAAAGAAGCATATGATGATATGAAACCTAAGTTGAATGCATGCTATGTTGACAATGAAGCTTATAAACATGCTTTAAAAACCTTAGAAAGACAAAAGGTGTGGTTTCAAAAGAATCAAGTGGCTTATGATGAAAAGATTAGGGTGCTAGAAAGTGATCTAGAATTTGCTAGAATTAATTTAAAGCGCACTGAGAAAGAAAAGGCTACAGTAGTCTTTGAAAACCTAGTGCTAAAAGAGAAACTAGATGAGGAAATTACTAGGCATAAAGAATGGTTGTTGAATGGAAACAAGTTAGCTAGTCACATCTATGCTAGTCAAAATCCTAATACTCCTATAGGCTTAGGCTTTAAGAAATATGTAGGAATAGAAGCTAGGGATGACACTCGTAAATCTACAACTGCAGGATTAGCTAATTTTGTAAAAGAAGGTGATTTACATGTTGTTCGTGGACCCATTAGAGGTGAATTCATGCCCATTGACCTGTCCATTACAGTTGACTTTGATGGATCACACCATTTATATGGCAAAAAGTCAAGTGACTTGCCAGTCCTTAGTAGCAAAACTAATGACTCTGTCTCTTGTTCTACAAGTGACAAGTCATCAGACCTAAAGTCCACTGACTATGCCTCATGTGATTCGAGTGTGAAGTCTGACTCACCTAAGCACACACCCATGACCACACCCAAGTCCATAGTAGCTGATGATGAGCTCAAAACAAAGCCAGTTGCTTATTCTGTTAAACACAATTTTGCTTCTAGATCTGTTTTTGATAAGTTTAAATGTAATAAACAAAGTTGTGTTAAGAATAAGTCATTTAAGAAGAAATCTTGTTTTGTGTGTGGTAGTAAACTCCATCTTATTATAGACTGTGATTATCATGAGAAAAAGATGAGTGTTTCCTCTGGCCATAAGACTTCTAGACCCACATGGACTAATGTTGCTAGTATTCCTCCATTTGTTCCCAAATCTGCACATGTGAGAGCAGGTAAACCAGTTCCTACTGGTAAACCAAAGGTGTATGCATCTGTTTCTGCTAACAGGCTTCATAGGCCTTTTCCAGTTCTCTCTGGTGGAGGATATTCTTCACCAGTGACTACTGGTTGGTGGAACAGTAAGGCTAGGCTTATGCCCTATAGACCTAAAAGTTCTTATTTTCAGTCATATACACCTTATGTATCTCATATGACCAAGGCACATGGTGGAGTTAGTGTGGCAAATGTTGTTAAGCCCTCAACATGTTATTCTTGGAAAACTCAAAGGAAACGTTCATTCTGGGTACCCAAGAACAAAAGTCTGTGTCAGGTGCATTGATTGAGGGGAGGAATAAGCCTAAAGGGAGGCTTATTGTTGTAATTTTTTTTAGTCTAACCATTTTTGCAGCTGTTTGGATCCTCATACGCCTGAGGGGAGGCTTAGTGTTTCTGCTGACACTACAATTGTCTTTGGTTTCTGCTGCTGCTTGTTGGTATCTTGTACATGTCTTGGTTATTTTTATTCTTTCTTAATTTTATATTTATTAAAAAAACAAAAAAAAAAACAAAAAAAAAATTGTGTTATGTCTTGTGTTTAGTGATTAAAAAAAAAAAAAAAAAAAAAAAAAAAAAAAACAACTCTAACCTGCCTGTGTTCAGTTTCTTCTCTTGCTTGCAGGTTTTGGTGTTGGTTCATTACTACACCACTCATGGTTTTCATCTCACCATGTCTTTCTGACACAAGAGTTGACTAGCCCACAAGATTATGGCTTGTGGTAAAGGCTGCGGAAATCCATAAATGGTAATCAATTCACCATGATGATGACGGCATTCCATCAAAGGGTTGGCTAGTCCTGAGCAAACGGCTACAGGTAAAGACATATCAAATCCGTTTATATGATTGCTGGTTTGCCAATAAATCAGATGGTTATCAGTGTACCATAGTTTTCGAACTCAAACATATGGCTACTCCAGTAGTGATGGCTATTGGTAAAGAGACATCAAACCCATTATTTTCAATGATTCACCTCTCACAGGAGTTAACACACCTGGAAGTGATGAGAATAGTCTGAAACTTATAGGTTTTGATGTACATGTTGTCATTTGTTGCTGCAAAGATCTGGTGTTTCAAAGTTGTGTCATCATAGAGATATAATTATTTTGTTTCTTTGCTGCTGATGTTCGAGTACAATCCTCTAGTTCTGTAGTGTTAAAGATTGTTGGGAAATTTTTGTCATTTGTTGGTACAATCCTCTAGTTCTGAACTTTTTAAAGATCTGGAAACTGGAACTTAAATGATACAATCCTCTTGGATTCTACAATCAGTCTCATTTAAATTCCAGTTTAGGGGAGGATTGTTGGGAATTCCGTGAAACAGTGATTCTGCTGATCGAGAAACAATGGATTCTGCTGAAGAAGAGTTTCTGCTGAAGTACTATAAACATACAAAAGTAGGAACTATGCTGAAGTTATTCTACTGAAGTAGTGAAGCAGCTGAAGTACTGAAGCAGTGGAATCTGCTAAAGTACTGAAGCCGTGGAATCTACTGAAGTAGTGAAGCAGCTGAAGTACTGAAGCCATGGATTCTGCTAAAGTAGTGAAGCCGTGTATCTGCTGAAGTAGTGAAGCTATGGAATCTGCTGATGTAGTAAAGAGTGGATTCTGCTGAAGTTATATTTCTGCTGAAGTAGTAAAGCAGAAATCGTGATTCTGCTGATAGTGTGAATCCACGTAAGAAAGGCAGGCGCTGTATTATTTATATATTAGCCCATCTTTATTATTGTACTGCCCAAGGTAGTATGGGCATGTGTATGGGACAAAACAAATGCTTAGTTGCATGCTTGTCTAGGTGCATGCGTAGTCTATATGTGTTTGCATTTATTTATTTACATGCTTGTTCTTTTCCCAAGAAAGGGAATAGTGTTCCTTGTCTATAAAAGGAACTTAGGTTTATTGTATTGAGAAGAGTTTTTACACAAAAAAACATTCAAGAAAAACCTCTATAGAGAGGGTGTAAAGATCCATAGAGGATCATTAGTTCCATTTGAAAAACCTTGTTGGTAACTTTGATTGTGTTCTTATTATTCCGTTGTGCATGTTCAATCATTGTTATTATACACTCTAGTTGAGTCCGGATCTTGGATTTCACAATCTTTTATCGTATTTTTAAGTTTTTGTCCGTTTTTGCATGTTTCCGTCAAGTTTTTTACGTTTTTGTCCGTTTTACACGTTTTCGTTTGTTTGTTTTACGTTTTTGTTCGTTTTTACACGTTTTCGTCTGTTTAATTACGTTTTTTCCCGTTTTCACACGTTTTCGTCCGTTTTTTACATTTTCGTCCGATTTTTCCCGTTTTCATCCGTTTTTTTACGTTTTTTTCCGTTTTACACGTTTTCGTCTGTTTTTTTAAATTCGCGTCCATATTTTATCATTTTTTACGTTTTTTTTCCGTTTTCGCACGTTTGCGTCTGTTTTTACGTTTTTGTTCGTTTTACACGTTTTCGTCCGGTTTTTATGTTTTTACACGTTTTCGTCCGCTTTTTTACGTTTTTGTCCATTTTTACACGTTTCCGACCTTTTCGTTTTACATTTTTGTTCGTTTTTACACGTTTTCATCCATTTTTTTACGTTTTAGTCCGTTTTAATACGTTTTTGTCCGTTTTTTATGTTTTCCTCTATTTTTACACGTTTTTGTCTGTTTTCAACGTTTTCGAAGATGAAAACGTAACAAAACGGACGAAGACGTATTAAAACGGACAAAAACGTATAAAG
This sequence comes from Chrysanthemum seticuspe, assembly GCA_019973895.1. NCBI lineage: Eukaryota > Viridiplantae > Streptophyta > Magnoliopsida > Asterales > Asteraceae > Chrysanthemum > Chrysanthemum seticuspe. The sequence continues at coordinate 115,689,660 of BPTQ01000007.1, forward strand.
ACGGCCAAAAACGGATGATAACGTATGAAAACGGACAAAAACGTTAAAGAATAGACGAAAACATGTAAAAACTGATAAAAACAAATAAAAAGGGGATGACAACATGTAAAACGGACAAAAACATAAAAAAAAACTCGACGAAAATGGACAATAACGAAAAAAACGAAAGCAAACGTGAAAAAACGGGCGAAAACGTAAAAAACGGATGAAAACGTAAAAAATCTGACGAAAACTTAAAAAAATGGACGGAAACGTGTAAAAACGGACAAAAACGTAAAAATCGGACGAAAACGTGTAAAAAGGGATAAAAACATAAATAACCAGACGAAAGCTTGTCGAAAACGTGCAAAAACGGACAAACAAGTAAAAAAAAGTTATAAATCGAACGAAAATGTAAAAAAACAAACGAAAACGTGTAAAAACGCAAAAAAGCGGACGAAAACGTGAAAAAATGGGCGAAAACGTAAAAAAACGGGCGACAACGTAAAAAAACAGAAGAAAACGTAAAAACTGACGAAACCGTAAAAAAATGGACGGAAACGTGTAAAAACGGACAAAAACGTATAAAAACGGACGAAAACGTGTAAAAACGGATAAAAACATAAAAAACCGGACGAATACGTGTAAAACGGACAAAAACGTAAAAAAACCTGACGAAACCGTGCAAAAACGGATAAAAAAGTAAAAAAAAAAAAAAAAAACGTTAAAAGACAAACGAAAACGTAAAAAAGCGGACGAAAACGTGTTAAAACTGACAAAAATGTATAAAAACAGATGAAAACGTATAAAAACGGACGAAAACGTATAAAAACGGACGAAAACGTAAAAAACGGGTGCAACCAGACAAAAACGGATTAAAACAGATGAAAACATATAAAAACGCAAAAATACAGACGAAAACGGATGAAAACGTATAAAAACTGATGAAAACGTAAAAAAATGGATATTGGATACTTTTTGTTTTTGTTTACAGTAATCTATACTACTTTATAATGTATTTAGGCCTTCTAAAATTAGAAGGCTTAAAAATTCAGACTTTTTTACTTGCTTATTATGGAAAGAGTTTTTCTAACCAAAAATTAAGATAAAGAGCTCCAATCATGAGATGACATGTGTCACTTCTTAACAAACTCCAAGCCTAATTTCTAACAAACTCCAAACCTAACTCCTAACCACTAAAAATTAAGATAAAGAGCTCCAATTATAAAATGACATGTGTTATTTCTCAACTAACAATTCATCTTTATTTTTAAATTAAAATATCTTTTTATCTACTTATTTTTTTTATAATCTAATTTCACCATATTTTCTAAAATTTTATGCTCTTTAATTCAACATCAATTTTGATATATTTTTATGAGTTTTTAGTTTTTATATTTTTAATGGGTTTATTTTATTTTAATTCAAATTTTTACAACTTTAACCTTTATTTCATTTATTTCAATCAATATAATCTTGATTCGTCAAAATTATATACTTTTGGGGTAGTGTTTGACGCGTAAAAGATTGCGAGGGTATTTCTATATGCGGGAATAATGATGTCGCGGGAAAGCTACGGGTAACCCAAACAAACACTTACAACTAACACATATACATTCGAACTGTTGTGAAACGAATTCACTAAACGGGTAAGCAAACACATATAACTATACTTATCGCCGCCGCTGTGCGCGGGTACCCGGCTAGTTAATTATTATGTTCCATGATGAAACAAAAAAAAAACTAGCTAAACCCAAAAAAACCCGATCCGACCCGACTCATACCTATTTAGACCCATACCCATCTAGACCCATCCTTCCAAGTGACTCATCTAAACTCATACCCATCTAAGACCCAAGACCCAACCCAACCACTATACAAAACAAAATTTTGTTGAGATATAACGCACTAATGCTTTTCAACTCAAATTTGAAGTAAAAATAAGTTGTTCTAAAATTATTACGTAGGTTTAAACAAAATTTTCCCAACTAATATATCAATACAGATAAAGATAAGAGTAGAGAAGCTTTAGTAGTGAAATACCATCAATATTAAATAGATATGCATGGAAAATACTAATGCACAACCAATCCTATAATAAATAAAAGTAGATAGCACCAGTCCAGCATCTTATTATTTAGACTAAAATACACCGTTGGTCCCTAAACTTGTAGCGGAGGATCGCGATGGGACGAAACCGGGCATATTCATCGTCGGGGGTCCCTATTTCAAGGTTTTCACTCGCTACAAGTCCCTTTGACCATTTGCCGTTAGTCAAGGACATCTCAAGGCGTTACATTTGTCTTTAGTCCAAGGGCAATTTTGACATTTCCATATTTCAATTAAAAATTTCTTAATTATTGCCACAGGTAATGTAATCCTTTTCCCGCCCCAATAAACACATAGTCTGTATTATCAATCGTCCCAGAACTTTCGTTACAAGAATTATCAGAACTCACAAACCCTAATTGCATGTCACAAAACCCCTGTTTATCGATCATAAAACCGAAACATGGAGTTTACCCTATGGAAAGTAAGAAGACAGTCAGGTTATCCAGTTGATGATACCGTCCTATACGACTCCTCTAAGAAGAAATACGGTACTGTTTTTTTGTTGTTGATTACAGTCAATTGAATTTGTAATTGTGGTATTTATTGTTTCCCAATTAAGTTTATAGAATGCTTCAAACATATATTGACATGTTTTCAGGTGGTAGATCTAAAATGTTTAGTATGAGGGTTCATCACAATGGTGTCTTTAAGTACTGGCCTGGTAGAATATACGTTGGAGGTATGGAAAGTTTAGTTGATTTGCTTGATGTTGATAGTGTGTCATTTGAAGAGTTCGATGTGCTTATGTATGAATTGGGTTATGAGCTCGGTTCAAAAAATTACTATTACTTTGTTAAGCCTGGTAGTAATTTAGATGATGGTTTGTATAGCTTAAGTGAGAGTGCTAATTTAGAAATATTGAAAGATCTTGTTGATGACCATAAGATGATAGAGGTTTATGTTGAAAATGGTAAGACAACATTAGACGTTGATCAAATGTCACCAAAGTCAATTAGGACAGTTATTGCTGATGTGGATGCAACAAAGAAAAAGGCAGCTCTTGCTATTGTTCCATATTGCTCAAAGAAATTGTTCTTAGAAAACATTGTTAATAAGTCTGTGGTAGAGGACTTATGTGAGGTTACAGATCAACCTTTGGAAGTCAATACTTTGGTACAATCTAGTCAGATGCCAGAAACACAACCCCTGTTTCCAGCTGTAGAGGTCTGTCATACTGAAGATGTTGCAGGTGATGTCAACCAGCATATAGATAAACATATTGAGCATATCCAAATAGATAGTCCTGAAGAGGTATCTCAAAATGATCAAGAGTTTGGTCATCATGAGGAGGAAACATGTAATCCTGTGGATCATATCCAAAAAGGTAAATCTGTGCAGGTTAGTGAAATCGATGAAGCTGTAAGTGATGACAATGTGAGTGAGACAGACACTTATATGAGTGACGATGATGATATTGAGAACAATGGTGATGGAAACACAGTTGTCGATGAGGCTAATACTTTTGAGGAGCCTGATTTTGATGTTAATCTGTTCAAAGTGACCGAGACTATAGATTTACCATCTATAGGTACCACCAGCCAGCTACCACATGTTTTTCTTAAGAAAAATGAGTTGGATCTGTTAGATGATAATGATTTTGCAAGTGGTTTTGAGAATGAGGATGAGTATGTTATTAGGAGGAACAAATTGAGGGCATACAAGAAACAAAAGTTAAGTGAGGCAACACAAACAGAGGACGAAATATATTTTTTCTGTGGTCAAAGTTTTGTAACTGCAAAAGAAGTGAAAGATAGGATCTACATGCTTTCAATAAAGACTAGGAGGAAATTGCAACTAATTAAGAATGACAAACAGAGAATTAGGGTTAGGTGTCTTGGACAAATACTTGTTTGTGGAATAACCGAAGGTTCAGGGCTGGGGAAAGTCCCAAAGAGGAAAAATGGTCCGATAACTAGAGGCCTCGGTAGGGATGTGTATTTGCGAAAGCGCAAGGAGCAAGTAACAGAGTGTCCATGGTTGTTGTATGTAGCCAAAAATACAGATAAAGATGTATGGATTGTTCGAACTTTCAAGGATGAACACAGATGTTTGCAATCAAGAGACATTAAAGCTTGTGACTACAAGTTTCTTTCGAAGCAAATAGTTGACCAAGTTCAAGTCAATCCAGATATTCCAATCAGGGCTGTTCAAGATCAGCTCAGTAAACAGTTTGAAGTTCAGGTGTCAATGCAAAAAGCATTAAGGGCAAAAAAACAAGGAAGAAAATGAGATTAGGGGTGATCATAAGCAGCAGTACACCCTTTTAAGAGACTATGTTGAAGAGTTGCAGAAAACTAACCCAGATACAACAGTTAGGATAAGTGTACAAAATGCAACAGATGCAACACGTCCAACCAGAGTTTTCAAGAGAATGTATGTATGCTTAGGCGCATTGAAGGAAGGATACAAAGCTTGTCAAAGAGAGTTGTTGGGGTTAGATGGTGCTTTTATGAGGGGTCCTTTTCCTGGCCAGCTTCTAACAGCAGTCGGTATAGACAGCAACAATGGAATATACCCTGTAGCATACGCGGTTGCAGAGGCTGAAAGCAAAGACTCATGGATTTGGTTTCTTGAATGTCTAAGAGATGATCTTGACTTGCAACGAAACTCAAACTACACTTTTATCATCGACAGGCAAAAGGTGATGTTACCATTTTGTTGATTAGAATCACTTGTATTTTCCTTATATGCAAATTGTATTAGTAAGGAATTGATGTTTATTTGTGCAGGGTATCATTCCAGTGTTAGCAGAAGTATTCCCTAGTGCTGAACACAGATATTGTTTGAAGCACATCCATGATAATATGAAATTGCAATGGAATGCTAAAGCATACAAGGAACATTTGTGGAGATGTGCAGCAACAACAACCGTCCAACAATTTGAGGCAGCCATGCTGGAATTCAAGAGTTTTAGCGAACCTGCCCATGCTTGGTTAAGTAAGATACCACCAACTCATTGGTCAAGGTCGCATTTTTCAGGTACCTAACCAAATCTATGTCTACTTGTACATCTTTTGTTCTACCACATTTTTAAGGAACCTAACCAAACAAGTTGTATGGAGGGCTCATTCTGATGTGCTACTTAATAACATGTGTGAGGTGTTCAATGGGAAACTAGTTGGAGGTAGGCACCAACCGATCATTACTGCTTTGGAATACATTAGAGAGTACTGTATGAAAAGAATAGTGAACGTTGTGAATGTGATTCAAAAATGTGCCGGAACATTAACACCAAAGGCAACACTCATGTTAGATGCAATCAAGAAAGAGGCTTATAAGTACACTGCTTTACGGGTTGAAGGAGAAAAGTATGAGGTCAGTGGATGGGGAGACAAGTGTGTTGTGAATGTTGAAGCTAGGGCTTGTACATGTAGAAGATGGGAGCTTACATGTATGCCATGTAAACATGCTGTTGCTACCCACCGGTGTATGAGGTTGAATGGAATGCAAATAGGATCTGTTGAATCATGGGTTCATCCATGTTACTTGCTTAAGACTTGGGAACAAACTTACAAACACCACATCCAGCCAATAAACGGTTATGAGCATTGGTATAAGTCACAGGTGCCTACAACCATTCTTCCACCTAAACATCATAAACCATTAGGTAGGCCACGAAAGAAAAGAACCAGGGCTTTTACTGAAAATGATAATTGTGAAAAAACCAGTAACTTGTCACAGTCTGGTAAGAGTGTGGTTTGTGGTATTTGTGGCAATGCTGGTTACAACAAGAAAACATGTCTTGGGCAAGGAGGTGTTACAGGAAGTCAAGGCACTACACAACAGTCTCAAAAAACAGGTTCATCCCAGCCAAAAGTTACATCAAAGAAGAAGGCAAAGGTTACAGGTGACAACTATGCAGGTAATGATGAACCAAGTGTGGTCTAGTCTCAATCTGGAAGTCAAGTTGATGCTGCTTCTGGTGGGTCTCCAAAGCAATTCTGGACCAAGACCAAGATTATAGCAGCAAAGCTTTCTTCACCACAAAAAATTGCTAGTTAAGCATATGAAAGCCAATGTTATCCATCGAATATGTATTCCCCTAAACAATATTTGCTGTGTTTAAACAATGTATGTTTCTGATCTTTGTAGACTCCAAAATGTTATGCATTTGGAAATATATCCATTTGCGTTATGTATAAATCATGTCATTTTAGTGTATGGGTTTAATTGTGTTTTTATTGTATTGTTTTTAGAGTCTTCATACATCTGTGTTTTGAGTTGGTTACTGTTATTGTATTATCACAAACACTAATGAAGGATCAAAGATGGATGAACAACACCATATGGAGTTTATGTTGATACTCAAAAGTGGTGTCTGGTCATCCATCCTTGAGACTTCATATGTCTATGGTTCTTGGATCTGTTGAACTTGGATTTGTGTTTTGAGTTTGGTTACTGTTATTGTATTATCACAAACACTAATGAAGGATCAAAGATGGATGAACAACACCATATCAAGTTTATGTTGATACTCAGAAATGGTGTCTGTTCATCCATCACTGATCATTCATCCATCTTTGATACTTGGATCTGGGTTTCGAGTTGGATACAGTTATTCTATCATCACAAACAGGAATGAAGGATGAAAGATGGATGAACAACACCATACATCAAGTTTAAGTTGATACTCGAAAGAGGTGTCTGTTCATCCATCTCTCATCATTCATCCATCTTTGAAACTCGTATCTCTGTAATGAGTTTGACCATTTGTGTGGCAAGTGATATATATATTCTTGGGGCAAAGGCAGCACAGTATAAGGACCAAAGCACAAAAGAAATATATTAACACTGTACAAGGACCAAACATTATACACCAAAAGACTATTCTTAGTCAACGTACTCTAAAACTTGTTAAACACAACTGCACCATCTACCACCGATTCAAAACACTAAAACCAGTACCTATCTAAACCCAGTAGAAGAACCATAGAAATACCAAGAAGATGACCATCCAAGACAACACACAAAAGTTCCTGAGACGGCCAACTTTCTCCTTCTCAACAAGGAGATCGGCCAAGGCTGCTTGGTAAGCAGCCTCTAGCTCGTTTGCCCGGTCACCAGCGTTGACCGCCTCCATAGTCTCAGAAACGAGGGCGGCTTCGTATTCTTGTAATGCCGCCTCATTCCTGTAGATTGTTCTCTGCAAGTAGATGATCACATCTCTTGTTCTCCTTTCGATGGGCGGATCGTACCACCCTATGAATGGACATGTTGTAGCCTATAATTGATAATCAATATGTTAGCATCTGCTTGCCTCATAAACACAAACTAAACCCACTTGTATAAAATCACAATTATAATAAACCAGATAGACTATCATAATCAACACATTTTAAGGTCAACCACTACATGCAAACTTAAATACAGTATGAAATAAAATTAACTGTCCCAACCTGTCTTGGACAGGCATAGAACCTCCTGCCGGGGTTCATGTTATTCCAGCATGTTCTAATGACGGCCCTTCTGTTGCATGAACACACCACCATTTTTCAGATTTTACCGTCGGTGAAGAAGATAAGATTTAATTTGTTAGGAAAGATAAAGGATGAGTGGTGATAAAATGTTCCTTTTATTAGAGAGGTTTTACTGTAGCGCCGCTGGTTAAACAAGTGGGTTGGCACGGTAATTAATGGACAGTGGTAAAATGTCAAAATTGCCCTTGGACTAAAGACAAATGTAACGTCTTGAGATGTCCTTGACTAACGGTAAATGGTCAAAGGGACTTGTAGCGAGTGAAAACCTTGAAATAGGGACCCCCGACGATGAATATGCCCTGTTTCGTCCAATCGTGATCCTCCGATACAAGTTTAGGGACCAACGGTGTATTTTAGTCTATTATTTATTACTTTGGTATTTCGTAATAACATATATTGGGTTGGGGGGGGGGTGTTTTAAATGTTTTCACTTAAATAATAGCTTGTTGGCCGGCTTTACGGGCTAGTTGGGGGTGGCTCCAAAAAATCCTATATAAAATTAATTAATTAATTAATTAATTAATTAATTAATTAAAAAATAAAATAAAATAACTAGCTAGCGAGACAGATAACACCACGATTACTTAACGTTCCAATATTATTTCATTATCTTGAGTTTCCTTTTTGTTTTTTCGAGTGAAAGCTTACACTAAACCTAAACGAATTAGTAGAATCCAATTTAACAATATCTTGTGGGCCGTCAAAGGTTGACTTTTGTTACCCTAATACGAAAGTTCTGCCTTTCTAGTCTCACGTACACTCTCACATGTCTCTTTGATTCTTCAAAATCTTTGCACACACGGTATTGGATCCACAATTGAACCCCACAATAAGGTGATAACGCAAAATGCTTTGCATAACCCCTATGATTTTTCCCATGTATGTACCTGTATTGTTTCTAACGTCATCTTCATTAAAATACACTAGTAAGTACTTCATCGATCTAAAAGTTATTATCGTTCGATGAAAATACATAGATTGAAAAAAAATGCATTAATTACGCTTTTAAATTTTGTAAAAGTCATTAAATGACAGTTTTACCCTATTACCATTAATTAATGATTTTATTTAACTTTACAAATAACAACTTTAATTAAGAGTAGTAAGATAAACTTAAAGTATTTCAATTTTTATATTTAGACATGTCAAATTATTTTGGGACAAACAAAAAATAATAATAAATAAATAAATAAATAAAAATAGTCGTAGCTAGAGAAAGTCACGATAAAACATAAAAAATATCACAAAATGACTAGATCTAGGATCACAAAATGCTTCAATTTACTAATTCTTTTTAAAATTGTTGAAAGTAAAAGGAGTTCAAATTTCTTCTTAGTGAATCCCCTTTCTTGGAGCTTTCCAAATCACTACAAGATCGACTTCTTAATATTTATATGGCGGCCCAAGTTGTTTTTTGAATGACAACTTAACGTTAAATCAAAACTTCTTCATTTTCTAAAGCTCGCAATATCCAACTACGTTATTAAATCACAAGATCGGCTTCGTTCAGTTGCTTTTTTGAATGACAACGTCGTCAAGTCACCAACTCGACACCATTTTCCAAAAGCAACTTGCCACCTTGCAATCCATGAATTGGTTTTTGTTCGTTCTATATCATCATCACACAATCTTGAGACCAATGTACCAATGAAGAAAACCAATACTCTAGCTAGAACTCCCTAGCCTTTTCGTCGTAAGCATATCCAGTGCATCTTCCTGGCTCTTATCAAGTTGCAGTTATATAAAATTGTATGTATAATACTTTATTTTGCATAAAAGAAAAAATATATTTCGGACACCTTCCATATTATTAACCATACTAACAAGGCATGCATTGGTAACGCAAAGAGAAAAATTATAAGGGACTGTCAATAATACAAAACTTTCTTTTTTCTTCTGAATGGCTGCTCCAACGACTTTGGTTACCGAACCAAGGGTACTAATTTAAAGAGATAAATCAAGATTTATCAAAAAATTATAAGAAAACAGTGTTTGAACCTCATCTAATAACATGCCAACTCGTCTTAAAATTAGTGAGTTCAAGTTCTTGAAACTCCATAACAACAACTCAACCATCACAATGGTCATTTAAAAACGACTTTTACCAGTGTCCATGACTTTTAACATCTTATAATTCAATCAAACATCAGGTATGCTTCAAGAGGAGACATAAATTAATGAAGGTTTCATTTATTTCGGCACCACTTATTTCATTGTATAAACAAGTTGATATTCTAGATATCCTTGATCCGGTGTCACTGGATATTGTATATGATATATATGCAGAATCAGAAATGATAGGAATACTAAGAGATGTTTATATCAGATTCTCACAAATGTGCGCCACAACAAAGTCGATCAATGGTTGAGCCAAGCACAACCATTATACATTTCACCATAATTTATTGTACATAATACATGTTTATGAATTATAAGATTTCATTTGCATTGGTCCCACTTATTATATTTTGTGGTACCAGTACACACCCTGGTGCTTGCTACCTTCATCCGGCTCGATGTAGATACATTCCTTAGCCTCTCTCCACATTGCTTTAAAGATTGGAGTCCTATCGATCTTATAAAACTCGCCCAAGACCGGTTTGATTGCATCCCTTGCCTCCTTTGCATGATAATGTGGAATGTATGAGATCAAATGATGCAAGACGTGAGTGTGTGTAACATCATGGAAAACCCTATTTAAGAATCCAAAGTCCCTATCGATTGTTGATAAGGCCCCTCTAATCCAGTTCCATTCAGTTGAATCATAATGAGGCAGCGAGAGATGAGTGTGGTGCAAATATGTTATTATAACAAAGAAGACATGTACGCCTAGTGCAGGAATAAGATACATGGATGTTACCCAAGCAAATCCTTTTGCCGCTACAAGAAGCTTAATTGCGTAAAAAACAGCAAGAAGACCAAGATCCGATATCAGAACCTGAATCCGTTCACGGTCAGTGAAGATTGGGCTTAGTGGATCAAAGTGGTTGGCAAATCTTCCATATTTCTTGCCAGAAATATTAGTTAACAAGTATAAAGGAAATCCGAGGGTAAACCTGAAAACCAACGTGAAAACTCGACCAGGTGGGTTGTTAAGAATCTTTGAGTACCATCTCACCTTAGACTTGCGTTTAGGAATGTAAACTTCATCGTTATCAAGTGAATTTGTGTTGGCGTGGTGATTTCGGTGGCTGTATTTCCATGAGAAATACGGGGTAAAGAGAAACGAATGAAGGACGAATCCAACAGTGTCATCAACCCACTGGTACTCACTAAAGGCATGGTGTCCACATTCATGACCAATGACCCATAAACCCGTAAGGATACTAGCTTGGCAAAACCAGTAGACTGGCCATGCTATATAAGCTAGAGGAGAAGGAAGAGAAGGTGTATATGTGTTGGCAAGAAAGTAGAAGACATAGGCAACAATGAGATCATGGACAACATAGTATGATGAACGGATGACAGATCGCTCAAAGCAATGGGCAGGGATTGCTTTCTTTAGATCACTTAACGTGAACGGGGGATCAACAGGGACACGTTCGAGGATATTTTTGCCTTCAGATGTATCTGACATTCGACCACCTGCACCCATGTCGTCTGAACCTGTAATTATATCAAAAATTGATATCAGAAATATGTATATTTAAAGTAGGGAGATAAGGAAATACAACAGCTTAAATGCTAAGGAAGAAATTGAGACCTTGAGGACTTGTGATCGATGTTTGATTCCCTTTTGTTGGTGATACTCTTGGTGGTTCCTCATGCTCTATATTTATAATCAAAGATTGGCCACAGATTTAAGCACACATGCTTTTAAACTGGTGATTAAATTAATAGCCAACTACCATTATTCAATTTAAAATTTAGTTGTTATGTACAACAGATCAACTTTCCACTTGAATAACTAAGGTATATGCATCGAAAAATTTATAATTTAAATTCTATTTTTAGCTACATAGGCCTCAGTGGGTACATAGATTTCTTTTCCTTGCATCGGACACGAATCTATACGCAAGTAAGTTTATACAAACCATCCTTAAATTACACCATAATTATGTTTGTAAAAGTTAATGAAAATAAGTATAGTGATTTCAGATAGTGCCACTGCCCAATTTATGATATTTTTTTGCTGTAAGCTAACTTTTCCAAATATTGAAAAGAAAAATTCGCCCAAGTATTCAGTTAACTTAAACCTTGAGTAATGTTGAAAAATTTGAGTCTAAATTTATATTTCCTAATAATTCATCTAAAACTGATTTATGTTCTAATATTGCTAAAGGCATGAGTACAACCCTAGCTTAAAATTATTGTAAAACTTTAGGTATAAGGGATTAATTAGTTCCACACACGTCGACTATAACAAACAAAATTATGGTAGTTCTTAAGAAACAAAATCCTGGTAGTTTCTAAGCACACTCTTGAATAAAATAAGTAATTAAGTATACCCTTTTATACAATTCTTTGCTAAAAAACAAACTCCCGATGGTTTCATTTTGGAATATTTGTTTGCGTATTATTCACGGCTGCTACGAACTCAAGAGAGAAAAAGTGTGATGTTTATATATGTGCTATAATTCACTTGCATGACTAATCTTTGCTAGGAATTGAAAGATGCTACAAACGTAGGAAAGAGATTAAACCATACGATAAACGATTTTTTATTTATTTATTTTTTTAATTAACGGCGAATTATAATAGAAAGTTAGAAACCATGCAACGAGCTTGTAGAAAAGAAGATTACATCGCTTGGTTGAATTTCATTTGGACTACTAAAAACAGTCGATCCAATTAAGAGAAAACTATTTCACTGCGTCATTGATTAACTCTTTTTTCCTTTTCTTTTCTTTTTTTCATTTTTAGCCGCAAGATATTGAAGAAGAATAATGAAATCTGAGTCAAAAGAGGATGATGAGCTCTGTTGTAAACTTCGGCCCAGGCGGCCGATTAATCCTCGCATAATCGCTGATCGCTCACTAAACGTCTTGATTTATCATAATCGGCTTATTTAATCGGTTTGGTCAAAGTTCGCTTAAAAATCGGTCAACAAACCGATTAATTAGATAGAATCGAACAAAATTAGTCTAATCGGATTAATCGAACAAAATCTCTTAAAAATCGGTCAACAAAATCGCTTAAAAATCAGACAAAACCGCTTAAAAATAAGTCAAGAAACCGATTAATCGATCAAAGATCTCTTAAAAATGGTTAACAAACCGACTAATATCTATATTTGACTTTGAACTTTGAAGAATTATGTATGATGTTTATATTTGAACACAAGAAATATTTGAACTTTGATGCACTATGCTTATGTCATACATATAATATACTAATATAGTATAATATCTAAAACTACAATTTTGTGGATAAAAATTTTAATCCGATTAATCCCCGCCTAACCGATTAATCGCTAGGCCCTACCCAACCGCCTCACTAGCGCCTATCGATTTTTACAACCTTGATGATGAGTAGGAGTTATTAAGGAGGTGGTTGGGATTACTTATTGAAAATAGATTATGATTTTGAAAACGGATAATCAAATAATCAACTATTGCAAAATGTGGTTTTGAAATATGGTGTTTGGATTTGTTATGCTGTTTGATATCGCAATAATAAGTTAATCAGTTTTTTTAGTGTTTGGCAAATCAGATTATTTATAACTTAACTTGTAAAATGACTAAAATAGACATTTTAAGATATTTTTTACACACCTAATAGATAGAATAATTTTTTTTAGCAAAAAGATAGAATTACTTAAAAAACTAAATATGTAACACTCCAACGATTATATTTTTATACTACATCTAATAACTCGAATTCATATCATATTACTTGTGAGAATTTTTTAAAAAGACTTATGCAGATCTCAGTATCACAACGAAATAAAAACTCTAAGTAATAGTCATATTAAAAATAATAATAATAATAAACTAAAAAAAGAAAACAGCATATTAAGATAGATCGATCAATGACAAGTAACAATAAAATATGAATTGGAGAAAAAGACAAAAGAAGTCACTAGTGGCAACCAATAAGAATCAAGAAGACAGATGGCAAATCAGTAATTTAACAAAAAAAGCAAAATCACGTTTCCTTGCACCAAGTAGGGGTGTTCAAAAAACCCGAGAAACCGACGAACCGAGCCGATCCGGTCAATCCGAAACCGCTAAAAACCGATAACCGAAGAAACTGAAACCGAGAAAACCCGAAACCGAAAAACCCGCTTATCACGGTTCGGTTTCGGTTTTTACTTTTAGTTATCCGTGGTTACCCGAACCGAACCGCGTATAATATACATGTAAGTTTTAACAAACCATTCATAAAAATGTACAAGTATTAACTATATTATTGCACTACTTTTATCATATAATGCATTTTTACTTATCTAATTTGACCATTTACTAACGTCCATGGATTACATATGATTAATGTGATCGTAATATATAAACGTCAAATAATTAGTATTAGTTATTTTGTTAGATATGGTAATTTGAATGTTGCTATTGCGACAAAACAACATTACTATTATTCTAATATCTTTAATGTTATTTAATTTTATTAAAATGACATATTACGTTTTAATTTATGTTATTGTTCGCCCGATTCGATTCGATTAATTTTTTTGAATGGTTAACCATGACCCGAACCGCGGGTAACCGCTCATTTCGGATACCCTGCATGTCCGGTTACCCGCCTAGTACGGTTCGGTTTTGGATAGTAAAATGAACTACCCGCCCCGTGATGGATAGTTAAAATCTCTAACCGAACCGAGCCGAACCGCCCCGTGAACACTCCTAGCACCAAGTCTTTACCTGCTTTTGCATAACTACGTTTTGAAGTTTCGATAACTCAGAAAATCACTTTTCTTTCTTGCTTTGCCAAACACTAGAAAATAGATTATAGCTTTTTGGAAACTCAGTAAGCTGATAATCTGTTTCATAACGCAAATCCAAACACCCACTAAGTACTGACTATTCGACACCTGAGAATGGCTTGTTTACTTTTTGATGTTCTTAACGTGTCTTTGCCCTTTTTTTTTTTGTTTTTTTTTAGCTCATTTTTTATGCAAGTTAAAGGTTGGGAATTGAAGTAACGCCCATATGTTTGTCTATCCACACATAAAACTTATCTCACTTTTAATATTACTCGAGACATAAACCAAACCATATCCGATACATTCTAAAAAGGATTTTATGATCTGAGGTACCCTAGCCTTTTGTTTCCAATACGAAATGTTGCTACTAAAGTACAGCTTCGTGTAAACCCAAATGGTTTACCATTTATCTAAGAATGACATTGTTACGTACTGTCATTTATCTTACAAATATTTATTATGAACCGATTAAATTTTGTATCAAATTGTGACTGATTTTAGTTATGACTGCTAAAAATTGGTCTGTCCACATGTGTCCCGATGTTTTAATATGTTTGCATTAGTTGAAAAGTAGTAACATATTATCCAATGATTAAAACATGTTGCATATAAAAAAATATATATCATTTACCCAAGCATCCGTCGGCATTTGTTAAAAGAGAATGAATCTGTGTATTTTATTGGTGTAATCACGTTAATGCCTAAATATTCAAATTTTATGTGAAAATTTTAATCTCCAGCATTTTCCTATAATTATGTTTCTTGAAGGAACCCCACAACAAACCTGAAGACGACGTCAAACATGAAACCTAGATGTTAACGCCGAGCAAAAATTACAACCTTCAAGCGATAATCTGTTAAAGAGTTCTTTATGTGTCGCCTTGGTGTTGCACTACTGCCTTCGCCTGACGCATCTCTCTAAAAAAAAAACAAAAAACAAAAAACAAAAACAACTAGAAGAACAAGAATACCACAAGTTTATTTGAACGATTAATAGTGATTAGAACTTGATTACAAGGAAAGACCAAAGAAGAACGCGTCCATGACTGAAACACGCCCAACTCTCTCATGTGGGTTTGTCCATGAATGAAACACTGTCACAGTTTAATAACCTTTTTTACTGATAAACTTTTAAAAAAGCAAATATTTAAGGCTGGTCGCAGTCGTGACCTGGGACGACCTGGGTCATCCAGCGTCACGTCAGCTTTCTCTCTCCAGCGATCTGACATGACCCGGATGCCCCAGTCGATGACCCAATTAAGCTTTTTTTTTTTTTTTTTAAACATTTTTAACATAAACTAAAATTTCATTAATAATTAAAATGTTACAATGCTAAATAAAAACAATACGAAATACATAAATCATAAATCTAATCTGAATGCTCCCCGCATGCAGAGTCATACGAGGGAGTACGAGAACTGGCAAATCATTCGAAGCGAGCCAAATCTTCCTCGTCTAGCAAAGGTTCCCCCTGTAGCTCGAAGTTGGTAGTCGAAGTTGATGCACCTACACCATAGTTTTTGTTCTCCCGATAGCTCCAATTGATTTTGATGTTGACGTTGTCCGTTATCTTCTGAACACACCGCCACAACTTCACAGCAACCTCGCGATCTTTGCGGGCTTGATCTTTCAAAAATTTGTCGATCACAGCTTTTCGTGTCGTTGCAACTCTTCGCTACTAGAAAAAGTGCCATTAGCAACAATTATTTAACAACAATAGAGAAATTGTTGCTAAATTATGCATTTAGCATCTAATGTTAGCAAGGAAAATGTTAACATAGTTGCAAATTTTTTAGCAACAAATAAATTAGTTGATATTTTTACAAGCATATAATTTTAGCAAGGAAAATGTTAACATGGTTACAAATTTTTCAGCAACAAGTAAATTAGTTGTTATTTTTACAAGTGTGACATATAATTTTTACTATTATTTTACCAAAAACATGTGAGATTTAGTATTTTTTTTTTAAGTCGACAACAATTAAATAACAAGTAATTAACCACTTTAGATTTACTCTTTCCCATCCAAATATACAAGTAATTAACCACTTTAGTAATTTGCTCTTAAGTAAATTTTTAAACAATAATTAAATATTCCACTTTAGATTTACCATCAGTTTATATATATAACTAACTAATTAAATACATTCCACTTTAAATATTCCACTCTTAAATCAGTTGCTCAAAATCAAATCAGTTGCTCAAAATCAAAACAAATGAAGTCCTCAAAACACAAAAAACGTGAACCACTCACCGCTCAACGTCTCCGGCTCGCCATCGCCGTCGCGCAACGCCGTCGTCTCGGCCGTGCATCTACCATACTTCATCAACAGCTCACCATGTCACCGCCTCAATCCCAGCGTATTCACCTAAGTCCGTCGACCTCGCTTCGTCGGAAACTCAAGACGTCTCACTCCACTGCTCCGTCGACGTCTCATTCCGCTGCTCCGTCGACGTCTCGTGGTCAGAAATCCGTGCAATCTCCTCTTCACTCCATCACCGCCTCACGGCGGCTCCGCCGCACTCCATCACCATCGGTAGAATCTGAACTTTTATTGAATTAAGCATCAGTTTATATAAGTTGTTAGATGTAAATTAGGGCTAATTAGTGATAATTTTGTATTTTAAGTTGTTAAAAATGATTTAAGTTTTGAATTGTGTAAATTAGGGCTAATTAGTGATAATTGTGTTCACTGTTTAGAAGTTGTGAGGTTAGTTTAATCTATAGTAGTATTAGGTAACTGTAAAAGCGTAGATGCGTTGATCGGATGAGATATATGATTAGTACTAGTAGTTTAATTTGACGGCATTTAGAAATGTATATTGTTGTTCAGAATCTGTGATCGTTTGTGATAAGTGTAGAGCTAGCGAAATAATGAGACGTTTGATGTGTTTTGAAAACTTTACGATGTAGTGGAGTGATATTTGATGCGCTTTAGTAGTTGTTAGATGATGTGGTTTAGAAAATGCTTTGAAAAGTTAACTGTAAGTGTAAGCGTATTGATCCGATGATTCATTTTATGTGCTTTGAAAATAAATAGTTTGAACAGATGTTCTAATAGATGATGTCGGACGTTGTGATTGTATTGGTATGCAGAAAAATGCTGAAATGCATATAAGGTCTAGTAATCTGATAATAGTTTTGAATAAACTGATGTAATTTTATTATGTCATCGAGAAGAATGTGACTGGTGCAATTTAGCTTTTATGGTGTGTAGATAATGCAGTGTTAGGATAACGTTTTGATGATTGCGGAGACACACATCGAGAAGAATGTGACTGGTGCAATTTAGCTTTTAAGCAATTTATTCATAAGAAAGCAAATAATACTTTGTCTTTTAAGAGTGTTTTAAGCTACTTTGCATTTATCTTTGTGTTTTCATTAGTATATATACACAATAGTACTTTTGTAAAATCTGAAGCAAACAGACGAGCCTAAGAGATGACTAATTGGTATTCTGGATTTTGTAAGTTACCATTAATTTGGTCAGTATTACTTCTATTATGTAGAAGTATGTCACTGACCGTAGTTGGATGGAACGTCGAATCGCATTTCATGGTTGCTCATTGACTGAAGAATTTAAACTTGGGGTTGAGGAATTCTTAGAATTTGCTTACAGCCATCCGCGATTTGTGAATCGTGAGATGATTAAGTGTCCTTGCCGCAAATGTGAGCTATTGAAGTTCTGTGACAAAGAAACAGTTACATTACACCTTTATCGATGGGGTTTTCGAAGATTCTATAAGACTTGGTTTGCACACGGGGAATCATTAGCACCACACACTAGTATTCATGCACCACATACCAATGTACACCATTTTGATATTGATGATTTGCAATTAGAGACCGGAAACAATTATAGAGATATGGTGATTGATGCTATAGACCCTGAATTGAGACAAAACTCAATAAAGGAAGCGCCAAACTCGCAAGCTGAAAAGTTCTTTCAGTTGCTCCGTTATGCTGCAGAGCCTTTGTGGGACGGATGCGAGAACCATACTCGGTTATCAGCAGTCTCTCAGTTAATGAATTGCAAGTCAGAGTACAACATTAGTGAAAGCTGTTACAATCGTATATGTTCGATCGTAAGAAGCATGTTGCCTGATGATGCGACATTACCTGATGACTTTTATCAATCAAAAAAGATGTTGAAAAACCTAATACTTGCATATGAGAAGATTCATGCATGTCCAAACGACTGTATGTTGTATTGGAAAGAACATGCCAAAAAGAAGAAGTGCATCATTTGTGGTCATGATCGGTTTAAGAATGGAATGAAAGGAAGAGGGAAACAGAATGAAGTGCCTTACAAAGTGCTACGTTATTTGCCACTCACACCGAGGCTTCAAAGATTATTTATGTCAAGTAAGACTGCTGAACATATGTCTTGGCATAAAAAAAGTCGTCCAGAAGGTGTTCTTACTCATCCATCTGATGGAGAAGCATGGAAACATCTTGATCGGAGTGATCCACCATTTGCTGCAGATGCGCGAAATGTGAGGTTGGGTCTTTCTACGGATGGTTTTAATCCTTTTGGACATTCAGCTATACCTTATTCGTGTTGGCCAGTATTTGTTACACCATACAATCTTCCACCTTGGATGTGTATGAAGGAGGGGGTTATATTTTTGACACTAATAATCCCTGGTCCAAACAACCCTGGGAAGAATATTGATGTTTATTTGAGGCCGCTAATTGAAGAATTAAAAATGCTTTGGAAGGATGGTGTTACTACATATGATGTTTCAACAGAACAAAATTTCCAAATGAGAGCGGCTCTATTATGGACTATTAATGACTTCCCAGCATATGGTATGGTATCTGGTTGGAGCACTCATGGGAAACTGTCATGCCCGTACTGTATGGAAAACACCAAGGCATTTACTCTTAAACATGGCGGAAAACCAAGCTTTTTTGATTGTCATCGTCAATTCTTGCCTCATAATCATCCATACAGGAAAGATAAAAATAACTTCTTTGCTGAAAGAGTTGAAAAAGATGACCCTCCATCTCGTTTGTCGGGTGAAACCTTGCTATCTAGGCTGAATGAATTTCCTCAGATCATATTTGGGAAAATGAATGGAGCGCAAAAATGGTTGGGTTATGGAAAAGATCATAATTGGACAAAGAAGAGTATGTTTTGGGAGTTGCCTTATTGGAGTGCTAATTTGCTACGCCACAATTTAGATGTGATGCATACTGAGAAGAATGTCTTTGAAAATGTATTCAATACCGTGATGGATGTGAAAGGCAAGACAAAAGATAATGTCAAGTCTAGACAAGCTATGAAAGTATATTGTAAAAGACCTAACTTGAATCTGTTTGAACAAGAAGGCAAAACATTGAAGCCAAAAGCGCAATATGCATTATCACGATCTCAAGTAAAGATAATATGTGAGTGGGTTAAACAACTAAAGTTTCCAGATGGGTATGCATCAAACATTTCGAGATGTGTGAACTTGGATGAATGCAAGTTATATGGACTAAAAAGCCATGATTGTCATGTGTTTATGCAACGTTTGATACCGATTGCTTTCCGTGAAATGTTACCAAAGTCCATATGGGATGCGCTGACCGAACTGAGCCATTTTTTCCGAGACATATGCTCGACGGTATTGCATACTAAACATATTGAGACATTGGAGAAGAACATAGTGGAAACATTGTGTAAGTTAGAGAAGATATTTCCACCAAGCTTCTTTGATTCGATGGAACATTTGCCTATTCATTTAGCATATGAAGCTAGAGTGGGTGGGCCAGTTCAATACCGATGGATGTATCCTTTTGAGAGGTAAGTTATAAAAAGTCATTTTTTTGTAACATTTGTCACCCCTTGTTCTAATGTTTTAAATATTCTGTATTTAGGTGTATGATGAACTTGAAAAGAAAAGCTCGTAATAAAGCATGCATCGAAGGTTCGATATGTGAAGCATACCTTATCCAGGAAACATCCAATTTCTGCTCACTATATTTTGAATCACATGTTCAAACAAAGCTGAATCGTGTACCAAGAAATGATGACGGGGGTTGTGTTGGTCAGAATAATAAGCTTCATATTTTTAACTATCCTTGTCGGCCATATGGAAAAGCAATTGAAAGGTTATTGGATGAAAACGAATACAAAGCTGCACAAAGATATGTTCTTCTAAACTGTCAAGAGATTGAGCCATTTGTCAAGTAAGTTTAAGTATTGAAATATCAGTAACATTAGTATTAATATATGTGCATATATTTTCATAATTTTTCCGTGTAATCCAATTCTTGATGCAGAGAGTTTGATAACTTGATGCTGGCCAACAATCCAACACTTACAGATGGAGAACTAGATAAGTTACGGGACTTTGAGTTCTCCAAATGGGTGAAAACAAGGGTGAGTGTCTACATTCGAGTTTCACATAACAAGGTTTGTGGGCGTTGGTTAGAAAAAATTGTAAAAAGAAGACAAACAGTACTAACCCTGCTGAATGGAGAGTGGGCGTGCCCTGAATTTGTAACCAAAGAAGATTGGGATGGGATTCTTGCATCATGGATGACGGACAAATGGAAGAAACGTTCTGCTGCTGGTGTTGCAAACAGAAAAGTAGTTCCAGGGGATGAAGCAGGATCATATGTTAGACACACTGGAGGGTGTCTCAGTTTTGAAATACACCGTACACGCTGGGTACGTAAAATTATAAGCCAGTTTTGTTTCTGAAAATTATTGATTGATAGAGTTGTTAATTTACTCCGAGCTTTTACTTTAATTACTAATCTAAACTCAAGTTTCCTTTAATTGCCTGTTAGAAAAGGTAAAAGGTATACTATAAGGTTTAGCTTTCTTGAATAACTTAGATTTGGGCTCCAACTCTGAAACTTAGAAAGTTCAAATTGACCGATATTATTTGAGCACTCAGAGGTTTATTTAGAACCTCATCTCTGTTTTGTCATGGCAGATGGATGATTTAGACGGTTGAATAAGAGCCAAACACTTGTTATAATATTTGTGCGAGTCAATTATTGCAAGTCTAATGAGACCCGGGGAGCCCTACTTATTTGGTAGATATCTCTGTTTTGTAATGGCAGAAGGATGATTATCTGTTTATTTTATGTTAATTTGTGCAGGAGACTGAATTGGGTGTTGAGCTGACAGAATTAGAGTTGTTTGAAAAGTTGCACAAAAAGGACAAAGGTAAAGGTGACTGGTGCGATCTCAGGGCGGAAAGGGCAGCAACTAAGTATCGTGATATTGTCAAGAAAAAGAACAATGTTGATGATTTAGTTGATATTCCATTTGATGGTGAAGCATGGGTAGAGGCCACTGGTTTTACCAAGAACAGCAATGGGTATGGATTTGGGCTTACAAAACAAGCAGACCGGATATATAAGAAGGCAAAAAGATCAGCTGCTAAAAGATCTCGCACATACACTTCAAGAATGGCTGATGAGGCTTGGATTGAATCAGAAGTTAATAGCAGACTAGAAATCCGAATGAAAGCATTTGAGGTTGACATGCAGCAGCGAGTTCAAGAACAAGTGCAGGAACAAGTGCAGGCTCAAGTGCAGGAACAAGTTAAGAAATTCTTCGCCGGGCTGCAAAATCGAGTTCCTACATTCTGGTGATTCATTGGTCCTTAGCAAACTATATTCCTACATTCTGGTGATCCATTTAGTGTCTAGCAAACCTTCAATCTATAATGACCAAAGTTTTTGGTACTTTTAGTTCTTACAAACTAGTTGGATATTTGATCGTTAATTGTGGCGAATCATACGATGGTTTACTTTGTAGAGATTTTATGAATAATATTTGGATTTCAATAAAGTTACATTTGGTATAACTTTTTCTTGTGGTTTTATATATTTAGAGAAGTGCTCTTTCAAGGTTTTATTTATAGAATTATTTGGGCCAAAAGCCAAAAGCCAAAAGCATGTTGTTGACTAATAATGTAATTAGCAAGTGATATATCTTTGATGCTAATTATTTAGAAATGGCAACAATTGACTTAAAAATGTGTTGCTAATTTAACAACGACTAAGCATGCTCGTTGCATTTTTAAATTAGCAATGACTTTAAATGTTCTTGCTAATTTAGCAACCAATAAGCAATTTCATTGCTTTTCTAAATTAGCATAGATTGAATTAGCATCAATTGGTGTTAGTTGCTATTTTCGTTGCAAAACACGTTTAGCAACCATTTTTTCATATGTTGCAACAAATTTAAGTTGTTGCTAATGGCACTTTTTCTTGTAGTGCTTGTAGTTTTCTCTCATCTGTTCCTTCTCCGCCTTCGCCTGGTCAAACAATTCGATGACGCTTATAATAGCGTTTTTTCGAGCCTCATCGTCGTTATGGCATTGATTTTGAACGTACACTTGCATATCTTCAACGGAATGGGGGAGACGGCAAGCCATAATAAATCTTGTGTTGAGAAGTATTTTGAAGTTGAATTGTGTTTGAAATTGTGTGTTAAGAAGTGTGTTTGAGGTGAAGTTGGTATTTATAGAGTGATAAAATTGGTTTAATTTTTTATTTTTTTATTTTTAGTTTAATGACCAAACGGTCAGTTTTGACCAAACGAAGCTTTTAAACATCGAGTGAATTTCCACTCGATATTGCAAATTCTTGACATTTGACCTATGTGGCAACCGAGCACCACAATCGAGCCAACCGATGTTCAAATCGGTCGAGGATGAAAAAAAATGATGCCCAACCGATTTGAATGATCGAATGCGTCCAGCCTAATGTGTTTAACGTATGAGTTAGATTACCATATTGGTTACACTAACTTTGCTATTCAGAAATAGTTAACGAGCGATGTTTAATACTCCGTAATAGTCTTAGATAAAAACTCACCACACAATCCGCTTTTGACTTATTACAATTTGATTGCTAAACATACCAAATCTTTTATAGCAGTTACGGTTAGCAAAAGTCATATCTATACTACTTTATAATGCATTTAGGCTTTCTAAAATTAGAAGACTTAAAAATTCAGAATTTTTTACTTGCTTATTATGGAAAGAGTTTTTCTAATCAAAAATTAAGATAAGGAGCTCCAATCATTAGATGACATGTGTCACTTCTTAACAAACTCCAAGCCTAACTTCTAACAAACTCCAAACCTAACTCCTAACCACTAAAAATTAAGATAAAGAGCTCCAATTATAAAATGACATGTGTCATTTCTCAATTAAAAATTCATCTTTATTTTTAAATTAAAATATCTTTTTATCTACTTATTTTTTTTATAATCTAATTTCACCATATTTTTTAAAATTTTATGCTCTTTAATTCAACATCCATTTTGATATATTTTTATAAGTTTTTAGTTTTTATATTTTTAATGGGTTTATTTTATTTTAATTCAAATTTTTACAACTTTAACCTTTATTTCATTTATTTCAATCAATATAATCTTGATTCGTCAAATTCATATACTTTTGGGGTAGTGTTTGACGCGTAAGAGATTGCGAGGGTATTTCTATATGCGGGAATAATGATGTCGCGGGAAAGCTACGGGTAACCCAAACAAACACTTACAACTAACACATATACATTCGAAGTGTTGTGAAACGAATTCACTAAACGGGTAAGCAAACACATATAACTATATTTATCGCCGCCGATGTGCGCGGGTACCCGGCTAGTATTCTATAATATTTGCATTAATAATTATGTCTTATTTAATGTCTTATACAAGCACTAGGTAAAGATTAGCCACACACTCACCCTTGTTTCAAGCTATTTGGTTATCTTATAAACTATTTAACCTAATTACTCTGTAATATTTATACGAGTTTCTAGTGAACGGGAAATAATTCCAAGAATGTATATATTTGTAATTAATATATTTGTAATTTGTAATGTAATATGGCCAACAGGTCAGAAAGAAATCGCTTAATTCTGTGCCAATTAGATTTTTAACCTATTAACCGTAGATACAAAATATCACAATTTTAAACTGGGAATCCTAGATGGAGAAGACCCATTAGAGGTAGGTGTGAAGAGACTCAGGCCTTGTTTGTTTTTTCAAAGAAGCTCTTCTTTGCCTCTTTTGTCTGCAGGCGCGCAGACGTATTCCTTGAAGACCGTTTGTTTTTTTTCAGACATAAGAGGCTAAAATCTCTTATTTCCTCTTCTACCATGCAGACATAATTTATCTCTTCTTTTCCACTTCTTACCTCTTCTCACAACCCCTACATCTCTTTCTCAATATCTTACATTTCTTTTACGTTTCGTCCGTCTTTTTACGTTTTCGTCCCTTTTTTTACGTTTTCACCCGTTTTTTACGTTTTCGCTCGTTTTTTACGTTTTCGCCCGTTTTTTTTACGTTTTCGCCTTTTTTTTACGTTTTCGTCCGTTTTTTACGTTTTCGTCAGTTTTCTTATGTTTTAGTCCGTTTTTTTACGTTTTCGCCTATTTTTTTACGTTTTCGCCCTTTTTTTACGTTTTCGTCTGTTTTTTTACTTTTTCGTTCGTTTTCTTATGTTTTCGTCCGTTTTTTTACGTTTTCGTCCGTTTTCTTACAATTTCGCCTGTTTTCTTAAGTTTTAGTCCGCTTTATTACGTTTATGTTCGTTTTTCATGTTTTCGTCCGTTTTTTAATGTTTTCGTATGTTTTTTTTATGTTTCCGTCTGTTTTTACGTGTTCATCCTTTTTTTACGTTTTCGTCCGGTTTTTTACGTTTCGTCCGTTTTCTTACGTTTTTTACCGTTTTCGTCAGTTTTCACCTTTTTTTTTTACGTTTTCATCTATTTTTTTACGTTTTCGTCCGTTTTTAATGTTTTCGTATGTTTGTTTTATGTTTCCGTCTGTTTTTACGTGTTCATCCTTTTTTTACGTTTTCGTCCGGTTTTTTACATTTCGTCCGTTTTCTTACGTTTTTGACCGTTTTCGTCCGTTTTCACCTCTTTTTTTTTTACGTTTTCATCTATTTTTTTACGTTTTCGATCATATTTTTACGTTTTCGTCCGTTTTTTATGTTTTCGTCGGTTTTTTTCGTCCATTTTCGTCCCATTACGTTTTCGGTCATTTTTTTACGTTTTCGGTCATTTTTTTACGTTTTCGTCAGTTTTCTTATGTTTTCGTCCATTTCTTTACGTTTTCGCCAAATTTTTTTACTTTTCGCCCGTTTTTTTACGTTTTCGTCCGTTTTTACGTTTTCATCCGTTTTTTACGCTTTCGTCCGTCTTTTTACGTTTTAATCCGTTTTTTATATTTTCATGTGTTTATTTTACTTTTTCCTCCATTTTCATATGATTTTATAAGTTTTTTGTACGTTATTTTATCTTACCTAACAAAACGTAAGATAATGTAAGAAAACGAATGAAAACGAAAGAAAACAGACGAAAACATAAAAAAAACAGACGAAAACGTAAAAAACGGTCAAAAAAGTAAAAAAGGCGAAAATGTAAAAAAAGACGAAAGCGTAAAAAACGGTCGAAAAGTTAAAAAACAGACGGAAACGTAAAAAGAAGATTAAAACGGACGAAAACGTAAAAAAAAGAAAGAAAACGTAAGAAAAAGGATGGAAACGTAAAAAAAACAGCCGAAAACGTAAAAACATACGAAAACGTAAAAAAATAAACGAAAACGTAAAAAAAAGATGTAAACGTAAAAAAACAGACGAAAACGTAAAAAACCGGACGAAAACATAAGAAAATGGACTAAAATGTAAAAAAAATGACAAAAACATTAAAAAACAGACGAAAACATAGAAAATGGAGGAAAATGTAAAAAACAGACGAAAATGTAAAAAAACT
Source organism: Chrysanthemum seticuspe (assembly GCA_019973895.1). Taxonomy (NCBI): domain Eukaryota; kingdom Viridiplantae; phylum Streptophyta; class Magnoliopsida; order Asterales; family Asteraceae; genus Chrysanthemum; species Chrysanthemum seticuspe. The sequence goes on from BPTQ01000007.1 coordinate 115,715,845, forward strand.
AGTGAAAAAGAAAAAGGAAAAAAAAAAGGTACTTCATTAGCACAAAATATACTAGTGAAAAAGAAAAAAGAAAAAAGAAGAAAAAGAAGAAAAATGAAAGAAGTACTTCAATAGCACAAAAAACAAACGGTCTTCTTCTTGCAGATGAAGAGCTTAAATGTACCTCTTCTTTTGCAGACATGGTTTGCAGATGAAGAGGTAAAAGCTCTGAAAAAACAAACGACACCTCAGTTCATTAATTTACTTTCTTTACTCGAAGGTTTCGAGACTAAAGATAAATGTGGCGCATTAAATTGAAATATAGTTTAAACCCATCCAAAGCATTCATTGTATTTAGAAAAAAACATTGTGTTTTATACTCTCTTGGCGAATGATGATCACATAAGGTGGAATCGATCGCTCCCCATATAGGTTAATATTTTCTCATGGAGACTCTTGTTGGATAGGTTACCTACTAGACACAATTTGGACGCTTTCGGGATTGATGTGCACCCTACTCGATGTGCGATTTGTGATCAGGACATTGAAATATACTTCACCTTTTCATCGATTGCACACTGGCTTCCAATATTTGGAGTTCAATTGCTACTTGGTAGGGGTTAAGTGGTTTTCTGAACTCTGTGGTCTCGTTAATTAAGTGGGGGGATATGATCGACCTAAACAACTCAACCAAAAGTTGTGTCGATGTGGTGTTCAAACTACAACTTGGGTTATTTGGAGATTTAGAAACTGAGTTTGCTTCAATTAAAACTTCCTCGGAAAGATACTCTTTTGGTTATATCAAGGTTTTCTCGCACTCTTGGATTGTTAATAGAAATAGTGTTTTTAAACCGAGTGGTTCAATTGGATTTGTGATCCAAATTCATGTTGTAATATTTCCTTGTAATCTTCTTTCTTTCTAGCTTCTTGCTAGTTTAGAGAAAATGTCGTTCTAAAGAAAAAACTAGGAATCAATGAGTCACATTTGATGAGCCAGTAGGTAGAAAATACAACACAACATGTTTCAAAAAAATCTAGTGTTAGCCCAATTCAGTGCCTAATGGTCTTTTACTAGATTTAAACATAAATTAGGCTAAATATAATAAGACTCGTTGATAAGGAAATCAATCAGAAACCTTAGCAAGGTTCAAGTTAGAGACATTGTCAAGGAGTCAAAGATAACTTGAAGACATACTCTCTAGCTGATGCGGAGTCAGTCAGTACGTATAAGGAAATGGAAGTTGAATGACAAAGGTTCATCAGGGATTGATAATGCCCTAATAAACCTATCAGCTCTCTGATCCAACCAATAGAGCTTAGCTTGAAATATCTCTTAGATATTTAGGCGAGACTTTTCACGATTGCAAAAGAGAAGGATAAACTGCCTCCTTGAGAATGTCAAGACAAGTACGAGGTTGGTGAAAAGGTAGTGAACAGCTGGCATCACTGCTCACTAAAGTAAGGTTGTTGAGTTTTCAAGAATTGAAGCATTTAACGGAAGATATACTTCTCCATTAAATGCTTGACATGTCTCAATAACCCTTACGTGACATCCTCGTGTGTCTCCTATATAAAGATAATGTTGGTCGGTATAAATGCTATCTTTTTCACATTTATTTTATCATTTAAGAAGAATATTTACTCTCTTTGGAACTTGTTTGAGTCCCTGATCTAATCAGCGACCTTAGAGTTCACTTGCAAACTCTACTCTTTGTTTGAGTTTGCTTGTTCAAAGAGCTAAATCTATTGTCATTCAATTAAGTGTTTATCCTTAAAACACTTTGTAATTCTAGATTCATTATAATAAGAATTATACAATTGAAATGTTTAACTTTGTGTTATTACGTATAAAACATTTATACTTTGTTTCATAAAAAAAACCATGATCTAGGAAATTACAGTAACAAATGTATAACTAGGTTGTCTATGTAAGCTTAAATAACCTAGTACGGGGCGCAATGACTCTCTATAGTTAAGATATATTACATATTTCGATTCACTATTATGCGAACTTATGTGTTTATGATCTTGCAACCAAATAAAATTGAAAGTCGTATTAATCTCTGCTAATTTGTTAAAGACACAAAAGATTAAATGGAAGATAAAAAAAAATACCTTAAAAGATAAAAGAGCCTAAACTAAAAAGCCCAAATCTTAATTAAGTTAACATTTTTCACAAAAGTCACATGCTACATCAAGATGCATTGAAAGTTTGACAAATGTAATTCAAATAAAACTCAAAATTGAATGTGACATGAAAAAAAATTAAAAAAAAAATAACTCGATGCTAAATGGAGCCTCGTTCTTGTGCAATCCAAGTTTCAAACTACGAACAATGTGAAATCAACTATTTTTGACACATACAGACTGATGTCGATGCAAAGCTAAATAAGGTAAACAAAAAACAATGCAGAATTTAAAACAAACAGATCCAGAACACAAAGAGCAGTTTCAAACAAGAGCAAAACCAGGCATAACCGATCGAGGAAAGAATCATGTTAGAACAAGAGCAATTCATAAAGCATAAAGAACTAAAATGATGCATACCCAAAGCTGAATTAAGACTACATCAAAGCAGAACTATGCTGGAACCTGCTTAAAACTAAAGTAGAATCGAAGTAAAATTAAACTAGAATCACACATAACAAACTCAAAACAATGCATAATAGAACAAACACACTTAGCATAATGCACAATTAGAGCAAAAAGCTTAATTAGTACACTACAACTATGTAGAGAAGTAGTTGAACAAGGTGGAACTATAGCTTAACAAGAACAAACAAAACATAAAACATCTTAAGCCTTTTCACCAAACTCAAAATCATTTGTGCATTCATTATATTCAAACAAGCCAAAGAATCCTTAAAGCATTGGGTGTCGTAGTGCTCTACCGGCGTCGTTCGATGTGTCGATGCCCTGTGGCGCCGCCACAACACCGAGATCCCAAGGCGCCATCCACGACGTTAAGCCCTTAGCCTGAGCCAAAACGATTTTTTATATTATCAGTTAATCTATTAAAAATAGGTATGTGTTTTGGATTTGCATTTGCGTTTCTGTTGTGTTTATTAGTGTGTGTGTGTGTGTTTGAGAGTCTGTGTGTGTGTGTTTTAGTGTGTAAAACCAAAGTGAAGAAGACGACCTGGTAAAACCAGACAATGTGATATATATATATATATATATATATATATATATATATATATATATATATATATATATATATATATATATATATATACATATATACTAGTTTTCGAAGCCCGCCCAATGGGCGGGCATGACTTATAAATATCGTTGGCATATTTTTCTATAACAAAAGAAGGGTGGTATAAAATGGTTGGAAAGTGTACATGTTGAAAGAAAGGGATTTCATTGAAATACATGATGAGTATCGTTGAGTTAACGGGTTTGGCTATTTGTGGTCTTTATTGGTGGGTCAATATCTACATTCTAACTGCTTGAATATTTATTCCATTATCTTGTGAAAAATGTTATAGATGCTTTCATTGTCCTCCCCTCAATAAAATTTGTAGCATAAAAATTTACTAAATATATATAAGTGCTATTGACGAGTAGGATGTTTCGTCATTTAAAATAAATATATACAGCTAGGGATGAGCACGGTACTGGTCCCGTACCGATCCCGTACCGAATAGTGGTACCGATTTTTTCCCGAGCATAAATTAGTGGTACCGGTACCGTACCGAACGGGATTCGGATATCGGTACCGGTATCGGTATGGGGAAATCGAGTTTTTCCCGCTTTTTACGGGAATTTCCCGATTTGGTACCGGTCCCGTACCGAATTAGTGGTCCCGATTTTTTTTTCACCTTATTTCATAGTCCCGGTACCGTACCGTATTTCAAGAATCGGTACCGTTTCGGTACGGTACCGGTACGGTTCCGGTTCGGTTCCGGGATTCAGTTCGAAATGCTCATCCCTATATACAGCCACAATAGCTGAGAGATTACAACAATATAACATATATCATACCATAATGATTGCACCAAGTTATAGAAATAAGCCCATTGAATTTTCCAAGCTCATGTTTAAAGGGATTAACAACTACAGTTACATAACTATCTATTATACTTTTGTAAGTTGTAAGGGGTTCAATGTACGATTAATTCCATACACATATCCTGTCACCCGCCTGTTACCTGCAAATAATAATACATGCCCACAGCAGATAATACTTTTGCGACTCTCACTTGTGTTTTATCATTGTTAATTGAATCGTCCTACGCCAAATGACACATCTACTCCAACAGTAAGCATAGCCACCTAATTCGAGATCATTAAAAATATAAATATGAGTACTCTGTACATAGTTTATGTCCATATTTGACATACACAATCATAAGCAAAGACATATATGCACGACTGTTACTTAACTTAGGCCATATCCACAAGGCATTTTCGCTGTCAACATTCAAAAAGAAAAACTAAATGTATATACCGTAGCTAAGAAAGAAAGTAAAATCACACATATATCAGAAGTAACATATACCATTGGTAAACACCAAGCATCCCTTTATGTACAACGGCCCGACATCAGGTTTTTAACTGTAAGAAATATATGTACGAATACAACAACATAGACATAGAAAAATGAATGATATACAAAACTACTGATTCTTCATATTAAGCAAACAATAATATCACTATTATAACCTGAGTCATGGGTTGTTGGACTACTTCTCTGTCACTCTCCTCACGTTTTTTTTTGCTGTCAGTTATAGGAGTGTCATCCTCCTATGAGTTATTTTACTCTAACCATTTCTGATACTCATACAATCTAATCCCCAAGGATGGTTGGCCATCGTTCGAGCTGGGCTTCTTAATTTTAGTTGGCACACTCCTTCTAAGAGCATTATTAGAGGTATCAGCTACTTTCTTTTTCTTCAAGGGTTCTGGCATAGATGTAGTTGGTGCGCTATTCTTAGAAGAGATTTCCAATTGCAAAGACACAACAATCACATGCAATTTAATAAAGTGTAGAAACAATCACCAATTTAATTAACAATTATTCAAATCCTATTAATAATAGTATAAAATTAGAACGCACATAAATTATTTAGAATGTTTTATGCATTAAAAATATATTTTTGGTACTTTACACCTTTTGACACGGCAATTCGAAATTAAATATGCTTGGGTTAAACGGGTTAGTGACACATAGAATGAATGGGTTTAATATAACTAAATTGGGCTACAGATATGGATACACGTACATCTTATAGCACTGCAAATATCAAAACCGCACACTATTACAGATATGCATACACCGAAGAAATATTGTGCCATAACTTCAACCAAAGACTCATTTGCTTAAAAATGGGTCAATATGGTTTTTAACATAAATTTCGTAAGAATAATAATACTTTAAAAAAGTGTTTTCTAGTTATCTCTACCCAACCCGTATGAACCCTAACTAAAATAATGATGTGTTTAACCCATCTCGTTTTGACATGTTAAACATCCTGCCCGACCAGCCCATTATGTGACATTGGTGCTGTCATCCAACGTTAGTCACATATTTTAAAAAGTAACTGACATATAGAAATGATGTTAAGTAACCACATGTATTGAAATTATAGGAGACAACCAACCTTAAAGTGGAGACCCATGCCTGATTGTTTTAGACGCAAATATGCTGCTCCATGAATAAGCCGTCTCCACATAACGTCTTGCTCTTCATCTAATTTTTCCATCTCTTGGCTGTTGATGTCATCTGAATTATTAATCATTTTGGTGTTGTTTCGTGCAGCAATCATCTGAATTATTAATCACTTTTGCTCTTCATCGTTTTTTTTTCTGTATTGTAGCAAATGTGATATTTAGTGATATTTTCCTAAAGATGTAATTTATTTTTTCTTAATAGTTTGATGCATTTTATACAATATACATAGCAATAAAGAGCGTAGTACCTGGATTCGCAAGGCCATTGTTGAATTTGAGTACACTAACATTTGCTACAGCAATGAACAAAGCATTCGGAAGGCCCTTGTTTCCACCTTTCAATCCTTATGCCAATGATCTCAATTATTTGCTTGCATCCTACATCATCCCTTACGTTGGTCTTACCGGCTACGTTGGTGCTAACCAGAAACTACAAAGTTCTTCTTCGAAATTGGTAAAATGTTTGTTACTTAGTTATGGATATGCTACTATATTTACTATTCAACTAAAACACTCAAATTTCGTTATTAGCTTCTAGCCGGTCTTTTGGGAGTTGAATCAGGTCAAGATGCAGTTATTAGAACTCTTCTTTACCAAAAAGCGACAGAAAAGGTGATCCCATATGGAATTAAAGTAGCTGAATTCACCAACAAAATCTCAATACTGCGAAACAACTTGGGTCATATTGGCATAAAAGACGAAGGCATCATTGTGCCTGCATTTTTAGGGGTTGAAAAAAAGATACCAGGAAATATTCTGACTGGAAACGAATACTCATTAGCATATGGTCGGAAACCAGATGAAGTACTTCGTATTTTATATGGAAGTGGTAAAGTAAAAGTTGCTGGAGGATTTTATCCTAATGGCGCCGATGGGACAATCGCTAGAAAATTTTTAAAGAGTAAAAAACTTTAGAAGTTTAAATTTTTATATGCTGGTTTAATGTTTGTGACTGAAATATAAGATTAGATTATAACCACGTGACTGCAACCTTGAATTAATACAATCTCTTATCCAAACTACAACAGTTTTTTTTTTGGATACGGATGAAGTAGTAACGATTTCAGATACAGAATTGCAACAATACTCGTTAAAGAAAGTTGATATGCTCAATTGTTAAGCATTAAACCTCCCTGCAATTGTCATGGGATTGGGTACGTTCTTAAGACAAAGTTGAAAAAATAGGAAGATACAACACAATAGTGATATAGTGAATTGTGCCTAAAAATTGAACCTTGCTTCGTACGGCAAGGGATAATGACAAAAACCCTAAACTTGAACACTTGATACAAAAGTGATATGGTAACCTATTAAAGTGATGAGGTTTCTTACCTATTGCCATTGGGGTGTGTGTAACAACGTTACAAATATAATGGACAAACCTCACTACTTATAGTTGTCTTTTGCAATCTCAACTGGATATTGAACACGCTCCATCTGGTCTATACAATATATGCCCCTCAACCCTTAAAAAATGGCAAGCTATAACAGATTGAATCTTCACAGTGATTGGGTTGTACGAAGAGCGATACAGCATCTGCTACTCTTTGTATATCTCAAAATTCACACCTGTGATTCAAGTGGATAGAGGAACAATCAGTTAATAATATACCAAAATTACCTGTAATGTTGGTCTTACCAGCTACTGTATATGCATAATATCATAATTATTTGGCCATTTAATATACACACGGATTTTTAGGACTCTAAAGAGAGAGAACGGGTTCAGTGATTTCACTCTCTGAGGCGGCTATGTAACGTGTGACATTTTTAAATGGTGTTGTTCCTCGTTTGGTATGTCCTTTCCATCTGTTAGAGCAGAGTCCCCCTCCATGATATTTCATTATTAAACAACTTACCATCTACAACACAATGAGTCTAATGATTAACTAAGGCTAAAATAGCTTATCACCTGAAACGATAATCCATTATATTTTAGAAAAAAAGTACATTGTAGCTATGTAACCACCACCAAGGCAGCCCAGTGGTCAGGCGCCGTGATGTCCTCACAAGAGGTCTCAAGTTCAAAGGTACACATGTTGGGGTGGCTAGGGAAATGGTCAGAAACGTCACTAAAGTTACAGCGACAATGACTGGAGAGCGTAAAGCTGCTACACCTTCCTTGTTGAATGAAATAGTATCATCATCCAAATAGTTACATCAATCACTGTTCTCTGAAAGTTCTTTTTGAGACAACATTTTTTAAAGGAATCCTGAGCTTGTGGAGAGCAACCTCAGCTCAGCACCACCGATGCCCGAGAAGAGTGAGCGAACATTCATACCGTCCGGATGTATGTCCTTCAATATAGAGAAATGATATGCCACTGTATCAACCTGGGGAAAGAGGATATTAGATACACGGTTAGTATGATGCTTATGTGAATTGTTATATTTAGAAGAAACATGTGTGCTTATTTAAGTTTTTACTACGTTTTCCTTAAAACTTATAAATTTTTTTGACTCTTTGGATACCAGCTTATGTCAAGCTACTAATAAGCAGAAAAAGACTTCAAGAATAAGCAATCCCAAACAGCACATAATTTTGTTCTTTCTTTTATCAAAGCTTCTCTTCCTATAATGTGACCTACTAATAGCCCGTTAAAATGAAAAACACCAAAATGTTGCCTCCATTTGTTTCGCTTACAGTTTGGGTTTTTTGTTCTCATCGTTCTCCAAACCTTGGATCTTCACCTCCTCGCGTGTGTGGAAATCGTTTAAAACCAAGGTTTTTTTGTAGCTATTTCAGAAATAGTACCACAGCTGTAAACTTACACTCTGCGTACACCAATGAATATTTAAACCTTAAATCCTTTACAATATATTTAGGCAATTAATTTTGACGTACCTTCTGATTTTGTGGATTTTATCGTAAAAGCTCACCAATTGTTGCTCGTTTTCGCGTATGTTCTTGTTCTATATCAGCGTATTATTGTGGCTGTGTACCCAAATTTACTGGAGGATCCAAGACCTGACCCAATAACTACACCTGTCTCATCATCAATTTAATATTCATCCCAATAAGTATCGGTTCTTTCATTCCCTTTAAGTATTTTTAGCAGGGGAAAATAACGTCCAAGTTTTTCAACAACTTAGCACAACTTTTTGTGATGTATCTGGCTTAAAAAATCAAAAGCTTGCCTTAGTTAAATTACTAAGGGAAATCTGCATTTCTTTCAATAATAAGTTTAACTCTTTAATAGTCTAAGACCCTATAACAACTTCATTTTATTAAAATTCCATTTAAATGATAGCTAAATCCAAGAATGAATAAAAAAGAGAAGACATCTAATGTAACAAACCTTTATGAACGTCAAAAAGCACTTCCAACTATGCAAACATCAATTTTCTTTTTAACAGAGATATTCACTAAGTAACTTTGATATGGTCCTTACTTAGGATAGAACTCAAAGGCGGCTTACCCCTTTGAATGATCTCTCGCTCTAACTCTGGGCTTATACTCTAGACCTCTAGTGTTTGAAACCCGAATATACTCACACTATATCTTGCTTTTCCTAATAAGATATGCATGTGGACCCTTAATGGACAATGGAGAAATTCCTACTACCCAAGTCTGAAACATAATGGATACACACCTCTCATTATGACAAACGCAACAAAAATGAATCCAAACACCCTTTCCCTCATAGTCACGTAACTAAAGTTAGTCACTTGTGCAACCTGAACCATCTGAATACAAAGACCCATATTACCCATTTCAGCACAATGTCGCATCTGACCCGTTTGAGAACTGAATAGGTAACTTCTGCTACCTGATGGTCATGTTGACCATAATACTTTGGGTAAAAAAAAACTATCTCCTCAAATACGATCAAAGTAGTTATATTATTAGGGTTTCTGCATAGAACACTTTACGCGAACTCATTTGACATGTTTCCCTTTTAGCAATTTTTAGCGTTTGACCCGTGAAAACATATAAAACAATACCCAAATCCAATGGAAGCCGCTGACATCTGTAACTTGCCACTGAAATGGGAGAATTAAAAGAAGTGTAACTATGTATTATATTCGTCTCTCAACTCAATCCACAAGAGATGAAATACAAAAGTCGTCTCCTACATAAGTCACTATAATTGGTTATATATCGTTGTTCCAAACATGTTTGTTTTCTGAGTCAAAAACGCAATTTTAAAGTTCATGTTCTAACGCTATAACAATGTACTAAAACATGCAATCAGATTCAATGGAAAAGCCACTTAAATCCTCGTAAATCTCTCATCTCTCGGGTAAACTGACCCTAACTATGAAATATACCATTACTATGTTCTAACGCTATAACAATGTACTAAAACATGCAATCAGATTCAATGGAAAAGCCACTTAAATCGTCGTAAATCTCTCATCTCTTGGGTAAACTAACCCTAACTATGAAATATACCATTACTAACTACTTTTCTAATCATACAAACTTGAACTTTAACTTTTTTATCAGCACAGAACTTCAATCAACATAATGTTTTTGTTCAATAAAGAAAATACCATAGCATTTATTTGCCTCTCTAGACTCTTTCAAGGGAAAAAAAACTTTTGATAAGAAATTAATTCTTATTATCACAGGCTTTACAACCACTTGCATCATAAGATCTTTTATCACATTTCTACACATCTTAAGGATCACTTCTTCTAGATCAATGCATACAATATGTAAATTCTCTCCTGAGTATCTCTCTCACAAAACAATATCTAGGGAAACAAACATCTAAACATGGAAAACTATCATCAAAACTGTAAATGTAGAAAACCCGGGGTCTAAACAAACGCCGCTAAAGTAGGCCATGGTAAGTTAAAAAAAATTAATCTAAGAAAGAATAATTTCTCAAAAACCAAATATGTAAGCCATTTAAGGATTGCATACCATTCACAACCACGTTCCATCGCTCGACCAGTTACCCATAGAAAGATAAGGCCATCAGTCTGCCAAGCTTGAAGATTGAGACCTCTCATCGCATCATCAGCGATAGTGCCATAAGGTAACTCCATAAAAATATCCCACGGAGGAATATGGAGGGAAGCAACTGAGTTATCTTTATATCTGCAATAGCAACCCGAGAAGATGTATCTATAAGTTATCGCCCTCCCCTAAGTTAACAATTCCATAATTCGAAAGCTCATTCTTTTAGAATCACTGTTTGAAACATCAGAAATACTTGATAAGTTTGGATTTACCCATGAATTGCAAGTCGTTCATTAGTCCATCCCCAAATTCCTGCTGCATACCCACTGCAAACATATAGATATGTAGAGATAAGAAACTAAATAAAAGTAGAAAAGAAATGTAATAGATATGATACTAAAAATAGAACCTGAACTTTTCTTGTGGGAGTGTTCTGACCATTCTCTTTCAGTCTAGATAATGTGGGGCCATTGATGTTGGAACCATTTTAAGAGTGTTTGTTGATCCTACTATGTATTACAATTTTGATTTATGAATGTTCTATAATATAAAGGAAGCTACTAAAGTATAAGCTGGTTCCACTTAATGAGCAGATAAGAAATTGATCCTGAGACCCTTGTCCATTTTGTTTAGGCTGACCATCTGGCACTCCTGATCTGCACACCAGTAATTTTCCATATACACAATCAGCAGATGTTCAATAACATGAATAAATCTCAACATTCTACTAAGTTATAGAGCATCGATAGAATAAAGTTGAACATGTGCCAAATTTCATAATCAACCGTCTTACAGCTTCAAACAAAGGAAAATATTTTGCAAATATGAAGCATTTGTAAGGTATACGTACCTTAGCCATATGTGAATCTGAGAGATGTAGACCCTTTATTTCAAGGCAATAGGCAACTGCCTACCTTGCAATTGTTCACGCTGAAGCATCTGATTATCTAAAGATGACATATGTACATGTTTAGCACGTGCCATCAACTCAAAGAGCACATTTTTCTATCCTTTATGAGGTATTTGGCCATATTTGGCTTGAATCGGATGCTTTATTGATGGATCAACATCTCTTTGCTGAAGTTGTGAACGATGTTGCAGTTCAGTAAAAATTTGATGCTTCAGAAGAGTTTCATCAAGCCCGTAATAGGACCTCACATCATCATTACGTGATCTCCCACGCCCATCTAACATCTGATTTTGAATAAACTATTGAAGCATCATTTACTGCATTTAATAGCCAAAAAAAGCTGCAGACGTAGCATAGCTTTTGATCTACTTTTCTGTTGATAATGACAATTATCTCTAGTTTGTGCATCTTTTTTCTTGTCAGCTTCGTTAACCGTAGGTCATTTTCTTTCTATTTTTAAACCTTAATTACTACTTCAAAATGCTGCTAAATTGATGTTATTTCCATTACCTGAGACTTTAACTTCAATAAATATCTATTCTTAGAAGAGGCTCCCCCCTTATTGAATTTGGTTATGCATGAGTACACATAGTGGATAAAAGAATATGTTGCTATAACAGTGCTACTGAATGTGCTGAAACCAAAGCATTTTTGCTAAATCAAAGTGATTGGCCTCTTACCATTGCTTCAAAGCCTTTTATGTCAAATTCCATCGCCATGTCACTCCATATCGAGAACTTAATTCAATTACCGCTGCACAGAGAATAAGTACATCGGTAAACGATTATATAATGTATGATAATCATGATTTATATATAAAAACTTACTTGAATTTTTCAATCTCAGACACCCTTCTTATAGTCCTCTTTGTGTTATTATTTCCAAACTCTATAAGGCTCCCAACTCGTTGAACACATCCCATGTAATCTATCAATGCAACATATCTGAGTTCATATTTTGTTTATAGATATTAAAACACATAAAAGCTTCTATATTACCTGCAAGAATGCCATTCCAGACTATTTTTCTCGCATCCAATTCTTTGCACACCTCAAACATGAAATAATCGTTAGTGAATTTATCGTTCTTCCTAATCAATTTTGATTAGGAAGATTCATATTGTTCACATATGAACATGATATTTAACAGAGGAAAATAATTGAGGCGTACAATAATTGGTCACGGGCTGAATTGTTAACATAAGATATACATGTCATGATCGATCACATATACATGGATACATACACGTATGTATGTATTACCTGTAAATATTGCATGATTGTTGGGTAGGCATCTTAGCAGCAATGCCATTTACATGTCCCTTTTATCAAACCGAGAAGTTTTGTTTTGCCTGATAATTAAGTGGATTCTCAGCTAACAATGTAGCTAGCACAACTCGGTTTGTCATCTGTTCCTTTTCTCTGTGGTCAAACCTCTGCCTTTCAACTGCCATGGGTTGGCTCAAGTTACCTGCATATTGTTGACACATGAGAAAACTAAACACCCAACAATAATGCGGACTTTAAATGATTTTTTCACTTGACTCACGCATCGATTATCTATTGAAAATGCATACTGAAGTTCTTATATATTATTACTAACACAATATTGAAGATAGAACTTTCCAAGCTTTTCAGCAGCCAACCCGATCTTAAAAGCACCAGGAACCCCTATGACCTTATAAGTTTAAACAAATGACGTTAGCTTACAACGCCAATGGTAAACCAAAATAGAGGTAATAATAAAATTGCTATCAGTAATAAATATTTATAAAAAGGATGATAATGCATACATCAATATCTTCTTCTCTAGCTGAATATTTATCAAATGTATCAAAAGCACCGTTCATCAAAGGCCGTGTCACAATTTCATAAAACCACATACCAAATGTTCTGCTGTTCTAAACAAACTTGTTCTTATGAAGATGAATGTGAAGTAGACAACTTGAGTCTCGTGAATACGCATCTGAGCCATGTATCTATATCAAAACATTATCGAATGAAGATGAATGTGAAGAACTAACATATACAAAGGAGAATAAAACATATAACACTGAAACTTGAATGTGTTTTGAAAAATTTATGTGGTGAGAGTGAAGCATGATTTATGATGACAGAAAATGCGATGTACTTCTAGATACAAAATCAGGTCTTGCTGCTGTTGCTCGGTTATCTCAACCATCAATTAAGAAAAAATGATATCAAAAGCATACCTCAGGTCCATTGGTTTCTTTTGTTCAGTGCTACAGAATATTTACCTTTAGCCATGCAAGATTAGGTTTTCTTCATGGTGAGAGTTTTGATTAAGGTGCCTGTAAAAAAAAGGGACCTATTAAACTCAAATAGAGTTTTTGCATGAGAATAACAAAGCTTCAGTAAAACAAAAACATACGTTATCAAAGCTTCAAGAACTGCAAAACAAACAGTTATTTTTATTATAACATGCAAAAATTAGATTAAAATCATTAAAACCTTAAAATTGTGATGGAGTTTTGGAGAGAATTTTGATGATTAGGGGTTTTTTTATTTTGTGAAAAAATATACATCCGGATTTTTTAAATAATGTTTTGTATGAGATTATTATTGTAAAAGATTTGATACTTATCTCAATAAGATGGTCAATATAACAGATTTTTAAGAATTGTATTTAGTATAGGATTCCAATATAATTATAATTAGAGACATTTATAGATTATAATATGCAACATAATTATCAAAATAACTTGTTGCCTAAGTGGTAATCACACTTGTTATTTATCCAAATAACCAAGGTTCAATTCTTGCAAGGCCCCTTTTTTATAAATAATTTTCAAAAATATTTAATAAAAATCCGAAAATTTCAAAAATAATTATTAAAAATCCGAAATTTACAATTATTGCTTAGGTGGATAAAAAAATTGCTTATTGCTTAGGTGGATAAAAAAATTGCTTTGTTGGACAACAAATGCTTATGTGGCATGAAATTTGATTATTTGGCATTGAGGTGGCATTAATGCCAAATGCCTCCTGTTATATAATATATATATATATATATATATATATATATATATATATATATATATATATATATATATATATATATATATATATATATATATATATATATATATATATATATATATATAGTAGGGATCTAGTGAGAAGTAAATTAAAATAAGAAGTGGTGAGAAGTGACCAAAACCACGCATTTGAGATGCAACGACTTGCATTAGATGCATTTCTATTCATATAGACGCAACATTTTGAGTTTCGAAAGTTAATTTGATGTATAGATGGTGCAAATTGATTTTCATGATTTCGGCACGTGCAGAGGAACAAAAAACAAGAGAAATCAT
>BPTQ01000007.1:115730758-115895601 GCA_019973895.1 Chrysanthemum seticuspe
ATATAAGGCATGGGGTTTATGTGTTAATCAAACTCTAGTCATCTAAACCTAACAATCATATCCTAAATTCCTAGTCCTTCGACACAGGCAATTATCATTTTTAATTAAGCACGTAGGATAATTAAGAAAGTCCGTTAGATGATATAAATTTGAAAACATTCTCCCCCTCAATCAATGACTCTTTTTCTTGAAAAGTTTTTAAAAGTGCTGAAGTCATCGATTGAGTTTTTGCGAATTAATACGAAAAACTCTGATCCTGATTGATTTATCAAGCAACTCATTTTACCACCATTTTGAAATACAACAAATATTTTTCTGAAGAATTTTAGACGGAAAAACATTTGTGTAGGAACAGCAGTCCTTCAACATACTTTCCTCAAATTTGTTTTTAGGATAAGTGCACGAGATATTTGAAAAATGGTTTAAGCGTAGCACTTTCCTTCTTTAAAAACGGGTTGCTATCTGAAATAATAACAAGCCATAGTTAAAGCATGGGTCACAGTCTGAAGTAACTGCAAGCCATTTGTTGAAGCGCGGGTTACAGACTGAAGTAACTGTAAGCCATTGTTTGAGACATGTTTAGAAAAGAATATTTACACCTCCTGCTCGAACTTCATCTATGGTCCCGTGCCATTATTGAATGACATTTCTAAGACCGCAGATGTTATCGATACCAGAAGACATGCCATGTGAAAACATATTTTTGGTATTTTTGAAAATTTCTGATTTTTATGGGTTTTTTTAAAGGTTTTATATTTTTCTATTTTCTTTTTGTTGGTTTTATATTTTTGTATTCTGTTTTGCTGGTTTTATATTTTTGTATTTGGTTTTTTAATAAATATATACAAAGATAGAGAAGATGATATAGTTAAAGAGGATGATGATACGAGTACCGAGATAAGGATATCGAGCAGCACGTCGTAGAAGATAGAATAAGTCATCTCTTAAACATCCACCACCAAAGCTTCCAAGGGCTCTTGAATAGAAAGAAATAGAACCATCTGAAAGAGAGACTCTGGCGGCTTCCCCCCAAACCGAAAATCCTTAAGATGAGCAGATTCGAAGCTCTATTGCAAGCTTGCTTTAGCCAGGTGCACAGAAAAGCACACCATTACCATAAATCCCGCTGCTCCATTTAAGAACGATAATCAAGGATCTCCATTCGGGGTTATATCATCAAGAAGAACATCAGCAACGTTTCATCCCACACATAAATAACACTTCTCAAATTTCTTTTCCACTGAAGTCTGACGCAATCCATTCCAAAAGGTGTCAAGAGAACACTTCCCCCAAGTAGTTGAGTTGATGTAGTCAGTCTCTTAGACTAGAGCTCACGAACCCGAACACACAAACCCGAAGACAAAGAAACTTATACCATCGAAGTAGCAGATTAAGTCCAATAGCTAAAGAATAACCCCGATGTATACTTTTCTCTCCTCCTGAAGAAAGTGCATGAAGCTCAAGAACCCGAAGTACCCGAATGCCCAAAGAGAGAAGAACCGATAACATTGAAGAGGCAGGCTGAATCACTGATTATCTCTGCGGATGACAATCTCTGCGGATGTCCACTCCGGAATAAGTGATTATATCTCTGAATCACAGATTAAGCCCTCAAGTGAGACAGCTGAGCATCCCTAATGTACACAATCTCTATCATCACACACTTGTGTACCTCTTTTATCTTCAGAAACTAACTATTCCATCGCTTCCCCCACATAGCTGGAATAAGAATACTAAACGCCTTGATGAGTAAAACCTTGAGTTTCTCTGCGGTCATGACAATTGTTTTCCCGGGATATCTTCAATCATTTAGAAGAATTAAGTACATCAAGTTTACTCGTCATGAGTCAAGCCTTGAGTTTCTCTGCGGTAATAACATTTGTCTTCCCGGGATATCTTCAATTACTTAGAAGTATTAAGCACATCAAGTTTACTCGCGTTAAGATGCTTGTCTCCTTCCCCCTTTATGGTTTTGATACTTCAGAATCAGCAACTCATTGTAAGCCCGTATACTAGAAATTTGTTGAGAAGAACACTTGAACTCTTGTGAGAATCAACTTGCTGAAGACTCACTCTGACAATTTTTATCAACCCATATGTAGACAATTTAAAGTGACCACTGAAGAAGAAAACCTGCTATACCATACTTGAAACTGAAGTCAACTTCCCCACATTTGTATCTTAAGCTTGCACCTAATGATGGAAGAACGGTGTAGAGAATTTATGCTTCAAGCAAATCTCTAAGTACTCACTACCCAAACAAAGTATGAGACATTAACACCTCTTGCGTTTATCCACACCGTCATATGCGTGTGACACTGAGTAAAACAAAGTAACTCCTAGTAGTGATAGTTAACCAGGTCTTCAACCATCCACCTCGACTGCTGGTAACTAGATAAGCCAAGTCTTCAAATCAAATTCTTAAGCCCGAGCAAGTTATCAAATAAGAACACGCCATTGTGAAAGTCAACTTCAATCTCAAATAAGTGATAAATGATTAACTCCGAAGTAATCACCTTGTGTCAAATGTCCAACAATAGTCAATATCAACGTCTCGAGTAGTCACTGCTAAAGAATATGAGCACGTCTAATTGGGAATTAAATATGACTTATAACTTTCTCCCAATTAGTGCTCTCCCCTAAACCGACAATCTGTTTGATAAATGCCCAAATTAAGAAGAAGTCTTTAGATCGATAAATGCAACTCGTCTTTTAGTCTTCTAACATGTAGCAGAAAATGTAGAACAGACTGTAGACTCGACCTTCTTCAAGATTGTGCAGTTGGGGAATAGATAGTTAACATCTTCAACTCACCAAAACAAGAACATCACCAAAAAGCATCCCAATCAACTTACATCTTGCAAATCCCCTTAACTAAAATCCCTCCCAATCAAACAAGAACAGAAAGATGTTCATCAAGGAAATCAGCAATAAGGCCGCAACGAACACACAAGATGGTAACGCCAAACTACCAATCACATCAAACAAGAACAGAGAGATTGTTCGGAATCATCATGTTGAAGTATACGTGAAGCATTAACCGGAAGCACTTTGTCGATAAACTCATCAATCCGAGTGAAGATGTCAACCAACGGCTCTTAGAAGAGAAAAACTCCATGTGAAGATGACCCGATAAGAAGAAGCTCGGTTCTTACATGAGTTTAGAGCCGTATGACCATTTTTATTCGCAATTATCAATCAACAATGCAAAAAATTCATACTTCTTCTCCCCCTCAAGAATTGCATACGGAGATGCCATTCTTGATTAAACAAGTGAACATTATCCAAATGTAGTCTATTCACACTTCTCCCCCGCAAAATCAGCACAGGATGTCGCCATCGTCATTATAGTTGAGAAAGTGGAATCAGAAAACAATCAACAGTAGCCCGGTTCACTTGATGACTGAAGCGCATGGAAAAAGTATGAAGCATGTTGATGAGAATGGTCATTAATAAGAAGATTTCTCTTCTTCAGAAGATAAAGCGCACTGACACGTACACTTTTCTTTTCTTTGGAGTACGAGGCCTGAACTGAAGTGAACAGACGTCATAATCTCTCTCTTTTCAGCTCTCTTAGCAAAACATGTAATCAACCCCATTATCATTCAGTAGGCTCTTTGTCGTGACAGCTGATGGAGAAAACCCAATATGATGAATTTGACCCTGAAGTAAACTAACCCGAACTCGTGACTTAAACTTGCACATATGTAACAAAGAGCGGTGTCGAGAATTCATGCTCCATTGAATCTCTTAAGTACTCTATACTCTTCAACCAACCAACCATCAAGTAATAGACGTACATTACCTCTTGAAAATCCACAATTGAATGTGACACTGAGCACTACAATGTAACTCCTTAAAGTGATAGTTATTTTGTAGTGGTATGAGCCCAATTCCCCCAAGTGGTAAAAGAAAAGGTAAAAGACACCCAACAATAACTAGATTTCCAAGTCTTCGTTTTTGATAATAAGCTTGAACAAGAATCATGAAGAATCTTCATCCATCCATCCCCGATATCTTCAGATACTAAGTACACTTGCCCGTGATAATTCACTTCAACCTCAAATAAGTCATAGTGAATAAACTTCGTTGTCACATCTTCTGATTAAAAGCTCAAATCTAGCCTTCTTTGACATTTAAACGAACTATGATAATGGTTTCATCCCGACCATGGTTTAATGAGCATAACCCCGTAAAACTTTGAAGTAACCAAACCGCCATGACGAATATCCAAACACACATCCAATTCATGAAGTACACCCTTTTATCCCTTCTTCGAAACAGAACCCGTAGCACCAGCATCAGAAGACCTCGAGATACGCTTTCCTTTCTCCAAGATGGTTCCGTCATCACGGGATTTTACAATTCTATAGTTTAAACCGAGAAATAGTTTCTTTCGCGGGATTTTACAAAACCAAGAATAAACCGTATGATAGATCCGGAAATGCACTTTACAATTACCAGGATGTTTCCATTGTCACGGGATTTTACAAGTCTATGATTTAAACCTAGAAATAGGTTCTTTCACAGGATTTTACAAAACCAAGACAAAACCGTAAACAATGTCAGCTTGAATGTGTTATGGCAACTTTGGTTTCGGTGAATATCTGTTTTAGGGGAACATGCAGTGGTTTATCAACGGTTTATAATCCAACATCAACACCATCATCAACCATCCAATCAATACTTTGGTAAACACATCATTAACGCAATCTGTCGGCTATTGTAGTGACCACATGGAGAAGTAAACCCGATATGCCAAACTTGAGAATGAAGTAAAATTTCCCAGATTTGTTACTTACACTTGTACTAATTCTCGTGAAAAAGAAACGGTGTACCCAATGTACAAGACCTCTTGACATTCTCAACTGAGTGAGACACCGAAGTGATAGTTACGTTGTTGGTTAAGCGAGAAAGAGTCACAACCGTAATTAAATAGCCAAGTCTTTATCACACTCTACAAAAGCCCAAACAAGTCATCTTCGCGGAAGGGTAGAAAGAAAGAAGACAAAATAAGTAAACGCGCCCGAAAGACTTCACTTCAAACCCAAGTAAGAAATACCGTACAAATACCCCCTGTAGTCAACGTTGTATAATCATCAATTCAAGCCGAGACATGATATTCTTTGTAAATATGTATATACCAAAATATCCAACCGAATAACACCACAAATCTCATTATCAACTCTCATCAATTCTCAAATAAGATCATCATCAAATCACTTCAACAAATCACATCAATTAAATCGCATCATCATGTTATAACTCGCAAACTGAGTATAAACGGTCCAAAAGTTTAAAAGATTATTTAAACATTCCAAGTCATAGCCTAAATCATTTCAAGCCCATATTCACAATGTATCTTTTCAACCTTTGTAACCAATTAACTTCACCGCCCAATGGACAATGTGTAGTTCAACCATATCATATATACCAGATACACACAAATTCGATGTATCCTCATAAGATGATAACAGTCACTTGAAACACCAATCACAACATAATACCATATGATACCATTTACCATTTGACATAATATGCCCAATAACAATTAAAATGATTCGTCCAAGTCCAAATGGTGTATCACAACTCACAACTTAAAAATTAATTAGTCCCGTATACTAAGTCCACGAGACTCACATAACAACCATGAGACCCAAACTCACAACTGATTGTAGCCCATCAATACTTTCGACCCATCCAATGACCCATCACAGGTGCTGCCCTAAAGAAAAGGGTATTTAACACAAATCACACCCACTTATCCCTAAAAATACGCCTACATCCAAACCCTAAATTAATCTCCTCTCACATCAAGTCCGCCCCCGAAGTCTCTCAATCAAAAAAACGTTATATCAATCACACCCAACAAAAATATTCGTCTGCCTCACTCATAAATTGATGCAACCTTAATAAGCACAAGAGTCACGTTATTAACATCTTTATGTCCACTTCGAACTCGCCACAGGGATGGCATGCGTTCAACAATAACGCCACAGGGATGGTATTTTGCATATGGACGAGGCATCAAGATCTTTGAGAGATTACGGGTAGGTTTTAATTGATGTAGTTGTCTGTTTCATTTTCTTTTGTGAGTCGTTAACGAATCTAAGACAAGATATAACATTATTGTTATAATCTTTCTTTGTGATTCGAATATCAATTTGAGCATGACCTCAACAAATGCTGATCGATGATGGTATAATTTTCGTGTGATGGCCATTCGATATGGTATAACCATTTAAGTCCACGAATAAAAACTGAGATCTTTTCATCATCATTTTTTTTTTTTTTTTTTTTTTTTTTTGAATTAGAGATGAATGAGTAGAGTGGTTAAGTTGAAGGAGATTAGGTTAGATGAGGGAGTTGTTTAGATATTGGTTGTCACGGACTGATGTTGGGTTTTGGCAGTGATTAAATTCGGACATCAGTCAAGATACGTGTATTTTCGTTTTTGGTATTTGACTTATGATGTGAAAAACTGAAGTCAAGAGTATAGATTTGGTTTGTGGTAGAGGTCATTTTTCTGTTTATGCAAAAGTACTTATATCTTCATCATTTTTCTTTCATATTGCATCAGTCAAAAAGTCACAATGACAGGTCGCTACGACTAAGTCGCTACGACTAAGTCGCTACGACTAAGTCGCTACGACTAAGTCGCTACGACTAAGTCGCTACGACTAAGTCGCTACGACTAAGTCGCTACGACTAAGTCGCTACGACAGCAAGTGGCTCAATAGCCAACTCGCTAACATGAAAAAAAGCAGTTTTTGACCATTTTCAAACAAACCCAGAAAAAAAACATAAAGATATGTTTGATATTACCCAGTTAGGCCAATAATTTTCCCAGTTGCAAAAACAGTCCCATAAAAACAACATATTGACTACATATTTTACCCGTTTGACCACCAGAAATCGACCAGTTTGACCATTAATATATTTCACAGAAACGACTTGGAACAAAAAGGTAGGCTCAAGATAACAGTTTTGGACAAAAGACACAAGACATAGTATAAATCTTTTGCATCAATATTTGAGAAAAAGACATAGATAAGTCCAGTAGACAATAAAAATCTTTTGACCAAAAAGGAGGATACACAAATATGTTAAATACTGTTTCGCTTCAATATATGAGAAAAAATGTTTCGACCAGCAGAAATAGTACAACATAAAA
This sequence comes from Chrysanthemum seticuspe, assembly GCA_019973895.1. Lineage (NCBI taxonomy): Eukaryota > Viridiplantae > Streptophyta > Magnoliopsida > Asterales > Asteraceae > Chrysanthemum > Chrysanthemum seticuspe. The sequence goes on from BPTQ01000007.1 coordinate 115,737,933, forward strand.
ACAGCATAAAACATTTAGAGACCACAACAAAATCATCAAACCACAAAAACCTTGGCTCTGGTACCAATTGTAGGATCGTTATTTTTATGTGTTTGATGATTCGGGTGGTCTTGGGAGATCAAAATACATGTTTTCCATTTAAGAGAGAGAAAGTAGAGAGAGGGAGGGTGTTCTTTCTAGAGAGTTACACAAATTGTAGAGTATTAGATTATGAAGCACCACCCCTTCCATGGATGGAAGGGGTATTTATAGTTACACAATACACGACCTCCTATCGGCCTGTGGATCAGGGATACAGTGGGTAAAGACCCGTCCTTCCTCCACGGTGTTGCACTAAACTATTTTACGCTACTGACTAACTAATAAAACAATAAATAACGTGACTAACGACAAATCTACGAGCTAACTTATGCTAGATACCATTTGGGGTGACCGACTCTTCACTAAGAAATTTTCCAATTCCTAACAACTATTGACGATGGAATTTCGAGGCAAACATACTACCCAAGACCAAGAGGACCAATTTTGGAAGGTATGGAAGATTTGGAATGGATGGATGCAAATGATGATTTAACTTGTTTTGAAGTGGGACGTGATGTCCACGGTAATCCAATGTACGGACCTTTAACTCCACCTTATTTCGATATAGAGGACGAAATGGAACGTGCATTCGCGATCGAAGCTTTCTATAACCCATTCAAAAACATTTTGGTTTACAAGAAGTTGACCGACTTTTTAGGATCTTTACCGGTGCAACTTAAGAATTTGGAGTGGAAACCCGAAGGATTGGGGACTTACAAGAGACAAACCGGAGATGGAGCATGGCATGTTAAGTTTGATATATTATGCCCGGATGGACGAAGATTTATGAGGAAATTTAAAACTTTTGAAACATTCCGTGAGTTGACCGGAAAATTTCAAAGCGAGGATATTCTTAGGCAAGAATATTTTGAGGAATTTTGAGGAAAGGAAAGACCGTAATAACAAGCAATCATTTGCTTGAATTTCATGAGCTATGCTATTTTATTTTATTTTGATTTGATGCATTAGGATTTTTGTTTCTTATTTATTTTTCATGTTATGATTGAGGTAATTTGGTTTAATACATTATGACTATGAGTTTGAGTTGAGTTTGGATTAGTTCATTTATATGATGAGTTGAGTTTTTTTTGGATTGAATGATTGTTCAAAATTTCATTTGGTAAATAAATGTTGTGTGAATTTTTAGCAGGAATTTTTGAGTAAAAATATGTTGCTTGGAGGGTTAATGCCTAAGTAACATGTTAAACAAGTAAAAAAACAAATTTGGCAAAAAGCATACCGAATCGGTTGTGTCCTTGACTGAACCGGTTGCACCAAAATATAAAAATTTCATTTTTCCAAAAACACACACACACACTAATTTTCCAGGTGGGTTTTTGCAAAAATTCATCCAAGAGAGCAGATTGGAAGTTGTTTGAATTGTAGGATAACATCATGGCACCCAAGCAAGTAAGCAATTACATTCAATTTACTCAATTAAGGTTTTATTTAGAACATTTGATTCGAATTGGATTTTAGGTCACCAATTTGGGGGTTTTTGTTATAATTCGAATTAAGTGGTAATATTTTAGGATTGAGTGAGTGATTGATATAGGAGTGCATTACAACAAGTGATTGATTGATTGATTCACCATAGAATGGATTTTAGATTATAAGATTTTTCGGAATTAATTGGGTTATGCTTATGAAATGAGATAAGTTACAATTGGTGATTCATTTTGATGGATTTTTGATTTTTAAGAGTGATGGATGCTACACTATTAGAACTTATGATTTTTAAGAATGATGAGATGAGTTCTAAGATGTTAGATGCTTGATGATTTGGAAGCAAGATAGAGTAATTCTAGGATGTGGGAAATCATTGAGGATGATAGAATGCGATCTAAGAGTGGTTTGAGCGTTAGAAATTCGAGATAGTGAGGATTTGAAGGCAAAAGGCCTTATGCAGTCTGCACAACCGATTCGGTTGCGCATGGCAACCGAACGGTTGTTGCCTGATGTAGGAAACCGATTCGGTTGGTGATCCAACCGAATCCGGTTGTGGTTTCTGAGAGGATTTTTTGTGAAATTTTGAAATGTATATTAGAGGGTTCTCTAACCTTCTTGTTTGTTCTAACACTCTTATATGATCTTATTTTTGTGATTTCTACAGAGAATTATTGTAGGAAGCTCGAGTGGGGAGGAAATTCCAATTAACCCGCTTGTTACGAAGTTTTGTGAAAGAAATGAGAAGAAGAAGGTTAAGTATAGTGTGAAGAAGGAAGCAAATGCTAATTTAAAATTCAAAAATCTCACCGATGGAGAGAAACATGCTTTTCGAGAAAGATTGTCGAAGTTACAACATAGGCAATGTTTAGTTCCAAGGGTGATTGATTGGGATTTATTTAACGAATGTGAGTGTGAAGATGAGTTAAGAAGGATGATGCGAACGTCTTATGTATATCCAGGGGATGGAGATTCGTTCAATGATTTGTCATGGGAAAGAGCATTCAGCGCTAATGAAGAAGTCTACCGAGAATGGTGTATGGAATTCTTTTCAACCATGTATTTTGAAAGAAAAGTAGATGTTCGGAATTTGATGTCGGAGATTTGTATTTGGTTTAGACTTTGTGGTAGGGATCATGCTTACACGTTGCCAGCTTTTGGTGTAGCCCTTGGTTTGTATGAACCACATGAGGTAAATCATCGATTATTTGAAACTCACTTTTCTAGACTTCGGAGGTTTGAAAAGGATTACCCTAGTATTCCCGCTTATTGGAATCAAGTGGGAGATCCTACTTGTGCTAGGAGGAATGCTTCGACCATCAGGAATCCGTTGATGAGGATACTTCACAAGTTGATTGTGACCGGGCCATTTAATAGATTTGGAAGCAGGGACAAATGTCAGAAACCGGACTTATGGATTATGAAGTTGCTGGAAGAAACTAAGGACGGTAATGCCATTTGGCAGATAGCCGAAAATTTGTCTAGGAGAGCCCCGGGAATCAAGAGCAACAGTAACATTTGTGGAGGACATTTTGTGACAAGATTGGCGAAGAATCTTGGGTATTATGTTGATGAGGAATTAGCTAAGTGTGGAGAGCCAAAGTATAGTGAAACGTGGACTGCGAAAGGTTTTGGTAATGCTTTGAATAGGAGATTAGGAACCGTAGGGTTATGGATTGAACCAAGACCACAACAGCAACCACCACAACAACAAGGGAATATACCAATGGAGAACGTGCAAATGGGTACGTCCAGTAGTTTTGATTCAGGATGGGGAGAGTGGAACCAACATCTAGATGAGATTCAATGTAGGGATGTGTGGAGAGATTCGATGATGTTAAGGAACAACTACATCAATGATTATTCGATGCCGATCTTTCAACACATGGCTCGAGAAGCCAATTACGAGTTGCCACCCTACAATCCACCAAATGTTCCACCATATCCTTTTCCTTACACTTCTTATCCTGGACCCTATCCGTATCCATATCCTGGGTACGCAACGTTTCCTGATCCAATACCCCCATATGGTCGATTGCCTGAAGCTGGAGGAACAAGTTATGAAGTTGGAGGATCCTCATCAGGAGTTGGAGGTAAGAAGAAAAAGAGGAGAGTTCGTTCAGAAATCATAGACGAAAACTATGTAACCGAAAGTGATGATGATGATGAGTTTGATGATGAAGAAGGAGAAGAAATGAGCGAGGATGACGAGTGATTATGGGTCATTCGTGAAATTATGGTTTCAAAAACAATGGTCATGATGTGTTTTAAACTATTTCTATCTTTTTGATTGATTTTCTTTAGGATGTTTGGTATAGTTTGGTTTTATCTAGTTTTTTTTTAGTAGTTTTGTTTGTTTTGTGCATTTCGTGTTGCAGTTTTTGTTTGCAGGATGGATATGTTGGAAGCTTCTTGATGGTCAAATATTTCGAGTTGGATAACTCACAGGCTTGCTAATGACCCAATGTGCTTATTGCATATTTTATCCCGTGGTATCTTTTAACTATTTTTTTTTTCCCATTTTCATTACTTTGAAGTTCATTTTTCATTACATTGAGGACAATGCAAAACTTAAGTATGGGGGAGGGAAGAAAATAGGAAAATGATACGCATTTTTATTTTTTTTAACTTTTGGATGCAAGTGATTAGAAGAAATTCGCCCTTGATGGTCTAATGGTTTTCGCGCGTTATTGATAATTAAAATACATAATTTGGGATTTCAATGGTAAAATGAGGTTTTTGAAAATTTTTAGATTTGAACCAAATTACTGAAATAATTCATTTTGGATTCGATAGCATTTTTTACCATGCATAATAGCCTTTTTCCCACATTTTTGTGAGGTTTCTTTTTGTATGAAACATCTTTTGTTTTATATTTGCTATGAGTGTGCCGGTGATTATGTCGATTCTAGAACTTGTACTAGTTATGCATTACGGTTAAAATCACTTTCGAGTGATCTAAATATTTTCAAGTGATAAGAGGCATTTTAGGAATAACCCAAATGGCCTTCCATTTTTACATCTAATGATATATTAGCTAACCACATCGGTTAGTTAACCACCCACATGGACCCATTTTGTTAGTGCTCATTCTTAGCACTAGATACCCCTAGTTACACCTTCTGAGCCATTCTTTTTCGTTTTTGATAAATCCAGAAAAATACAAAAAATATTTTACACCTTTAAACCTTAGCCAACCCTTATCAAGTCTAATGGTTTGTTGCTAGTTGTTTGGAATGATTGGATTGTTTTTGATGATTATGAGTTAGTTATACTTTGCCATTCGTGTGTGCCATTTCGACAAAGACGAAGGATGCATACTTCTTATTTGTATTTTTGTGGTGATGCTTATGCGAAGTGTGGGGGAGTTGAAAAAAAAAAAAAAAAAAATGTGATAACAGTTATAGCCAATGTGCTATATTATTATGAAGATGAAGGAAGATGAAGTATGTTTGAGTTATCGATTAGCCAATGTGCTAAGACGTGATATATATATTTGGTGATCGATATGAGAAGAGGAGTAATAATCATTTTTCGGGATTGTGGTTTGTATGATGACTAGCACCATGGAGGTTTGGACTTGATTTTATTTTATTTTAAACCAATTTCATAAACTATCCCATGCCTTATCCATACCTATTATGAACCCATAGCCTTATCGTTATAACCCGAATTAAAGACCTCTTTGATGAATTTATTTTCTTTGTTTTGATACTTATACAAGCTTATGGTAAAAAGCATTGATCATGACTAGGCATTGAGTGATATACCCACCAATATATGAGTGTTGAGTGAAATATTAAAGCCATTTGTGAGGTATCCTAGTTATGTTATCTAAAGTGTTTGGTTCATTTTTAGAAGATTTTCTCATATTATAAGCAAAATAATAATTATCTTTTATGGTAATTGTTACATTTTCTGAAACATGGTGTTATGGACCATTGAAATCAATCTTTGCAAATGTTTGACCTACTCGAGGGCGAGTAAAGCTTAAGTGTGGGGGAATTTGATAACGTCTAAAATGAACATGTTTTTAGTAGCGTTATTGTCAGTTTTGTGCATGATATTCGGCTATATTTACTCATAACTGTTGCAAAAGTGCAAAGATGCGTCTTGTGTATGTATATGTAGCCAGGTATTGCGAATATTGAAGAAATGAAGTTTTTATGCACATTTGGAAGATTCTAAAGGAAGGAAGTTGAGATTGGAAGCTTGTGGACTCAATGATATGGAAGCGTAGTGATTTTGAAGCATCTACAGCAAGGAAAGATCAAGTTTGGCTTTGGAAATCATCAACGTAAGCAAAGAACGAAGCGTAAAGGGAAAAGTCAGCAAAAAGTCAAAAGGAGCAAAACCCAGCCGCTCGGTCGCAACCCGCAACCGGATCCGGCTGGGCTAATGGTCAAAGCCATGACCGATTCGGTCGACATAGAAACCGATCCGGTTTCTGGCTCTGCAGTTACACAATTCGCATTTATTGTTGTCTTAACTCCCCATAATCATTAGAGTCCGATCATTTCTTGATATTAACTTGGAGAGAACGTTTTTTGGGCAGTTAAGCAAGTGCTTTGGCTATTTAAAGGACCTAGTACTTGTATACTAAGGGTGACACAACCAAAAGAGTATTAGTTTACACCAAAACTCATACTTACCCATTTATCTCAACCCAAAAGCTTAGTAGTTACTGGAAAACGTCCAGAAGCAAGGAAGGAACCATTCTTGTCCATTGTTTCGGTAGTTTGGAGTTGTGCGGTGATCCTAGGTGATTGGAGGCGCGTGGTTGCTACATTCCACGATTTCTAATTCTTGTAATCACAAAAGATTAGGTATTCTATGAACTTTGTTATGGAAATCTATTCTCTTGAATTGTTTGAATTACCTTGTTATGACTTGTGTTTAGATATGATTGTTTTCATGGAGTAGTTTGTGTTATACTTGTGTGTTGGAATGTGATTAATCATAATAATGTTCTCAAAATGTGATGCATGTATATATGATCTTGTTTAAATGAGTTTGTTGGAAAAATACTAGTCTTGGATTGATTTGTCAATAAAACATGTTTTAAGAAAAAGGACCGAAAGGATTTCTCTTGTGTTTTATTCCAAAAAGTGTTGTGACAAACTAGTATGGGGATATGGTGATTGACAACCACCATGTTTTGCTTATTAAAACAAGACTAGGAACGTTTTCATCACGAAGGGTCGAAAGATTCGTAAGAACAAATTTAATGAGAACATGTTGCAAACAAATGGAACTTTTATAGGATAATCATTGGGATAAGGACCGAAAGGATTACCTAAATGTTTTTGTTCTTAGAATGATTTTTACAAACAAATACCATGGTTGGGGAATCATTTGCTTATGATTTGTGCATCATACTAAGAGTATACACCAAACCTTTATGAACATTATCTATGGTTGATTATGAGACTTCACACAAGTATATGTTTTTATTCTTGATTCGTATTTTCACTAGAACACTTATTCGAGGGAGCCTTGACAAGCTTTCTTGTTAGAAACTTTTTATTAAGATCTATTTCAAAACAAAAATCCCTTGGGACGATCTCGACTTACCAAAACTTTACTATTGCGGACGAGTATACTTGCTCGTATGTGTTAATAGGTTATACGGTTAATTCGTGATTATAAATTTTTAAAACTTGCACCAACCGGAGCACATCAAGTTTTTGGCGCCGCTGCCGGGGATTTTTCTGTAATTTTCTTTGAAATTAGTCTAAAAAAAAAAAAAAAAAAAATTTGTTACAAACTAACCGATTCGGTTGGTTAGCCAACCGAATCCGGTTAGACATTCTGTGAAATTTTTCTTTGGTTCGAATTTTATATCTATCTTCTTAGTTTATTGTGTTTTGATTTCTAGAGTAATTGTGTGGTTTAATCAGTTCTTAGATTTATTGTCTTTATTATTTTTTTTTTCTTTTCTTTACATTTGTTATTTAATTAATCTAGTTTTATTTATTTTAATTTTATAGTTGATGGTAATGGTTAAGAGTATTTTATTTTCAGTTATAGTTTATTTTATGATAGCATTTATTAGTAGTTTATTTAGTTTTAGTTTTAGTTTTAATTTTGGTTTTAATTAGATTTAATGAGTTATTTAATTATTAGTTTATGAAGAGTTTTATTTAATTAACTAGAGTTAGTACATCCTTAATGACATTAATTTGCTTTCAATTATTATTAAATTTGTTTAAAAAAAAAAAAAAAAAAAAAAAATTTTTTTTGATCAAACCGATCGGTCGCAACCCGCAACCTGATCCGGTTCGTGTTTCTGTCCTAGAATTTTTCAACCAACCGATTCGGTTGGTGATCCAACCGAATCCGGTTGGAGTTTCTGTGCCGAGTTTTATCATTTTGAGGTTTTGAGTTTTTATTTTATTTCTTAATTTTGTTAGATGTCTTAGTTGATTTATTATATGTTTTTTATAGTTTGTTCTTGTTTTACTAACTTTAACGCTAATCATTCGGGATTTGTTTTGTTTTGCTTTGTTAAGTTGTCTAGTAACATGGATAGTTTGAGCGGAATCTCGGAATACCTTCGTACTTTGGATGACATGTTCAAGGATACGGGAAGTTCATTAGAAAAGATTGGAGGAATTCTGGAGGAAAGCAAGAAAGAATTGGGAATTGACACGGGTGATATGGAAGAAGTATGTGAAAACAAGGTTCAACTACCCAAAAACAAAAGAGTGGTAGTGTTTACACAAGCACCGTCAACGGTGTATGATTCACCGATGATGAGATTTGGAACACCTTGTGAAGTGGAAGGAGTACGTGCTTGGGATGCACAGCTTAATATGGCGTATGGAGAGAATTATATCTTGGAAGAGGTTCTTGACGAAATCGGTCATGTTCGTATGGACTATGAGGCATATGGGAGAAAGATGGTCAAAAATCTGAAGGTCAATATTCATGGGCATATGTTTGAAACTGATTTTGTTGTTCTAGAGGAAGGTAATGCGGATGAGCCAAATGTTTGTTTTGGTAGAGATTTTCTTGTCACAACCAAGTGTCAAGTAGATTTTGGTATGGGAGAAATGCGGATTAACATAACCGAGTTGGAAGAAGGAAAAGGGATCAACGAGATGCTAGTGGAAGTTTGTGCAAATATGGAGGAGAAAAATGTAGAAGTGGTGAAAATGGGGAAAGCAAACCGAAAGAAACCATCATCAAATAAATTAACCCCAACAACAACCTCCACCACCAAAAATGATTACACACCATTGTCACCTACCACTACTATCAAACCCTTAACCGAAAGCCAAAAAGAAGCTATCTTAGAGAATCTAGAACAAAAATTTCTAGAGCTCAATGAAAAGAAACCGGTTATTGAAGTTCTCCAAGATTATGTGCTTTACCGAAAGAAGTTGGATGCATTGATGCTAGCGAGGGCTAGGTTGGAAGATAAGAATCTCACGGATGAGGATCGAGATCGAATTTTGTTTAAAGGCATGCCAAGGAAAGAAAAGGATCCGGGTAATTTTGTGTTGCCAATCAAAGTAAATGGAACTACACCAGTTTATGCTTTAGCTGATACGGGGTCGAGTGTTAACGTGATGCCGTATCCATTGTTCAAAACTTTGGGACTAAGTAATCCGCAACCTAATCATTCTAAGCTCACTATGGCGGATAACACTCAAGCAAAGGCAATGGGAGAAGTTAAGAATGTAAGAGTGCAAATTGGCTACCAACCGTATTTGGCAGATTTTCTTGTCTTGGATATTCCGGTGGACAAGAGTTTACCGCTATTGTTGGGGAGGCCATTTTTACGAACTTGTGGAGCAATTATAGACATGGGAAGAGGCACCATGACTATTGACGATGGAATTTCGAGGCAAACATACTACCCAAGACCAAGAGGACCAATTTTGGAAGGTATGGAAGATTTGGAATGGATGGATGCAAATGATGATTTAACTTGTTTTGAAGTGGGACGTGATGTCCACGGTAATCCAATGTACGGACCTTTAACTCCACCTTATTTCGATATAGAGGACGAAATGGAACGTGCATTCGCGATCGAAGCTTTCTATAACCCATTCAAAAACATTTTGGTTTACAAGAAGTTGACCGACTTTTTAGGATCTTTACCGGTGCAACTTAAGAATTTGGAGTGGAAACCCGAAGGATTGGGGACTTACAAGAGACAAACCGGAGATGGAGCATGGCATGTTAAGTTTGATATATTATGCCCGGATGGACGAAGATTTATGAGGAAATTTAAAACTTTTGAAACATTCCGTGAGTTGACCGGAAAATTTCAAAGCGAGGATATTCTTAGGCAAGAATATTTTGAGGAATTTTGAGGAAAGGAAAGACCGTAATAACAAGCAATCATTTGCTTGAATTTCATGAGCTATGCTATTTTATTTTATTTTGATTTGATGCATTAGGATTTTTGTTTCTTATTTATTTTTCATGTTATGATTGAGGTAATTTGGTTTAATACATTATGACTATGAGTTTGAGTTGAGTTTGGATTAGTTCATTTATATGATGAGTTGAGTTTTTTTTGGATTGAATGATTGTTCAAAATTTCATTTGGTAAATAAATGTTGTGTGAATTTTTAGCAGGAATTTTTGAGTAAAAATATGTTGCTTGGAGGGTTAATGCCTAAGTAACATGTTAAACAAGTAAAAAAACAAATTTGGCAAAAAGCATACCGAATCGGTTGTGTCCTTGACTGAACCGGTTGCACCAAAATATAAAAATTTCATTTTTCCAAAAACACACACACACACTAATTTTCCAGGTGGGTTTTTGCAAAAATTCATCCAAGAGAGCAGATTGGAAGTTGTTTGAATTGTAGGATAACATCATGGCACCCAAGCAAGTAAGCAATTACATTCAATTTACTCAATTAAGGTTTTATTTAGAACATTTGATTCGAATTGGATTTTAGGTCACCAATTTGGGGGTTTTTGTTATAATTCGAATTAAGTGGTAATATTTTAGGATTGAGTGAGTGATTGATATAGGAGTGCATTACAACAAGTGATTGATTGATTGATTCACCATAGAATGGATTTTAGATTATAAGATTTTTCGGAATTAATTGGGTTATGCTTATGAAATGAGATAAGTTACAATTGGTGATTCATTTTGATGGATTTTTGATTTTTAAGAGTGATGGATGCTACACTATTAGAACTTATGATTTTTAAGAATGATGAGATGAGTTCTAAGATGTTAGATGCTTGATGATTTGGAAGCAAGATAGAGTAATTCTAGGATGTGGGAAATCATTGAGGATGATAGAATGCGATCTAAGAGTGGTTTGAGCGTTAGAAATTCGAGATAGTGAGGATTTGAAGGCAAAAGGCCTTATGCAGTCTGCACAACCGATTCGGTTGCGCATGGCAACCGAACGGTTGTTGCCTGATGTAGGAAACCGATTCGGTTGGTGATCCAACCGAATCCGGTTGTGGTTTCTGAGAGGATTTTTTGTGAAATTTTGAAATGTATATTAGAGGGTTCTCTAACCTTCTTGTTTGTTCTAACACTCTTATATGATCTTATTTTTGTGATTTCTACAGAGAATTATTGTAGGAAGCTCGAGTGGGGAGGAAATTCCAATTAACCCGCTTGTTACGAAGTTTTGTGAAAGAAATGAGAAGAAGAAGGTTAAGTATAGTGTGAAGAAGGAAGCAAATGCTAATTTAAAATTCAAAAATCTCACCGATGGAGAGAAACATGCTTTTCGAGAAAGATTGTCGAAGTTACAACATAGGCAATGTTTAGTTCCAAGGGTGATTGATTGGGATTTATTTAACGAATGTGAGTGTGAAGATGAGTTAAGAAGGATGATGCGAACGTCTTATGTATATCCAGGGGATGGAGATTCGTTCAATGATTTGTCATGGGAAAGAGCATTCAGCGCTAATGAAGAAGTCTACCGAGAATGGTGTATGGAATTCTTTTCAACCATGTATTTTGAAAGAAAAGTAGATGTTCGGAATTTGATGTCGGAGATTTGTATTTGGTTTAGACTTTGTGGTAGGGATCATGCTTACACGTTGCCAGCTTTTGGTGTAGCCCTTGGTTTGTATGAACCACATGAGGTAAATCATCGATTATTTGAAACTCACTTTTCTAGACTTCGGAGGTTTGAAAAGGATTACCCTAGTATTCCCGCTTATTGGAATCAAGTGGGAGATCCTACTTGTGCTAGGAGGAATGCTTCGACCATCAGGAATCCGTTGATGAGGATACTTCACAAGTTGATTGTGACCGGGCCATTTAATAGATTTGGAAGCAGGGACAAATGTCAGAAACCGGACTTATGGATTATGAAGTTGCTGGAAGAAACTAAGGACGGTAATGCCATTTGGCAGATAGCCGAAAATTTGTCTAGGAGAGCCCCGGGAATCAAGAGCAACAGTAACATTTGTGGAGGACATTTTGTGACAAGATTGGCGAAGAATCTTGGGTATTATGTTGATGAGGAATTAGCTAAGTGTGGAGAGCCAAAGTATAGTGAAACGTGGACTGCGAAAGGTTTTGGTAATGCTTTGAATAGGAGATTAGGAACCGTAGGGTTATGGATTGAACCAAGACCACAACAGCAACCACCACAACAGCAAGGGAATATACCAATGGAGAACGTGCAAATGGGTACGTCCAGTAGTTTTGATTCAGGATGGGGAGAGTGGAACCAACATCTAGATGAGATTCAATGTAGGGATGTGTGGAGAGATTCGATGATGTTAAGGAACAACTACATCAATGATTATTCGATGCCGATCTTTCAACACATGGCTCGAGAAGCCAATTACGAGTTGCCACCCTACAATCCACCAAATGTTCCACCATATCCTTTTCCTTACACTTCTTATCCTGGACCCTATCCGTATCCATATCCTGGGTACGCACCGTTTCCTGATCCAATACCCCCATATGGTCGATTGCCTGAAGCTGGAGGAACAAGTTATGAAGTTGGAGGATCCTCATCAGGAGTTGGAGGTAAGAAGAAAAAGAGGAGAGTTCGTTCAGAAATCATAGACGAAAACTATGTAACCGAAAGTGATGATGATGATGAGTTTGATGATGAAGAAGGAGAAGAAATGAGCGAGGATGACGAGTGATTATGGGTCATTCGTGAAATTATGGTTTCAAAAACAATGGTCATGATGTGTTTTAAACTATTTCTATCTTTTTGATTGATTTTCTTTAGGATGTTTGGTATAGTTTGGTTTTATCTAGTTTTTTTTTAGTAGTTTTGTTTGTTTTGTGCATTTCGTGTTGCAGTTTTTGTTTGCAGGATGGATATGTTGGAAGCTTCTTGATGGTCAAATATTTCGAGTTGGATAACTCACAGGCTTGCTAATGACCCAATGTGCTTATTGCATATTTTATCCCGTGGTATCTTTTAACTATTTTTTTTTCCCATTTTCATTACTTTGAAGTTCATTTTTCATTACATTGAGGACAATGCAAAACTTAAGTATGGGGGAGGGAAGAAAATAGGAAAATGATACGCATTTTTATTTTTTTTAACTTTTGGATGCAAGTGATTAGAAGAAATTCGCCCTTGATGGTCTAATGGTTTTCGCGCGTTATTGATAATTAAAATACATAATTTGGGATTTCAATGGTAAAATGAGGTTTTTGAAAATTTTTAGATTTGAACCAAATTACTGAAATAATTCATTTTGGATTCGATAGCATTTTTTACCATGCATAATAGCCTTTTTCCCACATTTTTGTGAGGTTTCTTTTTGTATGAAACATCTTTTGTTTTATATTTGCTATGAGTGTGCCGGTGATTATGTCGATTCTAGAACTTGTACTAGTTATGCATTACGGTTAAAATCACTTTCGAGTGATCTAAATATTTTCAAGTGATAAGAGGCATTTTAGGAATAACCCAAATGGCCTTCCATTTTTACATCTAATGATATATTAGCTAACCACATCGGTTAGTTAACCACCCACATGGACCCATTTTGTTAGTGCTCATTCTTAGCACTAGATACCCCTAGTTACACCTTCTGAGCCATTCTTTTTCGTTTTTGATAAATCCAGAAAAATACAAAAAATATTTTACACCTTTAAACCTTAGCCAACCCTTATCAAGTCTAATGGTTTGTTGCTAGTTGTTTGGAATGATTGGATTGTTTTTGATGATTATGAGTTAGTTATACTTTGCCATTCGTGTGTGCCATTTCGACAAAGACGAAGGATGCATACTTCTTATTTGTATTTTTGTGGTGATGCTTATGCGAAGTGTGGGGGAGTTGAAAAAAAAAAAAAAAAAATGTGATAACAGTTATAGCCAATGTGCTATATTATTATGAAGATGAAGGAAGATGAAGTATGTTTGAGTTATCGATTAGCCAATGTGCTAAGACGTGATATATATATTTGGTGATCGATATGAGAAGAGGAGTAATAATCATTTTTCGGGATTGTGGTTTGTATGATGACTAGCACCATGGAGGTTTGGACTTGATTTTATTTTATTTTAAACCAATTTCATAAACTATCCCATGCCTTATCCATACCTATTATGAACCCATAGCCTTATCGTTATAACCCGAATTAAAGACCTCTTTGATGAATTTATTTTCTTTGTTTTGATACTTGTACAAGCTTATGGTAAAAAGCATTGATCATGACTAGGCATTGAGTGATATACCCACCAATATATGAGTGTTGAGTGAAATATTAAAGCCATTTGTGAGGTATCCTAGTTATGTTATCTAAAGTGTTTGGTTCATTTTTAGAAGATTTTCTCATATTATAAGCAAAATAATAATTATCTTTTATGGTAATTGTTACATTTTCTGAAACATGGTGTTATGGACCATTGAAATCAATCTTTGCAAATGTTTGACCTACTCGAGGGCGAGTAGAGCTTAAGTGTGGGGGAATTTGATAACGTCTAAAATGAACATGTTTTTAGTAGCGTTATTGTCAGTTTTGTGCATGATATTCGGCTATATTTACTCATAACTGTTGCAAAAGTGCAAAGATGCGTCTTGTGTATGTATATGTAGCCAGGTATTGCGAATATTGAAGAAATGAAGTTTTTATGCACATTTGGAAGATTCTAAAGGAAGGAAGTTGAGATTGGAAGCTTGTGGACTCAATGATATGGAAGCGTAGTGATTTCGAAGCATCTACAGCAAGGAAAGATCAAGTTTGGCTTTGGAAATCATCAACGTAAGCAAAGAACGAAGCGTAAAGGGAAAAGTCAGCAAAAAGTCAAAAGGAGCAAAACCCAGCCGCTCGGTCGCAACCCGCAACCGGATCCGGCTGGGCTAATGGTCAAAGCCATGACCGATTCGGTCGACATAGAAACCGATCCGGTTTCTGGCTCTGCAGTTACACAATTCGCATTTATTGTTGTCTTAACTCCCCATAATCATTAGAGTCCGATCATTTCTTGATATTAACTTGGAGAGAACGTTTTTTGGGCAGTTAAGCAAGTGCTTTGGCTATTTAAAGGACCTAGTACTTGTATACTAAGGGTGACACAACCAAAAGAGTATTAGTTTACACCAAAACTCATACTTACCCATTTATCTCAACCCAAAAGCTTAGTAGTTACTGGAAAACGTCCAGAAGCAAGGAAGGAACCATTCTTGTCCATTGTTTCGGTAGTTTGGAGTTGTGCGGTGATCCTAGGTGATTGGAGGCGCGTGGTTGCTACATTCCACGATTTCTAATTCTTGTAATCACAAAAGATTAGGTATTCTATGAACTTTGTTATGGAAATCTATTCTCTTGAATTGTTTGAATTACCTTGTTATGACTTGTGTTTAGATATGAATGTTTTCGTGGAGTAGTTTGTGTTATACTTGTGTGTTGGAATGTGATTAATCATAATAATGTTCTCAAAATGTGATGCATGTATATATGATCTTGTTTAAATGAGTTTGTTGGAAAAATACTAGTCTTGGATTGATTTGTCAATAAAACATGTTTTAAGAAAAAGGACCGAAAGGATTTCTCTTGTGTTTTATTCCAAAAAGTGTTGTGACAAACTAGTATGAGGATATGGTGATTGACAACCACCATGTTTTGCTTATTAAAACAAGACTAGGAACGTTTTCATCACGAAGGGTCGAAAGATTCGTAAGAACAAATTTAATGAGAACATGTTGCAAACAAATGGAACTTTTATAGGATAATCATTGGGATAAGGACCGAAAGGATTACCTAAATGTTTTTGTTCTTAGAATGATTTTTACAAACAAATACCATGGTTGGGGAATCATTTGCTTATGATTTGTGCATCATACTAAGAGTATACACCAAACCTTTATGAACATTATCTATGGTTGATTATGAGACTTCACACAAGTATATGTTTTTATTCTTGATTCGTATTTTCACTAGAACACTTATTCGAGGGAGCCTTGACAAGCTTTCTTGTTAGAAACTTTTTATTAAGATCTATTCAAAACAAAAATCCCTTGGGACGATCTCGACTTACCAAAACTTTACTATTGCGGACGAGTATACTTGCTCGTATGTGTTAATAGGTTATACGGTTAATTCGTGATTATAAATTTTTAAAACTTGCACCAACCGGAGCACATCAGTCACCTTTTGTTTTAAACCACTTATGAACATAAGATAAGTGGAGTTCCATCTTGTTTCAATATCCCAACTAGGTTGTAACCAAGGTTTCCCTGCACTTTCACACAACCGAATGTATGCATTATATCTTTTATTACCCTTTTTAAAAACATCGGTTAACATTCTTTTAAAACTTTCTTTCACTTCACTCAAATGCTCATCTTTTAATCCCGCTTGCACGGCCAAGTTAATGATGTGTGCAACACATCGGCTATGAAAAAAATCGCCATTACAAGGTGGCTCGTATTCCATCTTTAGTCTACCCATTGCATTTGTGTTGTTACTAGCATTATCCAACGTTATTGATTTTTTTTTCTGTCAAGTTAAATTTATGAAACACTTTTCTCAACAAGTTGTATAAAGCTTCTCCGGAGTGAGGAACCGGAAAGTCTTCAAATGCTACGACTCGCTTCATCATTTGCCAACTTTCGGGATCAACCCAATGTGCGGTAACACAAAGGTACGAAAATGGCAAATTATGAGGAGCGGTCCAAACATCGGTTGTTAAATTAACACAAGCATCTAAATTTAAAAAAGTATTTTTTAAATCTTGTTTAGCCGTTTTCCACATTTTCATAGCATCGCGTTTTAGAGTCATGCGACTTACATGATGGTACTGCGGTTGCATATATTTCTGGTACACCTCCGTCGTCAAAGCGTTGTCATAGTGGTTGAACGGCAAACCACGTTGAATCACCAAACCGGCCAATTGTTGACGGAGTAAATCATGATCGTATGCAAAAATAGTCCCGTCTCGAGCCATGGACGATTGACCGGCTTCCGGAACCGATTTGAGTGCCTTGCAATACTTTTGTTTGATATGAGCCTTCAACGTCGAGTTGGAACCGACAGACAATATACTCAAGCAATATTTACATTGAGCCTTTTTCTTACCGTCCAACATTAGGACGTAGTTGAAGTGTTCCCATGGATCTTTTACACGGTCGCATGGTAAAACTCTCTCAACCGTCGCTGCACTTGTTGAACCTGCTTCGGTGTTGGTGGTGTTGTTGGTGTTTGAACTTTCCATTAGTGTTTAGTGAAATACTTTCGGATTTGATTTTTTTGAGTGTTTTTTGATTGCTTGAAAGTGGTAATTAACTAAATACATAACACATCTATTTATACTAACATTTGTATGGCAAAATGGTAATTTTTTAACAACATTTAATAATATCCGCCCCCCCCCCCCCCCACGCTCCTTCCCGCCCCTCTTTCAAAATTTCAAATTCAAAATTTTAAAATTCAAAAAAACCCCAAAAAACCCGCTCCTACCCCAAAAAACCCGCTCCTACCCCAAAAACCGGTTCCTAACCGGTTAACCGAACTGGTTACGGTTTTCGGTTAAAAAAAACCGGTCGTTTTCTCAAGAAGGGGAACCGGTTCCTAACCGGCGGTTAGGATATAAACCGGACCGGTTTGGGTCAAAACCGGTTTTGACCGGTTGGGTTTTTCGGTTTGTCTTCGGATACGGTTCGGTTAACCGGTTACGATGTTCACCTCTAATGTAAAATACACTTTTCAACCAGATTTTTATTTCACTATGTTTGATTGGTTTGTATTTTAATTGCGTAGGGCTGCCGAAAACAGTTTGTTAATGACAGTTCCAAGATCTCTACCGGGTCCAAGTTCTCCACTCACGAAGAATAAACTCAAAAGTTCCCCGTTTAGGAACAATTCATGCTTCTTTGATTCCTCCAATAAAGTTTAGCTGAATTTTACTAAACAAAAATATCTATATTTGCTATATGCAACATTTGTCTTTTTCATTTGGTATATTTAACTTGGGTTATGGTACAGAAAAGTTACTAAAGTTTACAAAAAATTTGTCCTAAGGTAATATAGTTTCATTTTGTTCAGTTAGGTTACTAAACTTTCGGTAAGCATACACTTCGAAATTTCAGTGTTAGTCCGAGTAACTTGGTTGTATATTTTTTGATAAGTTCAGTAACCTGAGTGAACAAAATTCAAAGTTCAATAACCTAAAAATTCACTTTAATAAGTTCAGTTACCTAAGTGAACAAAGTTTCAAAGTTCAGTAACCTGGATGAACAAAATGAAACTATATTACCTTAGGACAAACTTTTTTGTAAACTTTAGTAACTTTTGTGTACCATAACCATATTTAACTTTGTTATGGTAGCTCAAAGGCTGAATATGAAACTCAAATACCGGGGAACAAACAAGACCCAAGTGCTATTAACAAATATTAAGTTATATCAACACACATTACTTAGTTTACTAGCTGTTACGTGTACGAGTAAACAGTGGCGGAACTTGACCGTTTATTTTGGGAGGACCGAAATTATTTTGGAGGGGCCGAATCAGAGATTTGTTTGTAACCTAAACTAAATTACCCCTAAAACCTATAACATTTACACTAGGTGCCGTAAATTTTTGGGGGGAGAGGGGGGGGGGGGGGGGGGGGGCGGGACCCTCCCCTGCCCTCATAAAGGTCCGCCGTTGCGAGTAAATAAATATTTGAAGGTAGCTGACTTTTATTTATTTATTTATTATTCTTATTATTGTTATTATTATTTTTTTTCTTTTCAAAATTCGTGAAGTTACTTAAAGGAAAAAGAGAGTTATGCAACATAGGATGCTAATTAAATTGCTTTGGAAAGTTCTATGCAAAGACCAAGGAAGCATAGTTGGTAAAGCTTGCATGTGAGTATGTGACAGTGAGTGACACCAACATATGTCATGTTAGCTAATTAACCACTTACAGTTTCATCACTTTATACACAAAGATTACACACTCAAATAGATACAAAAAGGGAAAGGTTGTCATAAGTTAATAATTGTCACTTTCATTATTTTTTCTTGCGAGGAAATCTCACTCAAACTACTTTTGCCAACTTTAGAGAGTTAAAACTGCGACCTCAGCTCATATATATATCATTCTGCCCTTGAACTCCGTCTTCATATGGCTAGGGCGGGTTTCGGACGTATGACTGCTTATTGAGACTCTCGAGCTTTTACCGTTAGACTATCACTTGTATCCGAAGTTATAAGCAATTAAATGTATACTAACATGTACGTACTATTTAGTATAATTATGATATCAACTAAATGGGAGGTGATACTGACACAATATTTTTTGATAAATGCACCACAATTTATACATTACAGTATCATATAGTACAAACTGTAATGCATAAATTATGGTGCATGAATAAAAAAATATGATGAGTATCAATTCTCCAACCAAATTTTTAGTGCTATTTGTGTGCATGGTCATGAGTGATTTTTATTTAGGGCTAATTCCCAAAAGGGGACAAAAAGTTAGGTATTGATCACTTTGAGGTACAAAAATAAAGCTTCTTCTCAATTTGGTCATGTGCGAATATGCGAATGTGCGACTCCATTAGATGTGCGACACGTGTCTACTTATTTATTATTAAAGTACAGTGGTAGGTGAATTTTGTCTTATTATTGAGAGTATTAAAAGTCTAATATACCCTCACTTTAATTTTCTCATTTTACCATTTCTCATTTATAGTATCACGTACACTTTTAAACTATATACGGTTCGGTGGTGTTGATCTTAAAAAAAAAAAGAGAAATTATAAGTTTACAAAGATCCTTTTTCTCATTTATAGTATCACGTACACTTTAATTTCCCTCATTTATAGACCCTTTTTCTCTCTCCCACTCACGGCTAGAACACCACACACACACCGCCGTCTTCTCCGGCCAATATCCCGGCCACCCGCCACCGGAAAATTACACAACCTATACCAAACGATAGATCGTCGAAAGGTGATCATTCTGACATTGGGTACGAGCGGTGAAACCCACCGACGCGCCCTAGATCTAAAATTTAAGTTTCGAACTTTTTGGGTTTTTGTCTTGCATGTGTTACCGTGACTTCTCACGTGTATACCCGTGCTTAGTTTGTGTTATTTCCGTTGTTAACCATGTTTTCGTGGTTGTTTTTGGCTTGAGTCCTTGTGGAAAGAAAAGTCTTGGCCCTTTTGGTTAGTGTTTTGGGTCGAGTAGTGCTTCGATGGTGATGTTTTTGTTGGTTGTTTGTGCTTCGATGGTGATGTTTTTGGGTCGAGTAGTGCCTCGGTGTGATATTATTGTGGTGTCGAGAGTCTCCCAAGACTCTTTGGGATGGAATACTTGTTGTGGTGATATTGTTGTGGGCATCTCAAGTGACTGCGGATTTGATGGTGGCTGGCTTGGCTTGATATGGTAGTGGCTGGTTATTGTAGATGATGAAGGGAATGAGTGAGTTATAATTATAGAAGTGAAAAGATAAGGTAGGATTAGAAAATACATATAAAAAATAATATGGGTATTTTTGACCTTTTACATTAGTAATAATAAGACAAAAAGGAATATTTGGGAAAAAATCCTACCTGACACTGTACTTTAATAATAAATAAGTGGACACGTGTCGCACATCTAATGGAATCGCACATTCGCACATTCGCACATGACCAAATTGAGAAGAGGCTTTATTTTTGTACCTCAAAGTGATCAATACCCAACTTTTTGTCCCCTTTTGGGAATTAGCCCTTTTATTTATCTTTGTATTTATCATGTTTGTATACATGCATGGGCGCCTGATTGATTGTTCGTACATGCATGTTGTCGATACTTATACAATAAATAAGAAGATCCGACAACCCACAATTGAACATGTGCTAGATCAAGTTTATATCTTTGTCGATCAATATATAAGTATTACGTAGTATATCTTACTAACAGTTACAGTACTTAATTAGCTCAATCATTAAACCATTTTGTATATGACTTGAGACTTATTTTCACGAGCTTGTACGGAACAATTATTTTCACCAGCTCAATTATTAAGCCATTTTAATATAAAGCTCTTCATCATTTAGTCTTGGCTTACCCTTGGTTTATGCAATAAATATCCAGCTCGCTAAAGACGTCTATATATGTTTCTCGATTGTCTCACTTTCAATCGTTATGGTATCGTAAAAGTTCTAAAAGTCGTCAACAACAATAATTAAAGGAAACTACTAAACCGGAAATATAGAAGTATCCGAAGAACATCCATATGATCAAAGAGTAAAAAAATGAACTTTAAACCAGAATCCAAGCCATTCGATTGACCAGACCAGGAGTACTCGATCCACATAGTTGGGAAGAAAATGTAAGGTAACAAGTCTCGTATTGATCTATTAGAAAATAACTAAAAAAGTTCCCAACTATAATCATCAAACATTCAAATTAAATACAATAATTATAATAATGTGCCACTTCAAATTAACCAACTCGATCCTCTAAAAGTCACATCCTTAATCAAACCAAACTTAATTAATCTCCTAAACAATGAACTAGATGTGTTAATAACGAACCTAGCTATTACAAGAGAGACTAATGTAAATCATTGTGCTCACATGCTTCTAGCCAGCATTTCTTGAAATCTCCTGTACGATTCTTGCTTCTCCAACATAAACTTCTCGTGACAATTTGCAATGAATTTATCAGCAAGACGATCAATTTCATTAGCGTCATCAACACCACGGTCACCTTTGTTCTTCTCCTCAAGCCATTGGAGGTATCCCGAGAGTTGTGACTCTAAGACCGTCTCATGATCAATGTAGGAATTCCATGTCGAATCTGTTGAGTTTATGATATATAAAATATAATAAAACATAAAGACATCAAGAGTACACAGCGGAAGACTAAAGATCATAACAAATAAATTAATTAACTGAAAGTATGCGTAACGTACCTCTTGCGAATGTCAAATCCCTCGAGCAAAGCAAAACAACCCTCGAGCAAAGCAAAACAAAGAAGTACTATTGGTGTAAGAATAATGTCTTACAACCACGTTCTTGTACACACGTACTATTAGCGATTCGATGCGAATGCTAGTTCTTGATCACAATAGAATAACCAAACACCTTGTTATGCTCAAGGTCACTCGTAAATCCCTTACAATGGGGATTCACTCGTCGACCAAGAATAAGAGGGAAGAAAAGAAGAAGTTTGGCCTTCTAATGAAATCAAGTGTACCAAAGGATGAATACATGGGGATGTATTTATAGCCTTATGGTAGATGTCATGTTTACTATGGTTTCCGATGTGGGATTCCATAGTTTCGGCCAAAAACAAGCCCAAAAGAAGGTTCCTAAAACCGTCTCTTGGCTTGTTTACTTTTCTTCATATCCCGTTGACATTTAACGACCAATAGTCACTTTCGATAAGTGCTTATCGCTCGTTTAGTCGTTTATTGTGAATTTAATAATTAAACATAATATTTTATATTAATTATTTAAACATCGAGTCTCATACGTAAAGTGTGCAATCCCGTGGTCACGAGTTCGAATCCGGACATTTACGTACTTGTAAATATATACATTTTCCAACAGCTCCCACTTGGATATGTTTACAAAACGTGAAATGACATTGGTTAGCGTCTAGCAACACGTCAATGCCCCCGGTACAACTCGTGTATGGTTTTCTGGAGAAAAACCAAGTTTGATGATTCATCATCATATTCATCCTTTTGTTTCTAATACCATGTTAATAAGAATATGGATCTCACTCATTTCTTAATTAACTATTCTGTTTCTCGCTTTATGTGATTGATTAAGATTACCAATTCTTCTGAACATATTCCAGAAGACCTTGGGTATGGCCATACAAACATCTTAACAATCCTACGAGGGGCCCAGTAGTATTATACTTCAAAATAAATTTGAAGGAAACAAATCCCATTTTGACTACAAGCAGGATTCATAAATTTCGCAACACTTCTGAAAACAACCCTTATAACTACCAGTTACGTGTAGCGTTAGATTGCTTCACAAAAATGCACTACATCCATGACATATCTCTTGTATCTCAAGTCAGAGGATAAATATCCATGATATACTTAATGACAAAGATCCATAAAGTATCATCATGCGGGTGGGATAAGTCCTATATTCAATTCATTGAATATCATCTGAAATTAGTCATGCTACGCATCAATATACTTTCAAGTATATTCTAACTAATACTCAGATTTGTCTTAATTCAATATCATTCCCATGTTATTGATTGACAACGGACTATTTAGAATAACTTAAGTTATTCAAGGATTTAAACATGCAAATACATGACACAATATTATAAATGAAATTAAACGTATACCGTACTTTAATTCATTATAAATAATAATTGTTTAACATCCTTTATCCAAATACTAAATAGATCAATGCATGATAATTCTCAGTTAATGAATTTTGCCACAAGTCATGCAACTCATACTTGTTGACAAGGCATAATTTCAACTAACTTTGATCTACAAGAATTTTGAGAATACTTATTTCAAAAATTTAATAATTGAATTTCTTGTATGTGTTTACACATATCTTGATATTGTCATATCATTCCATAAGGTGCGTGATAACCTGAACCACCTTTATATGACAATCATCTTTCAAAACTTTTAAAGTTTAAAGTATTCTTCATTCTTTAATGTATAATGCAACTATGCTCTTAATTGAGCATAACTAGTCAATATGGTCATCACCAACGATATCATGACTAGAATTGAGTGTCATCTCAATTATACCAGCATCATTGTGTACAACAATATGCTCTTTAAACATCCGTAAACTTTGAATATTTATTTGTTTGTTGTCATACAAACCTCAAGTTTGTTGACTATGACAATTACAACAATTTGTTGTATAGAATCTGGGAGCAACTCCAGGCTGTGGAATGCAATTCTAAATCCAAACATAAATATTACAATGTTGTTAAATCATCTTGTAATCAAGCATGATACAACAACCTTATACACAACATGATGTTCATGATGAATCTTCAAGTTAGACTTTAAGATCTCATTCATATACTATCTTGTCAAAGATATGTACTCATCATGTTCTATTAGACTCATTTATTTACCGCATATGTTTATAATAATAAACATATATATATTCCAAGGTTATATATTTTATTTTCCAAATCTTACAAACGAAGTTTCATTCTCAACTAAAACTTAATTTAGGTGGAATGTAGTTGCCCATACAACATATAAGATTTAAAAAAATAATACTCCCACTAGCTTTCAGGAATACTTACGAGCTATCTTATTTTAATTATTAAATCAAACATGGATTTAATTTTAAACATAAGAATCATCTCCTAGATGCATGCATATAT
Source organism: Chrysanthemum seticuspe (assembly GCA_019973895.1). Taxonomy (NCBI): domain Eukaryota; kingdom Viridiplantae; phylum Streptophyta; class Magnoliopsida; order Asterales; family Asteraceae; genus Chrysanthemum; species Chrysanthemum seticuspe. The sequence continues at coordinate 115,762,207 of BPTQ01000007.1, forward strand.
CCATTCATGGATTCTTGCAGTTTGTATATATTCAAGGATTATTTGAATTCATAAAACTCCTTTGCATTACTTATCGTCCTCGCAAAAGTAATTCCAAAACAAAGAGTTTTGATATTCATTGTCAAAATTTCATATCAATGAAACTAAGTATGACAATTATAATCTTTATACTTCTATTTAATGTATCTAGTAAAGAATATTCAATCATAGTTAATTGCTTAAATATGATTAATATTATTATCACTAGACATGCATTAAATACGTGTACAATATTTTCCATATGATTCCTACACAAAGATTTAAACCACCAGGGTTTTCATTCTTTGAAGAAACTCATTAAGATAAACCAAATATCTAAAGTTGATTATCTCTATGGACAGCATCTCTACATTCATAGTATGGTTGATTTACCACAATACAACATTTGGTAAATTTATCATTATGATTAACAGGCTTACCATGATCCTGTAACTCATATTCCTCAGCATATTAAATATCTGAGATATCCTTGCGGATCTATGAATGACAATTCCATCATATTAAGGTCTATCATTTTCATGTTTAGCCTCATCATGATATTTGCTAGTGCATTTTAGAAGATTATGCATTTTTGTAATTCAATCTTTCAAGATCTAAACAAAACTCCCACTTGCCTTTAACAATTTAAAGATTATCTTTAAATAGTTTAGCAAGTAGAGTAACAATACATTGTTCTCTTTTGGGATATTACAAAACACATTGATAGTTCCTGACATCAGTTTGTTACAACTCACTATACAAGTAGTTTAACAAATTCAGAACTTCATTTATAAGACTTAATGTGATTCATCACATTCCATAAACAAATGGTGTCTTATCAATCTTCTAGGTTGGAGTCTTATTGAGTATATTCAATCTATACTCAATCTACTAACCTTGATAACTTTTGGAAGAAACTATAGTTATCTTGAATCAAACATGCCAATAGATTTTGATTCTTCTAACTGAACATACCATAAAACTATGGTATTTCATTAGAATTAATATTGTAAGATAATCTAACAATATTTAAGATAACCATCTACTCTTTGGCTCATCTATTTACCAACAAAGTAAAACTTAATGGTACAATAGAATTACCAAGTCAATTGCATGTATTATAACACAAGTATTTTTGACCAAGTCAAAAGACATATCAGTTATAATCCCACTATACGTTATAAGTCATTGATCACCTCATTGACTTCATGCATATGTCTTAAAACATAGCAAGTTAACGTCTTACTTTATATTGTAAGTCTTGTATTAAAAGACTTCATGTTTGTGATTTTACAAAATCATAAACATTTATAATAAAAGTAATTATGAACACCACCTCAGGTTTCAATTAATATTTCAAGTTAATATTGACTACATATATTTAAGTCATTCAACGAATACTTAAATTCAAAGTAGTATTAGATTACTTCATTTAATTATGTTATTCCATGAAATGTTCAACGTAAGAAACTGCAAAATCATCCATGCTCGTTCTCACGACACGTGGATATTTTACCTTGGGCTACAATCTAGTTCACGTTCTCACGCAACATAAATTGTAACTACAAGTGTTTCTTAAATATTGAATAACATAAATATTTAAAATAAAGTAGTCTTTGTTATCATCTTGACACATGTTCTTAATACCGCAATCATACATATTTAAATGTATAATTCCTATTGGAACGTTACTCTCTTACCTTGCGGTCAAGAGAATCATATTTATATGTGTTGTACCTTGCACACAATAAAGATTTCTCCCACTTGTGCATGGAACAACATCATGTAGCAGATAAACAATACGATACACGTTCGTTTATTTGATTAATATGATTTGTGTCATAGATATAACAAGTAGATGTAGGACTATATTGATTAGTAAGGAAACGCACATGACAATCCTTGAAAACCATAAGTGCCTACAATTGGAAAGTAATTATCTTTGAAGATAATCTGGGTTACTACACAGGAAATAAGGCTTGTAGCTCCCACTGAATTAGAAATCATTAAAACAACTTCTTATTCAGTAATGCAACACAAATGCTCCCACTGAATCTGACAACATTGTAAGTGTTGCATAACCAGTGAAAACAACTTGCTTGCTTTTTACTTTCCTACACCTTTAAAGAACCATACGTAATCATTACTAAGGTACTAAAAGGTGTATTCTACTCTATGAATGATGGGTTATCCATCAACGTTATTAACTTGAAAAATTGGGTATGCAATTTCTTCCTTAACTGGCCTACCATGCCCATACTGGTATGTAGCACCTTTAAAGGCTAAAGCAAAACAACTAGATAAAATATGCTAGTTTGCCTTTTACCAATTTTCGCGGTAATTTGTCTAGCTTCTAATTTTGTAACTCATATACATATTTTCCAGTTAACCAACATTCATGTTGTTACAAAGGATTCATTCACCAAATGAGGGTAATGAAATCTTTATGGAAAATAAGATGTGCAATTCATTGCTATGAGTTACATTAGAATTTAGACAATTCAAATGTTCCTATTATACCTTTCTCATTCATGAAAAGGAATAGGATTGAGTCTCATGCTTCTCCCATGGAAAAGAGACTTCGTTTGTCTTTTCGGAAAATTATTCTCGATCAAACATTTGTTTGAAAGCAGAATGGAACAATTTACTGATCAAAGACTAAACTTCGTTTACGGTTAAATGTTGCAATTATACATTCAAAAGAATTACAAAATTCAATTTTAGTATTTTCGATAATTAACCTTTTCAAGAAAATTAAACACCCATGGTTCATAAACATATAACCATTTAATTTTCACTGAAAACTAGGATCCAAATTGTCATAATTTCATCACGTCAGTTGATCTGCTAGTAATGAACCTTATACAAAGTGGTAGAGCTGTTGCTCAATTGCCAATTTCAATTGCAATTCCTAGATTTATGGGATTTACATATAGCCAATTTCAATTGCCATGTAAACATGTTTTATCCCATCTTATGCCTTAAGTTGCCAGTTCTCACTACAAAACTCAATTAAGTTGTCCAACTTAAGAAACTGCAAAATCGTCCATGCCCGTTCTCACGACACGTGGACATTTTACCCTTTGATTACGATCTAAGTCACGGTCTCACGCAAATAAAAAATAATCTTAGGTGTTTCCGTTTCGTTGGATGGCATATAACTTAAATTAAAGGGTAATAGTTTTGATGTAAAATCAAATATGTACAAAGATGTCATGCATTCATCTTCGTAACATGGGTTTTATTAAAACATTTATATCTTGTTTTAATGTTTAAGTTTTTCATCATCAAACTTTAATTGAGGTATTGGTTTCACAAATCAAGGAATTTAGTGTTAATTATCATCCATTATACCGTACTTTTGCATAAGTGTAAACACTTAGTGTTTCGGATAATTACCACCTAAGTGGCGCATGGAATCAACACTAATTCGCCCTTAAGATGAGCTTGCACATTTAATGACTTACTAAGTAGCTCCACTCGAACTTACAGGGGGCAGAGGACCAGGTACGCGCTAAAGCACAACCTTAGACATCCATTCAGTGTGACTGTGCGCACTTCTTTAAACCCCTTTTATTAGTTCATTCTCATGGGTGAGCCGTTCAGTCATTTGTACCAAAGTCATCATCAATTAAACGATTATGATTACTATTCTTAAAAATACATGTTTCACCATTGTTTAGGTCAGTTTATTTTTCTTGTAAAAATACCCTTGTTACAAAACACAAACAAGCAAGTATTTATAAAAAATAAACAAATAAACAATGAATGCATAACAAATAAAAGTCATGCATATCAAATAGCCACATGCAAACGGTTTTGATAAATCTTATTAATAACCAATTCAAGATCTGTCAATATGCATATATTTAATTAAGACTTCCACCCGTTTTCATCTATGTACAAGGTGAACCACATGCATTGATTCATCGATTGCGTAAGTCAAAACTAAATATATACCACATAGCACATAATTGATTAAATTAATAATTATTGAGGTCTTCCCCAATTTAAGATCTATCATAATTTAATGTATATCACTTAAAACATGAAAGACATACAATAAAAAGCAGATCCATGATAAAACATGCAGATAATTATCATGGATATAAATTACACTTAACAATTAATGCAATAAAACAGAGTTACGCATATACACATAAAGTTGCATGCATCTTAGGGTTTCTAATCCAATTAAAACAATAGTTTACAAAACCCTAATTAGGGCACCAAAAAACGCCCCCCTTCAAAATTAGGGTTTAGGTTTTGCAAACCCTAGACCAAAGCATACAAAAAATAACACATTCATGTTTATTTTAATTATGTGTTTCAGTAATTAATTACTTGTTATACAAGGCTCTGAAACCACTGTTGAGTTTATGATATATAAAATATAATAAAACATAAAGACATCAAGAGTACACAGCGGAAGACTAAAGATCATAACAAATAAATTAATTAACTGAAAGTATGCGTAACGTACCTCTTGCGAATGTCAAATCCCTCGAGCAAAGCAAAACAACCCTCGAGCAAAGCAAAACAAAGAAGTACTATTGGTGTAAGAATAATGTCTTACAACCACGTTCTTGTACACACGTACTATTAGCGATTCGATGCGAATGCTAGTTCTTGATCACAATAGAATAACCAAACACCTTGTTATGCTCAAGGTCACTCGTAAATCCCTTACAATGGGGATTCACTCGTCGACCAAGAATAAGAGGGAAGAAAAGAAGAAGTTTGGCCTTCTAATGAAATCAAGTGTACCAAAGGATGAATACATGGGGATGTATTTATAGCCTTATGGTAGATGTCATGTTTACTATGGTTTCCGATGTGGGATTCCATAGTTTCGGCCAAAAACAAGCCCAAAAGAAGGTTCCTAAAACCGTCTCTTGGCTTGTTTACTTTTCTTCATATCCCGTTGACATTTAACGACCAATAGTCACTTTCGATAAGTGCTTATCGCTCGTTTAGTCGTTTATTGTGAATTTAATAATTAAACATAATATTTTATATTAATTATTTAAACATCGAGTCTCATACGTAAAGTGTGCAATCCCGTGGTCACGAGTTCGAATCCGGACATTTACGTACTTGTAAATATATACATTTTCCAACAGAATCATAATACACATGGTTGTTAACCGCATCTTTGATGGTCCTTGATGTTACAGGGACTACATGAGAGGATGAGCACCAGTTGTAGTGAAACCTAAATGAACCAAAATAAACTTTGTTCTTCTTTTTAAATTTGTTTCTTTGCAAGATCATTGGTTTGAAGAATTTTATGTTGTTGAGATGTTTTTCTTTGAGGAGCTCAATGACGATGGATTTAGCCTTGGTGAAGGTACGGGCCAAGCGGCATAAATGACAGAAGATGAAGTTGTGGAGTATGCTTTTAAGTTTCTTGGAGGTGGCTATAGAAGAAGAAGAAGATGAATGTATCCTCATGGTGAAAGAATGGGAATATGGGGTAGCCATTTTTTGTAGGAGTCTTGCATCAATTGGTATTTAAAGGGATCATGATTACTACAGTAACTAACATTATTTTATTTATTTATTTATTTTTTTGAATGGCAAATAACCAATGGTCACTATATGATTTTAAGCAAATGGAACCGCTAGTGTATAAATATGCACATGGAGTTTTACTTAATTTTATTACAAAGTAAACTACATATTGTCTTTAAATCAAATGTTTACTATGCTATTTAATAGTAATAAAACAAAAAAATCATTAAATTAATAATCTTAAAAATTCACTAATCTACTACCATATATGTTTTTTAATATATATTTGTTGTTCAAATTTAAGTTGATTAATTGTATGTGTTGAGTTTCTCTTGAAAAAATTTCCCGGATGTTCGTTGTTCAAATAAAAGTTATAAACCACTTTTACATATTTTGAAATGTTGCTTTTGTTTCTTTTTCTTTTAAATCCTTTTGAGTGTCTTCTTGGGGTTTTAAATCCTAATTAAATTTGTATAGTTTTATACTCCGTATATGATCAATCACTATGTTTTAGAAGGACTTTCAAGAATAAAGGAACATGATTTTTATTTTTAAAACTTGTACGTAAAGATATGTTTAACAAGAGAATTTAGGGTGTGTTTGTTACGAGGGATTAGGATACAAAGTAGAAATTATTGCTTGTGCTTTTGGATTAGATGACTATGGCCAAATATAGGGGGTTAGACAAAACCAGGTTAAATGGTTTGGATTTGTTTATTTCTTTGACAGAGGTGTGCCATGTTTAAATTTCAACCTCTCATTTTTTATTTTTGTACTTTTTAATTTAATATTTATCTGTTTTTATCATAAAATCTTATATATTTTATTATTTATTAATAACTTATACATATATATTTTTTTATATATTTCTTTCTCCAAAACTAAACCAAAATCAAAATCATAAATCAAATTTAAATTCAAATTCAAATCTTAATCTTAAACCCATGTACAAACAAAACGTGCCTTTAGTCATGTTATAAACATAAGTTTACGACTTCATACCGCTACCCAATAATAAAATATCAAAATGTGCATTACAATTTCAAAGTTTAGCTAAATTCCTAAAGTTGACACTAATGGGTGACAAAAATTTCACCCCATGAGGTTCGTATATTTTATAAATGAAATATAGATAACTATAAAAATCTCTTATATAATAGATGAGAGTTATTTTATATACTATATTTTTTTCACATACCAAAAGTATTATACCTACCCTTTAAAATCAATGGCTTAAATTAAAATCATTTTAATATTACACATATTTTTTATAATTTAAATATTTTTTAAACCGTTAATCGTTAAGTGAAAATAATTACATCATCGCAACGAGCGTTTAATTATCTTTCTATAGACGGGAACTTGATATACTTTCGACAAAAAAAAAGAAAAAAAAATGATTTTTCACGTTTTTCGTCTCTTTTTTTCGTTGTTAAAACGTGCATGAGAAATCACATGTGATTAAACACTAATTTGATATTATAATAATATCATATATGATATTAGTGTTAAATCGCATATGATATGTAATATCATATGTGATATTAGTGTTAAATCACATATGATATGTAGGAAAAAATGTGAAATATATAATTGCAAAGAGTTAAAAAGTAGTATACAGTAAAACCTCTATAAATTAATGGCGTTGGGACCTAGATATTATTATATCGATAAATTAATAATTTATTAATTTAAAAAGGTTTTGCAATGATCTTTAAATTTACAAATCAAATATGCTAGTTACAATGTATACTAGTTAGAGATGAAAAATAATTAGAAAAATAAGTTCTGATTATCACTTTATGAATTCACATTCACAAATTAATTGAATTTGTCAAGTTCATTGTTTATACATAAGTAATAGTTTCGTTGGGATAAGTTCCAGTTACGTATAACCTTAATTGAATTATATGAATTTGTACAAGTTCCAATTACTTATGGCCTATATATATATATATATATATATATATATATATATATATATATATATATATATATATATATATGTTTGGGTTATTATGAAAAGTTTCTTATAATGAAAAGAATGAGAAGGCATGTGGAGGTGACATGTGTCACATTTGCCACATCATCATGCCACATCACCATACCCCCACCCCCCCCCCCCCCCCACGAAAAAATTTTTTCCCGCAAAAAAAATATTTTTTTTTGGGCCAAAAAAAAATAAAAATTTTCCCGCCAAAAATTTCCCGCCAAATTTTTTTACTGCATCACAATTATGAATTTAGTGCATCAAGGTTATAAATTACTGCATCACAGTTATAAAGTTACTGCATCACAATCATGATTTTAGTGCATTAATGTTATAACATTCATTTTAGTGCATCATAGTTGATGCACTTAACTATTAACTATGATACAACAACTTATTATAAAGATGCACCAAAACTTATTAGTGCATTAAGGTTATAAGTTACTGTGTCACAATTATGATTTTAGTGCATTAAGGTTATAAATTACTGCATTACAGTTATAAAGTTACTGCATCACAATCATGATTTTAGTGCATTTAAGGTTATAACCTTGATTTTAGTGCATCATAGTTGATGCACTGAACTATTAACTATGATGCAGTAACTTACCAATGGAGCATTAGTCCAATGGTTGGAGCACTTGTGCTTGAGTCAATTGACCCAAGTTCAAGTCCCATCCTTGGCATTTGCTTCATATAGGTACCCACCTCCGCAAACCTGTGGGCACACTAGAGAGACTTTGTGGAATAAGAGCTTAGGGGTCCGAGTCTTGGCTCGTGCTCACTCCAGTTGGTGCCCCACTAGGCCAGGAGAGTTGCCGAAGCTATTCCTTGTGGGGTGGACAATGGCGGGTGCCAAAAGGCACCCGGGGTCAGGGTGTTCGCGCCAATCTACACCTTTTGTGGAATGATGCAGTAACTTATAATAAAGATGCACCAAAACTTATTAGTGCATTAAGGTTATAAGTTACTGCATCACGGTTATAAATTTACTGCATCATAATCATGATTTTAGTGCATTAAGGTTATAAATTACTGCATCACAATTATGATTGTGATGCAGTATTTTTATAACTGTGATGCAGTAATACATTTTGGCGGGAATTTTTTGGCGGGAAATTTTTTTTTTGCCCAAAATTTTTTTTTGGCGGGAAATTTTTTTTGCGGGGGGGGGGGGGGGGGGGGGTGGGTGGGTGGGTGGGGGTGGGGGGGGTGACACATGGCATGGTGATGTGGCAAAGGTGACACATGTCACCTCCACATGCCTTCTCATTCTTTTCATTATAAGAAACTTTTCATTTTAACCCTACCCTATCTCCCCACATATATAATAGAGGAACATGCTGAGTCACATATGCCACTTGGCATGCCTAAATGCCAGCATGTCCAAAATTAATTACGTGGCAATGCCACCTATTTATTTTCACGTTCCCACATTAACAATAACACACGCCTTCCTCAGATCTTCAGCCAAGAACACACGCTTTCACAACCCGAAACCCCCCATCCCTGATTTTCAGCAACACAATCAATTGCATTTTTATTGCCCAAAATTAAACTGAACATCCCTTGATCCTAAAACAAGTCTCGATTCATTCTTTGAAAATCACCAAATCATCCTATTTTTGGTGATGATTCAAAATTGTTTGTCAAACGCGTATCAATTACTTTGAGATGTTGTTATTTTGTTCCAGTGATATGGTGATAATTAAAAGATTCATATCAAGGTTTTTCTTGAATCTCAATGTTAACCCTAAACCATCCGGCTATAAATTCAACCATTGTGTTTATACACTTCATATCACAATCATTCGATCGGAAAAACCACTATCTCACCATGACTTTTGGATATCAAAGTAAGTTTTTTAACTATCTCATATTCTTTTTTATACCCACATGTTTGTATAAATTATAAATGTTATGAATTTGTTTATAATTATATGCAGAATGTTTTGAATGATTGCATTTGATTGTAAGTTTTGTACTTGTGATTCAACATCCAATGGATCACTGATATGTGTTAAAAGTTTACTGGAAATTGATGAAAAATTAGTATAACATTTATACCATTTTGAATCACTGATATGTGTTGAAAGTTTATTTTTACTTGAGGAAAACTTAGTATAAATGATACCTGTTATAAATGTGTTTGTAATTAGATGGAGAATTGTTTTGATAAATGCATTTGATTGAAAAGTGTAGCCATTAGTATCACTAATATGTGTTGAAAGTTTATTTTAACTTGAGGAAACATTAGTATAACTTGCCAATGTCATGAATCCCTTATGTTTTAGATGCAACTAGATGTTACTAATTTGGATGCTTTTTACCAACTGTATCGTTTTCGCAAATATCTGTTTTTGATGCTTTTTACCAACTGTGTCGTTTATTTCCAAAGTCATTGTTTTTTAAAGCCCATCACTTTTTCAACATTTTCAGAAGATTCCATTACTGAAGCTGAAACCAATGTTAGTAACAACGTTAAGAGTTATGCAGTGAATGATAAGGGGAAAAATGCTGCATCTCAGAGTGATTTGGAATTCACTTCCTTGGATCAAATAGATCCAATGCTTGATAACATAAAAATCAAAGGAAGGTGTATTTCAATGTGGCATAGCCATCCTGCTGGGAAACCAAAGCAACCGTACAGTTTTGATATCGTGTTACAGGATACGCAGGTACTTTTAAAAATATCATCTTTATAATCACATACAATTTGTATTTTTAATTTCAAACCATGTAGCTTTATCTTAACACATTCTAACAAATTTTTGCAGGGTAATCGCATCCAATGTACTGCACGGAACAATGACATGTATCGGTTTGAACCCCTTTTCCAACAGGGTCATTGTTATATCATTACTGATTTCAGTATTGGTGAGAACAATGGTATACTACCATTGTTGAATCACAAGTACAAAATAACATTTTTCCAGTCAACCAAAGTTACACGGATTGACCAGTTTGATGATGATGTCTTCGGATTCAAATTAGAACCTTTTAGTCAGATTCTGAGTAAGAAATACAATGAAAAGGATTCTGTTGGTAAACTTACTTACTTAACACACCCTATTTTTATTTCCACAATAATTCAAATACCACGCCGTCAGTTTAGCTTACATTATATTCTTGCAATGCAGATATCATTGGAGCTATTGTAGCAATTGGTGATATTATGCAAGTTCCAAATACTCTTGTGAAAAAAGTCAGACGCACTATTGTCATTGAGGATAAAGAGTATGAATTATTTGAGACATTCATTGTACATTAAAACTTATACGCTTTATGTACAGTTTAGAATATTACATTCCTAAAACTTATAATTGTTTCCCGTTCTATTTTCAGGGGAACAAGAGTTAAATGTACTTTCTGGGACAGCTGGGCTGAAATGTTTAATCAGTATGCTAACAATGAGGATATCGGTCTGGTCATTTTTGTTTTGCAGCTTGCAAAAGTGAAATATTTCCGAGGTAACACTAACTATTTCTTTTGAAACAAATAAATACTACCAAATAAGTGTACCATGAAATTAGTATTTGTAATTTGTTAACCCGCTCTGTATTTGTACTTTCTATTCAGATGAGCCTGCAGTCCACAACTCACTTTTCGGAAGTAGGATTTTCATTAACAAGGAAATCCCCGCCATCACATCATTCAAGGAAATGTAAGTTATTCTATATTTTTGTTTAATTACCGAATATGTTTACCAAACGCTTCATTTCGTTAATAGTTAATTTTTTAATCAATTTAGGTACACATCCAAAGAAGGTTACGCTGACGGTGACCATAAGATTGAGGTATTCACCCCTCCTGTTGACAAGATCACACCTGAGATGTTTTTCAAACACACTGTCAGATCAACTATCGGTGGTATCCAAGCTCTCCAACCAGTAAGCCATCACTATTCGATTATACAACCAAACTCTTTCCACATCATTTACATAGCTTTTTGTTATTTTACATGCACAAACATAATAGTTATATTTATCATTGACAGGGCACTGAAGTTGTACTTTATGCAAAAGTACATCGAATCCACAAAGAACACGTCTGGTGTTATGATGCATGTAAAAGGTGCAACAAGATGGCAAAACAAACTACATCTTCAGGTTCCAAAAAGGCATACAGTTGTGCTTATCATGGTACAATTTACCAGGTGGTTCCAAGGTAACAATTTTTCTCTCCCTTTATTATATATTGTTAAAACCTTTACATTTTAATTACAATTTTACTTTTAAATTGAAATAATACAATGTTTATTACAAATTTAGGTTCAAGTTGATATTGAGGGTTATTGATGAGACCGGATCAGCACCATTTGTTGTTTTTGACACAAATATTAGCAAGATGTGTAATGGTGTTTCCGCGTATGAATTAATGACCAAACATGGGCAGAACACAGCGGAGTACTTCCCTGAGGAATTGAATGTCATTGTTGGCAAAAAATACCTTTTTAAGTTCACCTACACGCAGCATAATGTAAACTCCAACAGCCAAGTTTACACTGCCAAGACCACGTCCGATGATGCTGATTTAATTGCTCACTTTAAGGAAGGATTTGCTGATGCACAGGTATCAATTTTAAATCCAAAACCTCTTGGTTAATTTGTTTATCCCTAATATATTTTGTCAAGGCGTTAATTTCATATGATTGCAGGATGTGGATGATCAGTATAAAACTCCTGATAACAGTACTTCTGCACATTTTGTTGGCTTCGATGCAGCAGCTTTTAACATCAATAAGTTCCTACTCGAAACACCAGATAATCAATCTCAATATTCAACAAGCCTTAGTGCTGCAGCCTCTGCAAACATCCAGAAATTTCTGCTTGAAACACAAGATAATGAAACTCAATCCACAACAACCCATACTGGTGCGATGCAGTTGGAAAAGAATAGTGTATCTGGAAAAGCAAACAGCGGTGCAAAGAACGATGAATCGCCAGGAAGCAAAGGAGTGAACAAGAAACGAGATATCATTGACCTGGATGACTTGCCAGATGAAGATGATGCATCAGCAAGTGCCAAGAAACCCCTTCTTGCAACCGTCAAAATTGAGAAAGACGAGTGATTGCCGTTCCATTGATCATCTCCATGCTTATTTCATTCCATTCGTACCAAATGTGTTTTGATGTTAAGACTTTACACATTTTGTTTTCCTTTGTTCGCTTTTTACGGATTTTGCTTAAGGTTTTAATTTCACTTTTATGTACAATAAGTTGGCTAATGCAGTATGTGCTATGCCATGGTTATCCTGTTATCAGGCATGGAGATTTGATCAATATATTTTCTTTCAATACATTTTTTTGGAATGTTACGCCTTATTATCTGTTTCATTTTACCCCTTTTTTATGCTTTACCTGTATATATATACACACTATGCTTGTGCTCACCAGTGCATACTATCTGAAAATGCAGATGTTGCATTGACAGTTATTACACACTTGAAAACACTTTTCTTTTGACATCATCATTTTGACTACTTTTTCCAGGACTATATTCAGGTATGTCACCCACCCAGATGTGAAGATCATACCTGCCATGTTTTGTAACCACACGGTCTCATCAGCGGTTCGTGGTTTCCGACTTCTCCAACCAGTAAGCATTTCCTATTCAACTATTAGAATCTTTATTTAACTTCATGTATTACATACACTGTCAGTATACATCTTACCATACTCTGCTTTTATAAGCCTCATTTTTAGGACTATTCCTTGGTTACATTTACTTTAAACAAATTAAAACAATCGAAAAACAACTCACACAGTTCACTATATAAATAGCCACTTCATTTTGATATTTGCCCTGTCCACTTCCATCAATCATACAACCTTATTATTAGACTCTTTGATATTTTGACTCAAATATCATAATTGTAGTATACAATTACAAATAAAATTGAAATATATCTTTCCATTTTTATGTAAACAGTACTATATATATGAATCTTTTAAAATTGAAATATGAATCTTTTAAAAAACGAAATTCTTCTAATATAATTGAAATATATCTTTCCATTTTACAAATAAAATTAAATGTTTGAATCTTCAATTAAAAATAATAATTCAAACATATCATTTCCAACTTTAACAATCAATCTAAGCATTATATAAACTCTCAACATCAACACACAAAACACCAAACAAAACTGTTTTCTAAAATTCCTTACAAAATATCATATGGCTCATCACAACTCACCAAAGGTAAAACTGGCCTGTACCAATTTGTTACAATGTTCAATATTAGTCATACAAAACTGCATTTTACTAATACTTTATACTTATTCGTTGTCATTTATACATTTCATTACAATACAGAAAGAAGATATTGCAAACTCACCTAATTGTTTGTGGATTCAAGAGCCACCTGTTATCATTATCTCAGATGATGAAATGGTAATATATAAGTTACTCATACATAATGAAAATTAGAACTGCATATTCACTGTAACTTATATTCTATTAATTCCAGGAAATCCCCGAGAAGATTGCACGTCACCTAATATTCAATGATTCTTCACATGAGCCTATCAATGGTGGTCATGTTGTCGATCCTCAAAGTGACAAAGAGAGTTTTATTTGTATCAATAAAGGATGTCTATTCCATCCTATGCCGGAATACAATTATGTCTTAAACAATATTGTTGATCTTCAAGACTCTGTTGATGAGGAGAAAGATGAATGGATTTGCATTAACAAAGACTGCAAACATCACAATCATCCAATGGAATATCATGATGACAAAGAATCCGGTGCATCAAATGTTTGTGAAGAATCCGGTGCATCAAATGGTGGTGATGAAGTTTTTCATCCAAAATAATACTCTTATAAGTTTGACATTATTATCAATAAGTTTATTCGTAAAATGTCGTTATAAACATATGTTATCGGTTATTTTCATAAGTAATTTACATTATCTCAAATTTTATTATGTCTATTATTGCAAAACATGTTTGTTTCTTAATGGATACTCCTTATCAGATAAGTGTTATATCTGAAGACATCAACAAATACTTACTCCTTATCATATAATTGTTACTCTTTGTCACATATTGGACATCACTGAGATGATATATCTGATAGAACATCATTAGGTATGACTTCATCATACTGTATTCTGAAACCAAATTGTTATGCAATCTCCTGCTAAAATTATTAATAACAAACTTTTCAACTCTGAATTAAACAAAAAATCTATATGAGATTCACATCATCACCAACAATAAATAAAACCAACACACCAAAATATGAATGGATAATCAATTCATTTATATATCAACAACATATTTCATCAAAAATCTAGAAACATAAAACTTGAAAACAAAGACACATCTTAAAGAACATATAACTTTAAAACAAAGACACAGCTTAAGGAACCACATAGATTAAAGTGCAAGGATATTGTTTTTACAAACCACTGATTAACCTATTCATAATAGGCTATGTGATCATCCAAAAAACAGCAAATGTCTTGACCATGACCACATAACATAACATAGCATATATCGACACATAAGTTCAGATCATACTAACAAGCCAAAATAAACATAAGTTTTTATAGCATAAGTTTCTAACAGACGTGGAAAACAGGGTACTCTTCCACTTCATCTCCGACCATATCTGTGAGCAAATGCATGAACTTGAACCTTATCATTTTGTTGTAGCCAAAGTTACATTCACGTGCAAACTCCCTCCATTCACCAAATATGTTCACATGGTTCGTCCTTCCAGGTTCCTCCTTATGAAACTCCATCTTAATATTAAACCTGCACTCCACATCCTGGTGTATCATCAAGACCGTCCTGTATGTGTGCATCGGGTGGTATTCCAAGAACTCGGCAGGTATGGTCTGCAATAAACAATGCCCACCATTTGAATACATAATTCTTCATATACATTAATAATGTTTTACGACAAATACAATTCACCTAATAATAATACTTACGAGTCGTTTGAAAACTGTAATCATATTAAAACACTTATAGAAAGTGTCACCAACTTCACCAAAGTGGTCTTGATGTCCTGGCCATCGACAGATGTGGTGCATCCTATCATCATCTGACAATACATTTACCATGTTAGAATACCTCCTAATACTATCGAACTACACTAAGATCTAACTACACTTTTATGCCCTTAAACTAATGAATTATATAAAGACATATAGAGTTTTCAACTAAATAAGGATGTAAATATTTATCTTACCTTTGTTGTCAAACTCTACAGGAGGTTGCATGGAATGGAGTAGTGTCGCACCATAGAAATGCATCGGTGTATGAGGACTACCATCAAATTTAAACGCCATCAACCTCAAAACAGTATTATGCTCCTTGGTAAACACCAAGATCTGCCCAGCTTGCAAACCCAGAGTGAATTTCATAATACTCCAAATATGATGATCCAATTCATATTCACCAGTCTGATTAGGAACATTAACATGTGTCACAGGAACCATGAAGTAGTCTTGTCCACAATTAATCCTAATATGATCTGCCTGCCCTATACCACTCAAGAAATCACCATCAATTCTCTGTACATGAAGTTCACGTTTGTCGTAAATACACTTTTTAATACAATACATTCACTTACTAATAAAGGTTATACAAGATTAAGGTACATATTAATTGATACCTGGGTCCTGTTTGTGTCGGCCCAGACACGACTCTTAAAACGATAGTAACGGTTGTTGTCTTCATCATACCCCCTGTATTCCTTTCCATCTCTAACATCGTATCCTGTCATGCAGAAACTGTCAGATCCCTCCTGTATGAAATGCAACCAATCCACATACGGACCGATGTTGTCCTTAGCAAACTGCTTCCAATCTCTTCCCTTCAGTGTGATAGGTCCTACGATAGGTGTTATAAACCAGACTTTCTTACGGATTCTTGCTGAGCTGGTCAGATATAGATATTTGTTCCCATTAAAGCCTTCAAATTCAAACACCTCAGGAAGTTCCTGAATAATTATTCAAACATTTACTTTACTTTTCACTATACAATCAAACTTATAAATGATAATATGGTGTTCTTTTATTTACCTGTTGCTTAGGGTATGTTCTCCGGTTAACCAACACTACGAACTCTAACGGCATTTTCCTGCTATAAACAAACGTACTTTAAATATCAAAGCAGTTATACCTATATAAGCATAGTATTATGATCTTGCTTTTGTTATCAAAATCTATTAACCATATTCGAATGTATCAACTTAAAAGTATACCACCATAATATCGCAAACACTATTTAGTAACCATTATCATCACTTACGCAAAATTATTTTGAATACAAACCAATATCTATTTCATGTTTTCACTTATATTTCAGTAGTCCTATATAGTAAACAATTAATCTATCAAACTCTGAAAAATCATACCATAAGATTACACCATTATTATCACTTACATACTAATTTTTTTTATAACTTACCTTAGTGTTTGACTAATTTCCAACATAAATGTTAAACATACTTCCAACCTACTATAAAGAAACACTAATTTCTAACAACAACAACCACATGCATTATTATTTAACTAAGATTCAAACGATTAGTGTATTCAAGATGTACAACAATTATATACATAATCATTTTCACAAATATAATGCATTTTTTTCAATGAACAACTATCATCATTAAATTATTTGTTACCATTATCTTACATGAAGTTGGATGATCTAAAACTTATCATCATGCAAGGTTCTCAAATACGGGGTATACCTAAACACTTCATAGATTCAAATCTACTAACAAATACCTTTGATTGTGTTTTTATTAACCTTTTTTATAAAAAAATTTCATCTTACTAACCTTGGAGTTGATTTGCAGATTTGTGATCAATGTAGTGATTTGACAGGATTGTTAAGTAGCCAACTAAATCTTCAGAGCATGTAATGATTTTATTCACTTGGAAAACGCAATATATACTATTAGACGGCTAAAAAATCATTACCGTCACTTTTTTGTTGACCATCATTAAGGCTAACAAACTTGGGCCAAATATAGATGTATGGGCTCAGTTAAACTAGAAAGACATACCAACACAATAAAACGTATACATGTATAAGGTTATAAGTTGAAAGGTTTTGTAACACAATAACATTTACCAATCACAATAAAACGTTTTTATGATTTGAATGTAGATGATCAATGAAGTATTATGATTCCAAAGTTATAAGAAAATACATAGAACACAACTTCTTGATCATACAACTCTTCAATATGAGAATTCGTATCAACCATTTGATAATTCGTTTTGTAAACACAAAATGTGTAATGTTATACCAAAGATTCGACCGAAAGAATATCATCAATCATCGATTATTATTTCATCTAATTTGAATGGAGGAAGAAGTTCAAACATTATCATCCACTTTAACTATCAATAGGTGATATTTCGTTATTTGTTTGTTTTACTTAATTTACCTTTTGTTATACCACTATCCTTAATATTAATCAATTATTTTGATTTTCTAATAACAAATCTATCTATTTTGAGGTTGATTACCAATACATGTATTATATTCCCTTCAAACCTTAAACAAATGTTCAAAACGATGAAACTAAAAGAGATGCCGTTATGATAGCTACAACTTGATGCTACACACACAACATTGTACATACATTGTAATGTCAATCAATAATTCGCAATACACATAATTCAATGGCAAAACGACTTCACATGGAATTTTCATTAGACTATGCGAAATTACCAACATCTTGATGCTACACACACAACATTGTACATACATTGTATTATCATTTCAAAACTTATATATAGTTAGTTTTGAAATATTAACCATTATAGTTTACATACATTAACATAACAAGTATAATATATTATCTTGGTCAATTAATACTAATATTATTGAATACTCAATTTCCGTTTTTAACATGCCTTAACAATCCCTAAATATCATGATCATAATGTATCACCATTAAATTATCTGTAACCAAATTATTTCCTTTACCATAAATATATGATGATTTTTGTATACAAATTTTACGTTATCCCTACTAATTAGCTAAAACATATACTAATCCTTTCACTAAGAGTTTCTTTTCAGATACAATTACATCAAGAAACCTATCTTTGATTACAAGAAAAACACATACAGGTTTGAATTTCTTATACTTTTTAGGTGTTAAACTCGAATAACCATCATTGTATGTAAAAAATAGTATACTTTGTCCACATATCTACATCAACTTAATACACCATTATCAGTATCATTTCATTGCAATATGATGGGATTAGAATATATTGTTAGCAGCTTCATACAATACTTATGGTATTAGTGATATTGATAACCAAACATTACAAATTTGGTGTGTACTGCAAAAGACACTTATAACTTAGTTTTGCATTTGTATTAGTTCATGGATTCCAACAACAAGAGGAAAGCTATTGTTATCAACAACACGTTATCTCCTGGAAAAGAAAACACACCAACTGCAAGGCTACATGATATCGATATCAACTGCAGTAAGCGAAGACCATTAAGTACTCAAGAAGATGTTACTTTTATGAGAACTACAACTGCAACCAATTCCATAGATGACTTCACACTGAATTCAGCCGTTAGACCTGCTCTTATTGATATAACTAATAGTAAGTAAACGCTTTCATGAAATTTAATTTTAATATCCATTAACAACAATCCTAATGTCAATATGAAATAGTTATAATGTAATAACCTATATTTATCATTTTATATGGATCATCTTCTGCTACACCAACAGTTAGACGTAGAGGAAGACCGCCAAAGAATTCTACACAAACAACAACTAAAGTGACTGTTAATCCAACAATAACAACAATTCCTCGAGAAAGACCAGGAAGGAAAACAATAGAAACAACTACTCCAGGCATATAATCCCTTCCTTTCACATACTTTTTGACTACATTTTGTTTTGTATATCTTTTGTTATTATGCTATAAATTCTTTATATAAACCAAAACGTTTACTTAATCTCACAGAGTTATCAACTATATCTCCAACTATAACTCCAACCCCTGTCATACCAACGCCTGTAATTTCAAATATAAGTACTCGACGAAAACCAGGAAGGCCACGAAAAGAAATGACTACTCCAGGCATATAAATCCTTTTTCTCCCAAATCCTTTAACTACAAATTGCTTTACCATATTGTATTTGCATTTTGAATGACATATACATTTACCTAATTCCACAGATTTACCAACTCCATCTCCATCTGTATCTCCAAGTCCTGTCACAAAAACGAGTGTAATTTCAATAATAACTCCTAGACGTAGACCAGGAAGGCCACCAAAAGAAACCACAACTCCATCTGTAACTGCAAGTCCTGTCATACCTTCATCATTAACTCATATACGTACACCAGGAAGGCAACCAAAAGAAACCACTACTCCATCTGTAACTGCAAGTCCTGTCATACCTTCATCATTAGCTACAAGACGTCCAGGAAGGCCACGTTTAGATGACATAACACAAGGTATGATTGTGTACTCCTTTTAATATATCTTTTCCGTTAGTTTTTTTAAAATCTATAGATAACTTAACTGTTCTTAAACAGGAACTCCTATGCGTCCTAACAAAAGCACAAGGTTTAGCGGAAAATCTCCTGTCGCATTTGACATAGGTATATTTTTTTTCTTAATAAATCACTTAACTATTGAATTGACTTTGGTAGTATTAAGTAATTCATCCACAACATCATCTATACTTTTACACAGGTTGTTCATCGGTTTCATCGGATATTACATCAAACAATGTTACCAACTCAACAGTTACTTACGAGCCACATAGGAGAAGAAGCAAGCGTGTTTTAGGATCCACATCACGACGTATTAACTTCACCAATGATGCTGGTGTACAAAATAGTGCGAACAGAAATCCATTCGTTGGTATTTCAAGTGGTAATTTCAATTCGAAAGCAATATATAAATTCAACAAACGTACTGTTTTATTACTTAATTTATTATTTACATATACACTTTCATAACTGATGTTAAGATATTAAAATTTGGCAGAATACATCGACCTAGGTGATCCAAATGTACAATGCTCTGATTGTGGGGCATTGTTGTGGGAAGCAGAGAGTAAAAGAGGACATGGAACGGATGATTCGTATTCTCTATGTTGCATGAGGGGTAAAGTTCAACTACTAGTTGAATTGAAACCCCCTCCAAGTTTGCTCATGAGCTTGGTGAAAAATGAACATCCAAAAAGCAAAGGGTTCCTTGAAAATATAAGGCGTTACAACTCCATGTTTTCATTCACATCTCTTGGTGGTAAAGTAGACCAAACAATTAACAACGGACGGGGTCCATATTGTTTTAGGCTTCAGGGAGAGAACTACCACCAAATTGGTTCTTTGATGCCTGAAAACGGCAAGACTCCCAAGTTTGCGCAAATATACATACATGACACAAGAAACGAGATACATAATAGAATAAATGTTGTCAGGTATGCATACTCTAATTTTTATACAAACTTACACTTTTGGTGATTAATATTTTATCTGATATACATTTCCAAAGTGTTTTCATTATATTCATTGTATAAATTTTTTAACATAATGTTGCAGTAGTGGCTCTTCAAGTTCATCAAACCCCACCAAAATTGACCATCAGCTAACAAAAGACATAAAAGAGATGCTTGATGCCCATAATCCATTGGTCAAAGAGTTCCGAATGGCTGGTCAACGTATGGCAACCGCAGATGATGACCAGAAAATAAGACTTAGGCTTATTGGGAAAAGAGATCGTGATGGACGGACACATAATTTACCAACTGCATCTGAGGTAGCTGCACTTATAGTCGGTGACTTTGACTCTTTGAAAGATAAGAGAGACATTATTTTGCACATGCATGGCGATGGAACAAGAAGAATTAGTGAACTGCACGTTGAGTACTTGGCTCTTCAGTATCCGTTATTGTTTCCATACGCAGAAGATGGATACAGAACTGATGTATACCATAGAGGTATTACAGACTCGACACCAACAAAACAACGCACTAGAGTAACTATGTGTGAGTGGTTTGCACATCGTCTACAAGATAGACCAGAGGTTTATTCCGTGATTCTTCACTCAAGAAGGTTGTTCCAGCAGTTTTTGGTAGATGGTTACACTATGGTGGAGTCTGAAAGGATGTCTTATTATAGAAAAAATCAAAAAGAGCTTCGATGTGAAACATATACTAGGCTGGCTAGCATGGCAACTACATCAAATGGACCACGTGTTCTTCGTGGGAAAAAAGTTATCCTGCCTTCGTCACACACTGGGAGTCCAAGATACATGTTACAGAACTACCTTGATGCTATGTCCATTTGCAAGGTATACGGATACCCGGATCTATTCATCACTTTTACGTGTAACCCAAGCTGGCCTGAGATTACGCGGTATATGGAGGAAAAAGGCTTGAAATCAGAAGATCGGCCAGATGCGACTACAAGGGTATTCAAAATGAAGTTGGACATGTTGATGAAAGATTTTAAACAAAAACGCACATTCGGACGTGTAAAAGGAGGTACTTAAAATTCATTTCAGATTTATTATTTTACACATCAACATACTAATAACATTGTCATTCTGAGTTTCAAACTAAAATTATTGATATACTAAACTAAACTTTTGTTGCCTTTTACATGCAGAATTGTACACAATTGAATTTCAGAAACGTGGACTACCCCATTGTCATATTTGCCTTTGGTTGGAACCAAATGATAAACTACGTACTCCACAACAGATTGACAATTGTATATCCGCTGAAATTCCTGATAAGGATCTTGACCCAGCTTTGTACCAACTTGTGACAGAGAACATGATGCACGGTCCTTGCGGTCTTGAACATCAGGACTGTCCATGTATGGTCAATCGTAAATGCACAAAAAAGTTTCCAAAATCATTTAATGAGGAGAATTTTATCGATGAGCATGGGTACGCTATTTACAAGAGACCTGAAAATGGTAGAAAGGTGTCTAAAAGTGGCGTTGATTTGGACAATGGATTTGTCGTGCCGTATAACCCAGGTTTGTTGAAACAATACCAGGCACATATAAACGTTGAATACTGCAATCAGTTTGGTTCTATCAAGTACCTTTTTCAAGTATATAAACAAAGGACCTGATCGAGTCACTGCAGTGGTGGATGAAGAAGACGTCGACGAGATTAAAGATTATTACGATTGCCGTTACCTATCCGCATGTGAGGCTGCATGGAGGCTTTTCCAATTTGATATACACCACAGGTCTCCATCGGTTGAAAGACTTCCGTTTCACCTACCAAACGAGCACGCTGTCTTTTTTGATCCAAAAGAGAGTATTGATTACGTCCTAGAGAAGGAATCAAACAACACGTCAAAGTTTTTAAAATGGATGGAACGTAACAAAACCGACGCTGAAGCAAGACAGCTGTTGTATGTAGATTTTCCATCCAAATATGTATGGAAAAAACAAGATTGTGTATGGGAACCTAGACAGAAGGGAAATACCATTGGTCGCATACATCAGGTTCCTCCATCATGGGGAGAAATGTACTATCTTCGTATACTGTTAAACAAAATACCTGGAGTTCAAGAATGGGACGAGTTTAAGACCTATGATGGAGTCCTTTACTCAACTCATAGAGAAGCTTGCTTTGCAAGAGGTTTGTTACAGGATGACAAAGAGTATATTGATGGTCTAATAGAAGCAAGCCGCTGGGGGATTGGGGACTATCTAAGATCTTTATTTGTAGCGCTCATCATGACAGATAGTATGTCGCGTCCCGATTTTGTTTGGAACAAAACATGGCGTCTTTTGGCTGAGGATGTACAGTGGAAAGAACGCCGTATACATAATGATCCAGGTATATTCATACATTTCCAATTCCATAGATTACTTATCTTATGTGATACAACTTCACAAACCAGATATAATACCTACTAATAGATTTGCCCCACTGCTTTTGTCATTATTTCACCATGTGACATTAACTTCAACAATGATTAAGCAACCCCAAACAATCCTTTTCTAACTTATGATTTTGCATATCAATTGCAAAATACATGTTCAAGAACCTGATATTTGCATCAATAACAACATAGACGCTTACCTGCTCTTATTTAACTACTTACACACGTATTAAAAACTTGAAAACTATGGTGATGAGCGTGAATCTATATAGGTTGCATATCAAGAAACAATTTCTAACATATTTGTCATCGTTATTGTGTTTTCAGAACCATCAAGTTTGTATACAAAAACATTACCATTTATGTTTAACTTAAGTATCCCGATTTATACAGAGTTGGAGTTGACTGATGAACAAAGGTACAATATATGCCTTACATACATCGAGCACATGTTAATCTGCAACAACAGGTCGTTAAAGACAATTGAAAACATGCCTTACCCTGATGCACAATATACGATGCAAGGTTACAACAGACTTTTCAACGATGAAATGAGATATGATAGGACAGAGTTATCTGCATTGCATATTAAGATGTACCAGACTTTAACGGATGATCAAAAGTGCATTTACGCTACTATTTTGGATGTTGTGCAGCAGGAAAAGGGAGGCATGTTTTTTGTTTATGGCTATGGTGGAACAGGTAACAAATATATGTCCTATATACTACTTAGATTAAATTGTAATTCAAATTAATCCAGATGTATGATTACTTTTGTTCCATACTTAAGTATGCTAACAGAGTCAAAAAAACAATTACAGGTAAGACATATCTATACAAAACAATGACAGCGTGTCTTCGCTCGGAAGGAAAAATTGTTCTTAATGTTGCATCAAGTGGTATCGCAGCACTCCTTTTGGATGGAGGAAGAACTGCACATTCAAGATTTGCAATTCCCATTAACGTGTCTGAAGAGTCCATGTGTTCTATCAGTGCGGACAGTGACTTGGCTGAGTTATTACGCAAAACAAGTCTAATTATATGGGACGAAGCACCAATGGTCCACAGACATTGTTTTGAAGCTTTCGACAGAACCATGCGCGATATATGTAGATCAAACCCTTCACAACCATCTGACCAAGTTTTTGGAGGTGATATTTTGACAACATATATTTGAACTCATATTCGTCCATTTCTATAAATGATTCTTAACTCTTTTTTGCGATGTACAAATTTCAGGTAAGGTGGTTGTTTTTGGAGGTGATTTTCGTTAAGTACTACCGGTGATTCCTAATGGTACCAGACAAGATGTGGTCCATGCATCCATCAACTCTTCATATTTGTGGGAACACTGTACTGTCATGAGACTAACTGTTAACATGCGTTTGTCTGCCGGAACAACCAGCGAGGAACAAAGGAAAATTAAAGAGTTTGCGGATTGGATACTTGACATTGGCAATGGAAAGATAGGTGGAAAAAACGATGGTGAGGCTGATGTAGAATTCCCAGATGACATGCTCATTCCAGATTCCGAAGATCGTGTTGGTTCAATAATTCGTGAAACATACCCTGATCTTATATCCAACTTGTGGAATCCAGAATACTTTCAGGAAAGAGCAATATTAGCACCAACACACGAAATGGTTGACGTAATCAACAAAAATATGCTTGATAGAATAGAAGGCGAGGAAAAAGTTTACTACAGTTCAGACAGTGTATCACCAGCAGATTCTGATTCAGACTTTATCGAAGATGCATACACACCAGAATTCTTAAACACCATCAAAATGTCGGGTGTTCCTAATCACGAAATTACTCTTAAAGTTGGTGCTCCAGTAATGTGTATGAGGAACATAGATCAAAGAGCTGGTTTGTGTAATGGTACTAGAATGCAAATCCTTCGAATGGGTACGAATATTATAGAGACAAAGATAATATCCGGTGGCAATGTCGGAGCTATTTGCGCAATACCAAGAATGATAATTACCCCATCCGACAACAAAATGCCCTTTAAACTCAACAGACGACAATTCCCCATCCAAGTTTGCTTTGGAATGACTATAAACAAGAGTCAAGGACAAACACTGTCACAGGTTGGACTTTTTTTAGAGAAGCCGGTTTTTTCACACGGACAACTGTATGTAGCGGTTTCAAACAAAAGAAGGCTTGAAGGTTCTTTGTTGCGACATCGATGGTATCTACACAAATAAAACAACAAACGTTGTTTACAAAGAAGTGTTACACAAAATTTGAATTGTCTTTTTATTAATAACTATAATGTTTAGTAAACACTTTTAGTTTTAGTATTCTTTTTCATGTTGTTTTTATCTGCATTAAAAATTTTACATTTAACTTTTTCATTCACATATATCTTCAAATGTTTTTATACAATGAAATATGATATACATTAATACTTTTTACCATAACTATATATCAATCCATTAAAACCATTCACGTCCTTCCTTTTAACGAAATTTTATTACAAAGTAATTGAAACATTTATATAACTTGCAATTATACCAACTCTACCAATGAAATTTACTAATATTAAACAACGTACATGAGACTAGCCCGGCCATCGGCCGGGTCATGAGACTAGTATATATATAGGGGAGGGTTAATGTGAGATCATACTTAAAGTTGTAAAAATAAGATCAAATCTAAAAAACCACTAAGTTAATGTGAGATCATACTTAAAGTTATAAAAATAAGATCAAATCTAAAAAACCACTAAAACATTTATAAATAACAATTTTTGCAATCATACACAAATTTTTTTTTTTAATACAAATTAACATTTTAGCAACTAATAACCAAATGATACATGAGCTTGGATTAGCGATACACCTGATACACATTACAATAATAAATATTCGAAAACCTGATATACATACAAAAACCTGATACACATTAAACTTCTAATCAAAGTGTATCACCAAGGTTTCGTGAATTTTAAAAAGAAATCTATTGAAACTTTAACAATTTTAGTTGTAGTAAATAAAAAAATTATTTTTATTGTAATGAGAGTATCTATTGTCAAATTTTAGTTCGATCTCATTTTAACAACTTTAAGTTTGATCTTATTTGATCTAGATTCTATATATATATATATATATATATATATATAGTGTAAGGTTATTTTCAGAACCAAGAAAATGTCGAGAACTGCGAGAACCGATCTAAGCCTTTCATTTTTTGATCAATAGTTGTAAATGTTGGTGGTATAACTGTAATTAAATAAAAGATCATGTAACTTTTCATAAATGGCATAGGGGTACTAATGGAATTTCACATTTAACTATTCAATAACTCATAACTACACTTTTAGATCAAATGATACGAAGAAAAAAAAAACCCAGATCTATATTCTCTCCCAAATGCCACCATAGCAACAAAAACAAGAACTGCATATACCATAGCAACAAAACAAGATCTGCATAGGAATTTCACATTTAACTATCCAACACTACCATCAAACCTTTGAGTCTCCTAGCCGCCTCAATTTAAATTTTTCCCAGGCGTCATCTTCATCAATCAATATATGCCTAACGAATCAATACAGATGACGATTTAGAATGACGATTATGATTGATAAGGTTTGTTTACTAATTCATGTTTTGAAATCAGGTTATAGATCTAATCGTTTTTAAGTCGGATTACGTATATTAACTAGTGGTTGGTTGAAGAATTAGATGGTTGTAGAAGTTTTAGGATAATTTTTTCTTTGTCTTTTTTGTTCTATTTACATCAACATCTACAGAAAGGTTGCATATAGATTGGTTCCTTGTGTCATTCTTTTGTCACATATCTTGTTTTATTTTAGGTGGAGACTTGTCTTTTTAAAACTTGATATAAGACTAATTGTTGGGATGTATTTGATGATAAAATATGATGTTTATCAATGTTGTGTAAAAGTAGGTTGAGTTTTAGGTCTATAAAATTTATAGAAAAGGTATTGCATATGTGTTTTAAATCATGTATACCATGTATAGTGTACATTATTATTTTTTTGTTCTCGTCCATCCGTAGAGATAAATTGGTTTGTTGGAGTCTTGAAACAATAAAGTAAATTTCCTACTTTGTTTTAGTTTTGTCTTGAAATTTGTTAAATGTCAAGGCATATTCATGTGTAAGTAAATGTACATTACAATTTACAGTTTTCATGGTTTAATTTGTTGCGTTATTGATAGTGCATATGTGTTTTTACCGTTTTTGGTTAATTTGATGCCTTCTGTACATATGTGTTTTTACATTTTTGGAGTTTAAATGTATTGAAAGTGCATATATGTTTTTAATTTAGATATAAGGATGTTTTTGTATTTGTATTTCTGTCCATTGCTTTTGTTTTTGTATTTATGCTTCAATTTTTTTAGTGTTCTTATTTTTATTGAAATTTTCTTTTAACATGATTGAATCGATATTCGATGATGTAACAATACTTACTTACATGTACACATCTTCGAAACATATACAAGTGCACATCTTTGAAGAGTGTCAAAATATGTATATGTACACATACTTGAAAACATGTGCTTGTGTACATATTTGTTTGGAGCTGAGCATGTCCAAATGTACATCTTTGAAACATGTACACATGAAAATCTTCGAAAACATGTGCAGGTGCACATCTTTGTTCCGAATTCATTTTATTACAGAGATATTATGTAGAGTGGAGCATGTACAAATGCACATTTTTTAAGAATATTCAAACATGTACAAATGTGGTTCAATTGAGAGACAAAACAAAAAAAAAAAAAAAAAAAAAAAAAAAAAAAACATGTCTAATTAAGTGACATATATACAATTGTACACATATGCATTTTTGGAAACATGGGTTAATGACAAAATAAGTTTGAATGCACATGTATACACTTCATCAACTCTCACTTATTTTTTTAGTTCTTTGTGATTGAATTAAAGTTCATGTTGTGATAATGTTTTAGATTAGTAAGTTGCAACATTTCATTAAACTTAAAGTTAATGCTTAAGATTACGATTACGAGTAATGTTTATTTTCAGGTTTATCATGAATTCTTGTGCTGTAAGATTATGAGCGCGATGAAACCAAACGGGCATACTACAACACCACTTGTGAGGGACGAAGATTATGAACGCGATGAAATTATATGTGCATACATGTTTACTCATGAACACATATGCACATGAGTATAGGTTCATTAGACGATTATGCATGCACATGTATTTTTCATTTGACAAAGACTCATGATCCGTGCTGAACCGTCAAGTCTAATCACACAAACTGGCCACTTGTGAATGACCAGCCGTAACAGGCTTAAAACAGCTCAGACACAAATACAATGAAGTCCTGGAGAATACAATGAATTCCCGGGTCGTTTAGTCCCACGGAGACTCAATGGTGTGCAAACGCTTGATCAGACGATAAAATGATCACTAATGATAGTGATCAGTAAAGGATTTGGATCGGATAATTACAATACTGAAAAAGTTAATAAATAACAGCGACTTAAATACAAATTAAGAAAATTAAAAAGATAAAAGATATTAAATAAACGCTATCACTATATTTAAAGTGATGAACGTTTAAAACCTAAAACTTACGTTTAAAATTAAAAACTACGTAACGTACAGAATAAAACGTGAGATCTAAGAAATAAAGGTCCTAAAAATATGAAAAATACATTTTTACAATCCTAATGATGAAAGAAAATTTTAAGAAAAAGAAAATTATTTTTATAACTAATTAATTAATTATTATTAATTAAAAACTATTTATTAAGTATTAAAATTGTACTAAAATATGAGAAAATACAAATTTAACCTAGAAAAATGAAATTATAACTTGGAAAAATCTAAAATATGATAAAACTTATTTTAAAACTGAAAATATATTTTTTAGACTTTTTATATATTTATTACTAATTTAAAACTATTTAAAACTAATTTAAATTGTGAAAAATACCAAATAAAAGGGAAAAAATAAGGAAAAATCTTTTTTAAGCTTTTTATATTTATCTTAAACTATTAAAATTGAAAAATTATTTTTTGGAACTTTTTCTCAATTATTTGCAATAAAAGCTATTTTAAAATGATTAAAAACTATTTTTAAATACGAAAAATACTAAACAGTGACCAAAATTAATGAAAATTTCAGGAAAATACTAAAATCTTATTCTGAATCTATGAAAAATAAGAAAACATGGGCTTATATGGGAGAATCAAAGGCTGCAGTGCAAACTGTTGGGGAATAAGCATGTGAAAATAAGCAAATAAGCAATAGAGGGAACCAACTGATTATATAAGCTAATGTATGCTAAAACCACTCTAAGGCAACTTATATCACCTACTCCTAACACCTAATAAGCATTCTACAACTGATTATAGCTAACTGATATATAAGCAAAACAGGAAACCTGACCCTAAGTTAGAGCTTATTCAAGGGCTTATCAGGAGGGCTTAAAGGCAAAACAGATATGTGGTATTAAAGACCACCTAGCTGACTATCACTGGACCAAATTGGAGACCCTAACTACTTGAAATAAACAATGTGCAGCATCTGCAAGATCTGCAAAAAACTGAATTTTGACATGTTTGACTTATGAAAACAGATTTGATACTTTGACTTTGATGAGATTAGAGATCAAATTTAGAACTGATGATGATATAAAATGATGAAATGGAAGCAATGCAAGCTAGATTATCCAATTCTATACCTATATGACAGATTTAAGCAACTGATTTTTCACAGATATGAGACAAGGACAGTAAAGATGAAATATTGACTTTTGATGCAATAGGCTGCAAAACAAAGATAACTATGAACTAAATAAACCACATCAAGCCTAAAACCACAGATCTACTGCTACAATATAACCTCTAGCTCAGTTTAAACAAGCAATCCAAACACCCCTTTAAAACTGAAATGCAAACTTATCTTGACAAAAACACTGAACCAGATAGATCTACTGATCACACTAAGGTTACTTGACCATAATATAACTATATTAATAGGTTAGAACTACCATTGATCACAGGTACAAGTACAAGCTTAAAATGCAAAATGACTTGAAATTTGAAAGTGAGAAAACCACTCACATGAGTCCAATCTGTGTTGCAGGCTAAACCAAACCAAATCCTACTCTAACCTAACTAAATCTAACCCAAATACACCTCTGAAACACCCATTATCAGCTTCCATTCCAATTTGAGTCCCAGTTGACTTTCGTTGACCATCTTTCAAACTTACTTGAAAATGAAATGTAGCTTATAAAAAGCTTATAAGGAGTTTAGACAAGCTTATTAAGGCTTCAAATAAGCCACTAACAACTTGGACCATAGAATTTGAGACTGAAGATTGTAACAGTAGACTTGAAAATATGAACTTAAATAAAAACTTGAGATTGATATTCAAAATCACCCTACAATGTTGATTTAACTTGAATGTTATACAAAGAAACTTAAATTACATCATTTGAACTAAAACTAAGACTTTTAACTAAAAAACGACATTAAGAAATATTAAAACTAAAATCTACTACTTTTGCTTGCTTCTCTTTCCTTCTCTTTATATCCAATCTCATTCTATCTCTCTTCTGATTTGATCCCACCATTTCTTAGCCATTGGATGGCTTTAAAATTCATCTTGGCCATTCAATTGAGTTTTGGCGCCAAAAAGGAGTAACAGCTGGATAGGTTGAGTGAGGGGGAGGGAAGTTGCATTAAATGAAGTTTGGAGTTGTGTGGAGGTGGGGGGACATGGAGAGGATAAGGTGAAGAGGGGGTATGGTGTTGCTTGGGTGAGCAGTGATAGCAGGCAGTGGTTGGGGAGAAGAAGACTTATTGGCGCGTTTTGCTTGTTTGACTGCCATTTGACCAGGGGTTATTAATAAAAGGCAGGGGGTCAAAAAGCAAAGGGTCCAAATGGTTTGTTGGCTAGGGTCACAATGGTTTAATGAGTCCAAAAAGGTATAAAAGGGTTTTAATGACAAGGACTAAATGTGTAGATTCTGAAATTATAAGGACCATTGCTGCCAATTCTGAAAAGTTGATCCAAGGGCTGAAAGTGACAATCTCAAAAAGTATAAGGACCAATCTTGCCATTTTCCATTTTCCAAGGGCCATTTTTGACATTTTTCAAACTTGAGGGACCAAAGTTGTAGTTTTGCAAATTTTATATTTCAAGGGTTTGTTTTAACAACTTTTGAATCCCATGGACCTTAAATGACATTTTTCTTTATTTTGATATACCAGGGACTGTTTTTGACAAATTTTGAAACTTGGGGGACTAAAACTGCCATTTTTGCAAATTTGATACGTTTTTCATCTGATTTTGATATTTTTGCATTTAAAACACATAAAACACTGATTTGTGATATTTTTATCATTTTGATGCATTTTTGAGTGTTTTCAGATGATTTTGCAGTTTATATTGTACAAAAATGATGAGTATTTAGACACTCATCAATCCCCCACACTAAGATATTGCTACTCCCTAGCAATGATTTGAGAAAACTTAATGGATTTGAAAAACTCTTTACCAAAAGCCATCACTTCTGGAGTAGCCAAATGTTTCAGTTCAAGTAAGAACCTTGGTACACTGATAACCAAATGATTTTGAGCAAATCATAAGCTGTAAACGGATTTGATGTGTCTTTACCAGAAGCCGTACCCTTCTGGACTAGCCAACTCTTAGATAAATTATCAGAATTATCTTTGGTGAGCTGAATACCAATTATGGATTTTCCACTGCCTTTACCACAAGCCATAACCTTGCGGGCTAGCCAACTCTTCACTTTTAAGGATATGGTGAGTTGAGAACCATACAATTTTGGGCAAATTGCAAGCCATATAAACGGATTTGATATATCTTTACCAAGAGCCGTTTGCTCCTGGATTAGCCAATCCTTTTGTCTTACAGACATGGCGGACTGATAACCAAGCTGAGTAAGTGTAGAACACTTACTCCAAAAAAAAAATTTTTTTGGCCAAAAACGGGGGAATTGGTATAATTATATGATAAAATTCGTGAGAATTCCCCCCCACACTTAGAAATGAATATTGCCCTCAATATGTACCGGCGGTTATGCCGAAACAAAGAACGTAAAAGGGAAATATTACGGCCATTATTTGAAATTATTATTATTTTTTTTTTTTTATTTTTTTATTTTTTTTTTTTTTTTTAGAGATAACTTATATATATATAATATGTGGGGCATCACCCCCACACTTAGATGGTAGAAAGGGGTAAGAAGACAGAAATATGGGTGAAAACCCATATAGTGTGTGCTACTGTTTTTGATTTCCGAGTCGCTAGCTTGACTCGACCCCGCATTAATTGGTTCATGGGGAAGCAAAGTGGAAGAAACAATCTCCATCGGACTTTCATTCAAGATGTTTGGACAAACATTTGAAGCACGTGAAAGTTCCACACCGATGAGATATAGAGAGAGCCGGCTCAAAAATGATGAATGAAAATGCCGGGATCAAAAATAGTGTCTTCATTCCCGAAGGAGTGAAGAAGAGAGGAAGTCACCGAGTAGGTGAAGAAAAGAAGGAAAATCATGATAACAATCATGACTAAATCTTCTTCCTCGGGATTAAGTGCAGTTGCACTTATTTGGATTTTATTGGTTGAGCTCTTTGGGTTGGAAGGCATCTCGGTTGGGAGGGTGGGAAGATTTGTCATAACTATGCAAATTGAGATTCTCTCCCCCCGATCATGATCTTTGCCATCCAAGCAATCATACTCCAGCGGAGATATGATATGAGTGAGTTCACTGGAGAACTCCTCATGAAGAGTATACGGAGGTGGGACATGTGCGGTACTTTGTGGGCTATAAATATGCACCTCGTCCATTATAGTCTCCGTGTCAGACTCATCACTATCAAAGATTGGATTAACTGAATTTAGAGTAAATTCAGAACCGAATTCGAATAAGGGATTAGTGATAGTCGTATTAACTGTTGTGGAAACAACATGGTCAACATCCTCTTCTAAGTTGACGATCTCGGAATGTGGAAGTAATGCATCAATAAATTCTATGTCTTTAGAATATAAAGAATCGGCATCACTATAATCACTGTCAAAATCTGAGAAAGTCTCAACAAGATCATTTGTAAGAGGAGAAGACACATCACACTCATGGTCAAGAATTCCCTCAGACTCACTTGGGATCGGGATAAGGTTCTCAACATTAGACGATTCCGTTTCCGGAATAGTGCTGAGATGCTTATCCCCCATGGTGAGAGAGTCTTTGGGATCAAAAAATTTCAAAGAAATAGGATCATCGACCTCTTCCAAAAGGAATTCACTTCTCTCAACCGGCGTGAGTGAAGGGGAAGAGTCGGAAATGAAAGGCTCTGAAACGGGAGTGGGATTGCCACTCGGAGCATCGACTTTATCGTAAACATATATAGCTCCTATGCTCTTCATATTCTCCTCCGCCAACAATTCTCCCATACTCTTTCTTTCTTCAACGGGAGTGGGATTGCCACTCGGAGTCGTAGATTCCTCATCAAAATCATCATCGTCGTCGTCATCATAATCGTACACGAGAGGTTTCCAATATTGGGAACTTACTCTAGCTGCTTGTTCTTCAGCATACGTTTTCTGACGAGACTCTTCTTTAACCAATTCTTTCAAATCTTTGAGTATATCTAGACAATTTTCGAGAAGTTCATGAGGAATTTGCAGAGGTTGTGTTTGAATCGTTTGGTACTGTGGAGGTTGGTCATGATAAGAGTAGTCATAATTGTTACAAGGATTATGCTCATAGACAAGCGTGTTCCCTGTTTGACACTCAAAACTCGGGTGAGGACCTCCACAGTACTCACAAGAATATGTCTCCATCTCAAAGTGCGGGGGTTGGTTGAGGAAATTAGTTGTTTCATTGTAGGGATTTTGGTCATAGACAAACCCGTTTCCCGGATTCACAATGCCACAACCGGGGCAATTTCCACCATTTTGAGGTCCCCCACACCATTCACAACCAAATTGGCGAGGATGACACATAGAAAGAATCAAATGGATAGAGGGTAAAAGAAATGTAGAATCAAAAGATGTGAGAGGGTAAAGATGGATATTTTTGGATTTTTGAAAAACATTTGCAAAAACAAAGAATGAAAATATTTTTGGATTTTCTGATAACTTTACAAAAAACTTTTCACAAAAGATGGGGTATGTGCAAGAATGGATCTGAAAAAGGTTTAACACACGCTAAAGCCTCCCCGGCAGTGGCGCCAAAATTTGATCCGTGCTGAACCGTCAAGTCTAATCACACAAACTGGCCACTTGTGAATGACCAGCCGTAACAGGCTTAAAACAGCTCAGACACAAATACAATGAAGTCCTGGAGAATACAATGAATTCCCGGGTCGTTTAGTCCCACGGAGACTCAATGGTGTGCAAACGCTTGATCAGACGATAGAATGATCACTAATGATAGTGATCAGTAAAGGATTTGGATTGGATAATTACAATACTGAAAAAGTTAATAAATAACAGCGACTTAAATACAAATTAAGAAAATTAAAAAGATAAAAGATATTAAATAAACGCTATCACTATATTTAAAGTGATGAACGTTTAAAACCTAAAACTTACGTTTAAAATTAAAAACTACGTAACGTACAGAATAAAACGTGAGATCTAAGAAATAAAGGTCCTAAAAATATGAAAAATACATTTTTACAATCCTAATGATGAAAGAAAATTTAAGAAAAAGAAAATTATTTTTATAACTAATTAATTAATTATTATTAATTAAAAACTATTTATTAAGTATTAAAATTGTACTAAAATATGAGAAAATACAAATTTAACCTAGAAAAATGAAATTATAACTTGGAAAAATCTAAAATATGATAAAACTTATTTTAAAACTGAAAATATATTTTTTAGACTTTTTATATATTTATTACTAATTTAAAACTATTTAAAACTAATTTAAATTGTGAAAAATACCAAATAAAAGGGAAAAAATAAGGAAAAATCTTTTTTAAGCTTTTTATATTTATCTTAAACTATTAAAATTGAAAAATTATTTTTTGGAACTTTTTCTCAATTATTTGCAATAAAAGCTATTTTAAAATGATTAAAAACTATTTTTAAATAAGAAAAATACTAAACAGTGACCAAAATTAATGAAAATTTCAGGAAAATACTAAAATCTTATTCTGAATCTATGAAAAATAAGAAAACATGGGCTTATATGGGAGAATCAAAGGTTGCAGTGCAAACTGTTGGGGAATAAGCATGTGAAAATAAGCAAATAAGCACTAGAGGGAACCAACTGATTATATAAGCTAATGTATGCTAAAACCACTCTAAGGCAACTTATATCACCTATTCCTAACACCTAATAAGCATTCTACAACTGATTATAGCTAACTGATATATAAGCAAAACAGGAAACCTGACCCTAAGTTAGAGCTTATTCAAGGGCTTATCAGGAGGGCTTAAAGGCAAAACAGATATGTGGTCTTAAAGACCACCTAGCTGACTATCACTGGACCAAATTGGAGACCCTAACTACTTGAAATAAACAATGTGCAGCATCTGCAAGATCTGCAAAAAACTGAATTTTGACATGTTTGACTTATGAAAACAGATTTGATACTTTGACTTTGATGAGATTAGAGATCAAATTTAGAACTGATGATGATATAAAATGATGAAATGGAAGCAATGCAAGCTAGATTATCCAATTCTGCACATATATGACAGATTTAAGCAACTGATTTTTCACATATATGAGACAAGGACAGTAAAGATGAAATATTGACTTTTGATGCAATAGGCTGCAAAACAAAGATAGCTATGAACTAAATAAACCACATCAAGCCTAAAACCACAGATCTACTGCTACAATATAACCTCTAGCGCAGTTTAAACAAGCAATCCAAACACCCCTTTAAAACTGAAATGCAAACTTATCTTGACAAAAACACTGAACCAGATAGATCTACTGATCGCACTAAGGTTACTTGACCATAATATAACTATATTAACAGGTTAGAACTACCATTGATCACAGGTACAAGTACAAGCTTAAAATGCAAAATGACTTGAAATTTGAAAGTGAGAAAACCACTCACATGAGTCCAATCTGTGTTGCAGGCTAAACCAAACCAAATCCTACTCTAACCTAACTAAATCTAACCCAAATACACCTCTGCAACACCCATTATCAGCTTCCATTCCAATTTGAGTCCCAGTTGACTTTCGTTGACCATCTTTCAAACTTACTTGAAAATGAAATGTAGCTTATAAAAAGCTTATAAGGAGTTTAGACAAGCTTATTAAGGCTTCAAATAAGCCACTAACAACTTGGACCATAGAATTTGAGACTGAAGATTGTAACAGTAGACTTGAAAATATGAACTTAAATAAAAACTTGAGATTGATATTCAAAATCACCCTACAATGTTGATTTAACTTGAATGTTATACAAAGAAACTTAAATTACATCATTTGAACTAAAACTAAGACTTTTAACTAAAAAACGACATTAAGAAATATTAAAACTAAAATCTACTACTTTTGCTTGCTTCTCTTTCGATCTCTTTATATCCAATCTCATTCTATCTCTCTTCTGATTTGATCCCACCATTTCTTAGCCATTGGATGGCTTTAAAATTCATCTTGGCCATTCAATTGAGTTTTGGCGCCAAAAAGGAGTAACAGCTGGATAGGTTGAGTGAGGGGGAGGGAAGTTGCATTAAATGAAGTTTGGAGTTGTGTGGAGGTGGGGGGACATAGAGAGGATAAGGTGAGGAGGGGGTATGGTGTTGCTTGGGTGAGCAGTGATAGCAGACAGTGGTTGGGGAGAAGAAGACTTATTGGCGCGTTTTGCTTGTTTGACTGCCATTTGACCAGGGGTTATTAATAAAAGGCAGGGGGTCAAAAAGCAAAGGGTCCAAATGGTTTGTTGGCTGGGGTCACAATGGTTTAATGAGTCCAAAAAGGTATAAAAGGGTTTTAATGACAAGGACTTAATGTGTAGATTCTGAAATTATAAGGACCAGTGCTGCCAATTCTGAAAAGTTGATCCAAGGGCTGAAAGTGACAATCTCAAAAAGTATAAGGACCAATCTTGCCATTTTCCATTTTCCAAGGGCCATTTTTGATATTTTTCAAACTTGAGGGACCAAAGTTGTAGTTTTGCAAATTTTATATTTCAAGGGTTTGTTTTAACAACTTTTGAATCCCATGGACCTTAAATGACATTTTTCTTTATTTTGATATACCAGGGACTGTTTTTGACAAATTTTAAAACTTGGGGGACTAAAAATGCCATTTTTGCAAATTTGATACGTTTTTCATCTGATTTTGATATTTTTGCATTTAAAACACATAAAACACTGATTTGTGATATTTTTATCATTTTGATGCATTTTTGAGTGTTTTCAGATGATTTTGCAGTTTATATTGTACAAAAATGATGAGTATTTAGACACTCATCAACTCACATGTAGATGCTGTTAAATACGAATGCACATGAGCATTATGTGTTTCACTTGTGTGATATAAAGACGACGAGTACGATTGCCCATGTACATACGTAATCTTTTTTGTATACACATGTAATGCACATGTGCACGATAAATGCACATGTAATCTTTCAGTATATTTCACTAATTAAGCCCTTGTAACTTGCATGAAATTAATGCTATATATAATGATACAATTTAGTTTCATTGGCAGTTCAATTTAACAAGAATAATATTATCGTTTATACCTTTGTCTGAAATTTGGAATTATAAAAAGATCAAAGCAGTATATAAAACTAATACATATATTTCATACGAGAAAAACTAAAATACAACATAATAAGGAAAATAAAATAAAATAACAATAAAAAATCATGATAATCGTAAGGATGCAATGATACGCTAAGCTTCATACATACAATCTGGTGATTTAAAAAAAATAAATAAAAAATCCTATAATAGTTTCGATTAAATGAATACATGCGGAATTTTAGGAAGGTCAAAATTGACGTATAACTGCCAAACATGTAAAGTACCATTAATACCCTTTTAATTAATTTAAACTATTTTAATTAAATGATTGGTCCACAGCGGTTCTCGCAGTTCTCAACTTTTTCTTGGTTCTGAAAAGAACCCTACCCTATATATATATATATATATATATATATATATATATATATATATATATAGAATCCGGATCGGTTGAGAAGGTTTTTATTTTGAGAAGGTTTTCAAAAACGATAGATTTTTAACTTTGATTTATGTTTTTCAAGCGTAAAACTCATTTTAATGTGATTAAAATTCAAAATGTGTAAAAAAAATTGAATCAATGTTAAAAATCTCTCGATTTTGCGATATATGTAGAATACTGAATCATCTGTACAAATTTAATGAATCATCATCATAACTCGATTTTAACAATGATTTGTGAATCAAATTTGTTATTTATAGATTCGATTCACCATAAAATGATGTTTACTTGTGAATCAAATAAAAAACATGAATCATTTTGTTCAAACGAAGATTTCTCAATCTTCTCAAAATAAAAACCTTCTCAATGGAACCGGAGCCTATATATATATATATATATATATATATATATATATATATATATATATATATATATATATATATATATATATATATATATATATATATATATATATATATATGTATATATATATATATATATATATATATGTATATATATATATATATATATATATATGAAATTTTTTAGTAATTATTAATTTATAGTTTCGTTGGGACCGATATTTATACACTGGGGTTTCAAAAAAATTATTATCTTATTATTTTATCGATTGAGGGCTAAATTTGTACTGGTCCAAAGCTGGGACTGGACAAATTATTAATTTTATCGAGGTTATTAATTTACCGAGTATTAATTTATAGAGGTTTTACTGTATATTGAAAAGAATAAATGTGTAGATTGTATTCAAATTTTAGTATGGCTTGTATCAGGCTATGACGTACCATAACATTTATATCTACATCTTTCATCTTTGAGGGGGAAAAAAAGAGATTAGTGCATGGGCTGCATAACTAGTTTAGATAAAGTGCTAAGCAATCTTTCTTTTTGCACTTTTAGGATTTTTGGAAGACGAAACTTTACACCTCAAGATTTGCTGATGTTTTCTAAAGAAAAAAAAGAAGGAAATTTGTGACTTGTGAAACACACGAACATTTTGCTTTAGAAATTTGAATCTAAATATAGAAACCATAACATGCTAAATGGTAGTAACATATGTTCTTATGACATACTAGGCGAGTACGGTCATGTTTGGCAACAAGCATTTGGAAGCGTTTAGGAGCGACAAGCAACAAGCGGTAAGCATTATAGATGAAAAGCTTGTTTGGCAACACCTCAACAAGCGTTAAAATATTGTCTTACCGCTCCAATTTAAATGCTTCTTGATTAAGCATTCCACAGTTGCTCCAAGCGTTTAGTTTATGAAATTACATATATACCCTCATTTGTTTAATCATTTATTTTATTTTAATATTTATATGACCTTTTTCGTAATTTTACAATTTATAATTGCTGCTACAGCTACGTTACCAAACACATTTTTTAAACAAACAACTACAGCTTACTGCTTACTGCTTACTGCTACTGCTACTACTACGTGTCGCCAAACATAGCCTACCTGCGCCTAGCGGCAGCTGTTTCTAGCGTCAGATAATTAATGATTTGTGATATTGTGGTGAGTGTTTTGTGTAGCGTTTAAAATAGAACGGGAACCGATGAAAATGCAATTGCAAACGGTTGTACTATACGATAATTAAAGTCTAGACAAAATTCTTAACATCTATCAAACAACATATAAAATCATTTAATGAAAATGAAAGTAAACATTATATCAGTTATGGGATAAAAACTAACAACACACGTTATTTGTCGCGTAAAAACTAACAAGGATGGGACACATATTTTCTCATAATTGTAAAGTTAAATGTGCACTAACGGGCACATATTTTCTCATAATTGTAAAACATTATAATCGTTTTTGAAGAAAAACTTATAGATAGTATATTTATATAGCGACATATCGTTTTGTGTTAAAAAAAAGTTTATAGGTTCTAAACGAAAAATAATAAAAGTTTGAAGATTTGGGGATTAAACATAACGTTTTGAAACCCGGTTCGACCCAGGTGGTTCAACCGGTTGAACCGTTCCCGTCGAAAAACGGGTCGATTTAAACCGAGTCAATATGACAGGTTGGGTCAAAACGGGTCAAATTAAACAGGGTCAACCCACCGGGTTTGAAGCGTATTGGGTCAACCCGGTTTTCGATATGTGTTAATAGTTTCAAATTTTTACTTTTTACTTTTTGGTTTTTCCTTTATATATAATATAGCAGGGTACCCGCGCGTTGCTGCGGCGAGTACCCTGTGACGATTAACCGGAGAAATAGATCTCGATGAGACCTGATTCACCAGTTTGTATCGGTTTTAACGGGTCCTCTCTAGTTCGTTTCCAGATGGCTGTTATTGGTTAGCCGAACCAATGGCGACACCGGTTTCCGGTTGAACCCGTTAGTCCGGTCCGATTTTTAAAACTATATGTACCATCAACTTGTTAGCTTGTATGAAGTTTTGTGTGTTTTATTAATTTGTATAATATGTATAATAACATGTACTTTTCATTTTAGGGTGTTTTAAAAATAACATTAATTAGTGTGTTTAATTATTTTATATTTAGAATTATGTTGTAGCTTGTTTAAATTGTACATTGTGAAAATTTCATTGTACTTTTTAACAAGGGGTGTTTTAATTGGTTGTTTTTAATTTGATAGACATGCTTTTAATTGGTTGTACAATGTGAATAAATTATTGTACTTTTAAGTAATGGAGTGTTTTAATAAGAGTATTAATTACACAAATATATTTCTCTCTCATTTGACCATTAAACTTTTTCACATTTCCACTTTGACTGTTTTTCCATTTTATGTAGTATAGATAGTGTACGGATGGCACACCAAGACCTTTTTCATTGAGCAAAGTTGTAATTAATAATGAATATGATAAAAGCGCGCTTAGAGCATTAAGTATCGTGGAGTCGTTCTCTAAAAGTGATGTCACGTCAGCAAAACACAGAACGGC
Organism: Chrysanthemum seticuspe; assembly: GCA_019973895.1. NCBI lineage: Eukaryota > Viridiplantae > Streptophyta > Magnoliopsida > Asterales > Asteraceae > Chrysanthemum > Chrysanthemum seticuspe. Next base: position 115,803,700 of record BPTQ01000007.1, read on the forward strand.
ACAAGAAAACCTTTGACACCACATTTTGTGTCGTTACCGTTGGCACCAGAAAATATGGTGCCGTTGTCCAATTTATTTATTTTTTATTTTACTTTTGTTTTCATTTACACAAAACATACATAATATTAACTAAAATAAACTTCATTAAATAAATAAATAAAACACACGTTACATTAATTTAAAAAAAAAATAGTTACATAAAAATAAAAAACTAATACATAAACATAGAAATAAAAACCTAGTACTCATCGGTTGGATACTTTGACCGGATTCGTACTTTTTGGGCTTTCACGATCGCCGGGTCAATCGGATCCCTCTTGATTGCATCCATTTGTAGCACTCGCATCTCCTCGGCAATCTTTTGAGATTCATATAAAGTAACTCTCGCGAGTGACTCTCGTTCGATTACATCCATCTTTGCCTTGCGGTATAACTCGTATTGTTGTTGCATCATTTCTTGAAACATTGTCGGATGATAAGGTTTTAAAAGGTACCTTTTTGAGGGGTCGTTTAAGCCCTTATTTGATCACTTTTGTATCCGTTATTGCTTAATATCGTTCCTTTTCACTTTTTAGGTCTCTTGAAGGCAAAATGCTGGAATGGCACTTATTTGGACGAAAAGGCGCGAATATACGAAGAAAATGGCCAAAGTCAGAATCGAGACACTCAAAGCTGCTGAAAACATAAGGTGACGGCGTCAGGTGTTAAATTGCGACGCCGTCGGAGGATTTTGTGACGGGACAGAAGCCAAAACTCCTATTTTCAAGTGACGACGTCAAGTTATAAAAGAGTAGGCCGTCGCAACTCAGACGGCCTAGATGTAATCCAGACGGCGTCAGAAGCTGAAGAGGACGGCGTCACAAGCATAAGGTGACGCCGTCACAAGTCTAACGTGGCCAAGACGAAACCCTAATGACGGCGACACGACGGCGTTACAAAACATAAGGTGACGCCGTCGCATATGTAATATTATATATAGAATCCGAATTTTTCAGTATTTAGTGTGTAGTCTTTTGGAGTAAAAACCTAAACCGAACCAATGCTGTCTTGTACATTATTTTAGGGTTCCAAACCCTATCTTACACCAAGATAAGTGTTTTACTTCATTAATACAATTATGTCTTTGATTATTTGTGTGTATGCTTGCATGTTTTCCATGTCCGGCTAATTTACTTGTGTGTTTGCTTAGGGAATATGAAACTTGATTATTGAATATTGGTTGGTTGTCTCTTATCTTAGTTGATTAATGATCTAGTAATGCGATAGGTCATTCGTTGTGTACTTAAAGCTTGATTAAAACTTTGTGAACCTTAGAATATGACTCTTTGAGTAGTTGTAAGCTAAACCATCCAAAGAGTGCCTTAGAGTAAGAGTTTATTATCCCTAGTGGGTTTTGTAGACGAGACCCTTTGGTAAGTTCAAAGAGTTAGGGAGAAACGCATACCCTACAACCTTAGACACACAACGCAACTAGGAATAAGGACGTGACAATTCAACCACCAATAGGAGATAATTAAAGAGTAGTAAAACCTAAGTAAACACATCTTTAAACTATCATACGAGCACACATTAATTAGACATAGACTACATACACCTTAGATTAGATAATTAGATAAGTAGAGTAATCGGTAGAAATACCAACCCCCCAAATTCAAACCCCGAGATTCGTACCTTTCCTTTCCTTAAAAAAGTATAAAAAGATAAAAAAAATAATCTTCCTCAACCCCAACCTTAGCGTAGTAACTTATCACTAGCATTCCTATTCCCCTAGAGAACGATATCAATACTCGTGGCTTACCCTAATACTACACTACAACGATTAGGTTCACTGCCTAGGGTGTTGAAAAACTTGCTCGGCGAAAAGGAAGTTCCTTTGACCCCGAACGACGCGTGTAGCGTTATCATCGGGTTTGAACCGGAACTAGCGATCGAGTTTGACGAACGTTGACTTTTAGAAATTCGGTGCATGCCGTCAGGCGGTGTCAACGCGTCTGGTCCAAAATGCTCGGGTTCCTCCTCCGTCACCCGAAGACGATTTCACCTTGCGAATGTCGATTCGAAAATTTTCCACTTATGCTTGTCTTTAAAAAATCCCCAAGCGCTCATGTGTTTAAAGTCACTACCCGTCACCGTTTTATACAAAGAATGCACCATCTCCATAAAATCTATATCACTTTCCCCACTCATAACACTTGTTTCATTCACTAACGAATTCCACTTGGTAACCTCTTTATTCATTGGAGTCCACTTTCCACTTGTGTTTCTCGGCTTCCATATTGTATACATCGAGAACTCTATACCAAAACGTATCCTTTGATTGACCCGCACCTCTTTTTGGAACCTCGGATATTTGAATGTAACACTTCGCCAAAAGCAACTCCTCGTCTAGGGTCCACACGTTACGAGGTCGAGTACCACCTTGCATTTCAGTGGTTTTCTTCGTCTTTTTTGAGGTCGGGGTCGGGACAACATCTTCTTCATCTTCGTATTAGTTTTAGTCTTCATCTCGTAGATGGAAGGATGCATGGTTGGAATTTGGTTGGGGAAGCGGTGCCGTGGTTTTGTTGTTGATGTTGTTGTTGAGAAAATTGATTATTGTTGCAATTTCCATTGACTAAATAGCAATTGTTCTTTAGGATTCATGTATGGGTTTGTTGGGAAGGTAGGAAAGTAAGGCGATTGATTGTTTGGATACGAAGAAGAGCCCGGATTGTTGGCCGGATTTGAAGACGAGCACGTCATTTGGTTCGACGGGTCGTTGAGCATGTTGTTAATCCATGGTGAGTTGGGATTCATTTTGGTTGGAAAAAAATTGAGAAAAGTATATAGTAATATATTATGAAATATATTAGAATTGTGTGTGATTTGTTAGTGTATTTATAGGTAATTTAGTGGGTTAAAAAGTTTTTTTTTTGTCAAAATCACTTCCAAACGGTAATATTACCGCTACCAAATGCTCCCTTTCTTCTCCCATTCAATTCCAACGTTCGAATTTGACCAAAAAAACGAATGACGTGGGCTGGAAAATACGGCGCGAGCATTAATGGCACCAGGTTCGTAGTGGTGAGCCGTTCATCATTTTAGGCTGGTGGGTTTGGCGCCATAAATGGCACCACGATACCCCAGGCTCTTATACGCAAATTTGATAACCAATGATATGGACATATAGTGAGTGTGCCACAATTTTGTACACTTATATAAGGTCCTACTTATATGCGTACGTAATGTTGAGGTCACAAACCCAAAAAAAAAAAATCAATGTAACCAGTATGGTAGTTCCTTTCACCTACTCGAGGTGATGAGATATGTAGGTCAATATGTCAATCGGGTCGGGTCGGGTCAGTATGGTACAATTAATATACAACTAAAAAAAGAAAAGTTAATTTGTTTGTAAAGTCTGGAACATACTTCACGATTTTATAAGTTCTGACTTTTTCATGAATAAATTCAATAATTTAAATATAACATTGAAAGTTTAAAAAAAAATCATTAAAAATAAGACATATTGGAGTATTTATTACTTCATCTTCCCCAACCCTCATTTTCTCTCATTTTTTCACCATTTTAATTTTCTTCATCATTTTTCTATCTTCTTCTTCTTCCACAACCATTTTTTAACCAATCCGACTTTAATTTCATTTTCTTCTAATTCAATCTAATCTCAAGGTGGTTCCCACTAATTGTCTAAGGTAGGTCCTGATAAAAACTTACATATCACTAATTTTCACGGATCATCTCCTTGTGATTTTGACCTCTAACGGGGTTTGGTCCCTTGACCAATATTTTTGTTAATTTGACCGTTAAATTAGAGATAAAACAAATAATTTAAAGGGTATTCTAGTCTTTTCGTGTATCATTTTGTTTTTAATAAGAGTAAATGTTATATACATACCACTGGCCACTCATTCTTTCTTTCCATACAAAAAACCCACAAACACCTCTTTCTTCGTTGTTTTATTTTTAGCTTTTCATTCATTATAATATTTTATAACATGACGGGTTTTAAAAGAACAAAAAAGATCTGGAAACAAATGTGTGCGTATTTCGATTGTCGACTACAACCACATCGTCAACAAAATTAAAGTAATCCCAACGAAGTTAATACTCAAGTCATGTTTGTGGATGAGAATGATGATTGGGGTGATATTCATATTGTATTCTGAATTATAGTGGTTGGTCAAATGAAAGCAAACACGTCCAATCTTATTAAATGTTGAGTAAAATACATGGTTCGTCCCTAAACTTGTACCTGCGCATCACGATGGTACAAAACTTCCCTTTTTCATCGCTGGGAGTCCAAAACATGGGGTTTATATGCCAAACTCGTCCCTTGACCATTAACGCCGAGGTCAACGTCTAATTTATGTTAGTTAGTTGAGGGTATTAAAGTCCATAAACATTTATACCACACCTTAGTTAATTCTAACCCAAGACAATTCCACCAACACATAAAGGGGTGATTGTTTGAGCGAATTATACCATTATACCTAACATGTTAAGTATGACTTTATAAAATTCAACGGCTAAACAATGTATGATCTCACAGAATTTAACCCATGACAAAAAAATTTATACATAAAAAACTAGTTAGCAAGTTGACTTATAACAGTCAACTATATGTTCAATGTTTGATGCAACTGGAAAATAACTGATACTACGGAGTCATTGTCTGATACATGGTTATACTGACATTTTGTAGGATCGTATATTTATGTTGTTTAGATGATTCGGGTGGTCTAGGATTATGATGATATAAGATTGCCATGTTTAGAGAGATGAAGAGAGGAGAGGGTGTTTTCTAGAGAGATAAACAAACAAATGTAAGGTTAGATTAATGAGAAAAGCACCACACCTTCCAAGGATGGAAGGGGTATTTATACTTACAGACAACACGCCCTCCTGACGGGCTGTGGATCAGGCATACAGTGGGTAAAGACCCGTCCTTCCTCTACGGTGTTACACTAAGCTAATAACTAATCTAATAAACAGTAAATAACGATATGTCTATGAGCTAACTTGTGCTAGTCTATAGTTGGGGTGACCGACACTTCACATGGAATTTCTAATTCCTAACTCTCCCCCTAAGGGAGGTCACCCCATGTTTTACATTTTGAATCCTAGCATTCTATTATATCTTCAGTCTTGAGCTCGTAGACTTTAATTCTTCACTTCCGCAATCTTTGTGCTTAAGCAGTGACTCTTCATAGTCCGATTATTTTGTACTTTCAGTGGAGGCCTTTAACTGATCCACATCTTTGATGATCTTTTAGTCTTTGAGATCATCAGCCACAGTAAATCTCAGGATCACCCTTTGTAGTGTTGCTTTCATGTGAAGTTGTGACTTTTGGACCGACATGCTCACACTTTCTGGATCATGACATCTTTTCATCAGAGTAGCGAAAGCTTTTACTAATTCAAGATATTTGCAGCAGCGTAGCAGAAGCATATTATAAAAATATCTGAGCCAGGTTATGTAGATAGGCACTTGTCATGATTTCTTTAATTAAGTGTGGATGCTGTGAGCATGCGGCTATGAATTGACTTCTCAATATCGATCAGCTGCAATCGTCCAAATGTACCTGCAAACAACAGTTAGCAATAAAACATACGAAAGTGTCTTTGACCACTTTCGTTGAATTGAGGTACACGGCCCACGGTTCCCCGTTGATCAGTACAAGTACTGGCTGTGATCAGGTTTAATTATGAAGAATCTCCTTGACTGGGTTTCACAGCTGCTCTAGTCATTCTCAAACCGGTGCGTCTCAAAGAAGACAACACGGAGTGAGTGAACCAGCGAATTGAGATTCACTGATTGATGAAAAATTGATTTGAAAACAACCGCGTACTGCTTGAAGAAAGAGATTTGCAATACGACGAAGGTTTTATGAGAAAAATCAATTTTCAATCAAAATACCTTTTGTATTTGAAAGAGAATACGCATTCGATGTGCTAGAGAAAAGAAGAGATTCGCACATCGAACTGGTTTTCCAAAAGTATTTTTTCAATCAGAGATACTTTTTGAATTTAAAAATGAATACACATTCGATGTGCTAGAGAAAGGAAAGTTTGCACATCGAACGGTTTTTCCAAAAGTATTCGTCAATTCATTTCCTGGACTAAGGTTGATTCAAGAATGAATCGCCCCATTGTTTGTATCCAGTTGTCACAAGCTTGATCTTCAGAAAAGATCTCACATGTCACCTACCAAGAGCTTGTTTGATGTTGGCTCTAGAAGGATTTCCATCTTCATCGTGAATATTTATCATATTACTCGGATGTTCTGGCAATACCACAAGGATAATGCGTAGGACTCTCAATATATACTTACTTTCCACATTGTGTGAAATAGCAAGTCTTCATTATTTTTGTGTCCTAATGAGATTTTGTGGACGATCTCTTGGCTCTAGACTCAATAGTGCACATTTGGTTCCTATGCCGGAGACTAGGGAGAGGGTCTCCTTCTTCAATATCAACAATCTCTAAGAGAAAGTCGATAGATTATGTAGGTTCCCCATGAGAATGAAACAAGCCCTTTTAAGAGGAACTTGAGTAGCTTGGAAAGTTAGGTGCAGTGCGTCACTGGGTCCATGACGTCTTGTATTCAATACCAGTGTTCCTTAGTAAACACCAATAGCATATGTATTGAACCCGGTTTCTGCCCTAAGGTTGAATTAATTGAGGGCTATTTCTTTTCACCCTTTTTCACATTCAATTCTTTTTCATTCTTCAACCCCTTCAGTGCTTACCGAGACTTCATTACTAGTACCTTGTTGGGTTTATTCCAGTTCTAGCTCTATCTCAGTCCGCACTCTTCCCATATTCTCATTTTTCTCCTTTTTTCATTATACCTAAGGACTCTACACTGTCTAGTGGATTGTCCCTGGGTAGATCCCTCCGGCTCTGGCGGGATCGTGGGAATGAATACCTAACCTAACCATCCTTATATCACCATGCATAAAGTAAATTGATCGATCTTTTGGTATTGTTCTTTCTCTTCTTGAAACCAATTGAAAAATCATTTGGAAAATCAATCTAGGTATTTGTGATATAATATCAAAAGCATGTTGTACCTTAATTGTTTTTGATCATTTAGAAATGCTCCCCCTCAACATGTGCGTATGATTTTGAAATTGATTAGCACATGGAGGCAAGAGTTCTTTGAAACAATTTCTTGATCACAATTTCCTTAGAAAAAGCCATTTGAATTTCTTTGGTAAATTCTCCCCCTCAATATGTGCGTAGGATATTTGAAATCATTTTATCACATAGAGGAAAGAGTTCTTATGAAGTACATCCACGATCACAAAAGCCATTAAGTAACCATTTGCTCCCCCTCAATATGTGCATCGATATACGAAAGAGTTTGGCACATATTAGAGAGAACTTGCACTTTGACTCAAAACGATCATCTTTTATCAAATTTCATATTAAATCACAAATTCTCCCCCGATCAAAAATATCAAACCCTTTGAGATTTTGGATCCCAAGTGATTTAATAAGGTTTGGAAAACATGGGAGAATATGTGCCTGATTTAAAAGCTCTTCTGGTTTATGGTTAAATGCTCCTCCACAATCATGTGCATTATGTATTTCAAAATCGTTTGGCACATGAAGGAATGAGTGCTTTTGAAACAATCACCCTTTAAAACCGATTTGAGATTTAAATCACGATCTCTCCCCCGATCAAAAATTTCATGCCAATTGAGATTTTTGATCCCAATTGATTTAAATCATTTAAAAAATTTTGGGGGGAAAACGTGGCAAGATTTAATTTTTGAAATTGACTGATGAGGACCAATTATAGATATTAAAGATTGTTAGTGTCAGGTATGATAGTTTTTAAGAGATCTTTAAGTAAAATAAAACAGTTTCACAATCAAACAAGAATAGAAAAAATTTCATTTTGAAAGATCTTTTGGTTTTAAAGAAAATCATACCCTGACATAACATTAAATCTTTAGATCACCACTTATTTTTGTACAAAACGGACTTGATAGATGAAATATTGTTTGAAAATATTTTATTATAAATCACTCTCCCCCTCAATCAATGACCGTAGTCGTTGATTGAGTGACTTAAGTTTTGATAAAATGAAGTCCGGTGATTTTCAAAATTTAGTCCAATTTATTCTCAAAACCTATATTTTTCCATTTTTCAAGACAATATTTTCAAAAATTGTTTAAAAATGGTATCATCCACTACTTTTTCTACACAAAGATACGTTAGGTGGTTCAGAAGCTTCTGTTGTTGCTGTAGGGCTGGAAGAAAACCGTCTGATGATGCAGTGAGACCTTTTACGTTGCATTTTTTCATGCCAACTCTCCATGGAGGTCAAATTAAGCTCCGTTTCTTTATTTGATGATGAAGAAAACCATCTGCTGATGCAGTGAGACCTCTTACGTTGCATTTTTTCATGCCAACTCTCCATAGAGGTCAAATTAAGCTCCGTTTCTTCATTTGTCAACCCAAGATATAGTTACCCTTTCCTTTCGACATCCAATCATATTCTATTGTGGGATCCGGATCGGGAACATTCTTATAACCATCTTATCTGCATACGTTAGTCAACACAAACAGATATATGGTGGTCGACAACACCCAAACAGCAATCGACTAATACAAGTCAATCCAACATATCAATCAGATCATGTAAAGCATTGGAATAATGTGTTTATCAAACTATACTCATCTAATCCTAATAATCATATCCTAGATCCCTAGTCCTTCGACGTAGGCAAACATGTTTTTCATTTAAGCATATAGGATAATTAGATAAGCCCGATAGATGATATAAATTTGAAAAACATTCTCCCCCTCAATCAATGACTCTTTCTCTGAAAAGTTTTAAAAGCGCTGAAGTCATTGATTGGGTTTTGCAAATTTATGAAAATTCTGATTGATTTTCAAGCAACTCATTTACCACCATTTTGTTAAAACAAATATTTTTCTGAAGAATTTTAGAAGGAAAAATATTTGAGTAGGAACAGCAGTCCTTCGACATACTTTCCTCAATTTGTTTTAGGATAAGTGCACGAAATATTTGAAAATTGGTTTAGCGCAACACTTTCCTTTCTTGAAGAACGGGTTGCTATCTGAAATAATAGCAAACCATGGTTTAAGCACGGGTTACAGTCTGAAGTAACTGCAAGCCATAGTTTGTGACATGTTTTGAAAAGATATATTTACACCTTCTGCTCGAACTTCATCTATGGTCCCGTGCCAATGTTGAATGACATTTCTAAGACCGTAGATGTTATCGATACCAGAAGACATGTCTTAGAAAAACAATATTTTTGGTCTTTTTCAACTTTTCTGATTTTTATAGGTTTTTGTTGGTTTTATATTTTTCTATTTTCTTTTTGTTGGTTTTATATTTTTGTATTTTGATTTTTGATAACTATTTACAGATAGAGTAGATGATATAGTTTAAGAAAGATGATGATACGAGTACCGAGATAAGTATATCGAACATCCCCGTTGTAGAAGATAGAAGTCATCATATCTTAAACATTCACCACCAAAGCTTTCGAGGCTCCTGAATTGAGAGAAATTAAACCATTTGAAAGTGAGAATTTGGTACCCAAACCGAAAATCCTTATGTTGAGCAGATTTAAAGCTCTATTTCAAGCTTGCTTTATCCAGGTGCACACAGACGCACACCATTATCATCGATCTTGCTGCTCCTTTTAAGAATGATCACGGTGATTCTTCGTTCGAGGTTATATCATCAAGTAGAACAGTAAAGAATCATCCCACACATAAACAACTCTTCTCGAATTTCATTCCACTGAAGTCTGAAGCAATCCATTCCAAAAGGTGTCAAGAGACCACTTCCTCCGAGTAGTTGAATTGATGCATCCCGTCTCTTAGAATAGAGCTCAAGAGCCCGAATACACAAATAGAGTTGCAAAGAATAAATGATAGCACCACACCAAATGCACATTTATCTTTCCTGATGATTGTGTATGAAGCTCAAGAACCCGAAGTACCCAAATGCCCCCACACGTGTGTGCCTCTTTTATCTTCAGAAACTGTCTCTTACATCTCTTCCCCCACGTAGTTCGAATAATAACACTAAACGCCATGAGTCAAACCTTGACTTTCTCTGCGGTAATGACATTTGTCTTCCCGGGATATCTTCAATCACTTAGAAGTATTAAGTTCATCAAGATTACTTGCGTTTATATGCGTGTCTCCTTCCCCCTTGCTGGTTTTGATACCTCAGAATCAGCAACTCATTATACGCCCATATACTTGAAATCTATTGAGAAGAACACTTGAAGACTTGTGAGAATCAACTTGCTGAACTAGAATGTGAGTAAGTCTAATTGGGGGATTAAATATGACTTTTCACTCTCTCACAATTAGTGCTCTCCCCAAAACCGACAATCTGTTTAATAAGTGCCCAGATGAAGAAGAAGTCTTTAGATAATCAAATGCAACTCGTCTTTAGTCTTCTAACATGTAGCAGAGAATGTAGAACCGACTGTAGACTCGACCTTCTTTAAGATTGTACAATTTGGGAATAGAAAGTCAACATCTTCAACTCACCAAATGCATTCCCGTTAACTTACAAATAGCAAATCCCCTTAACTCAAATCCCTCCCAATCAAACAAGAACAGAAAGAAGTTCATTAAGGTAATCAGCCCCGCAACTGGAAGCTTTTTGTCATTTAATCATATCCGCCCATGTGAAGATGTCAACCACCGGCTCTTAGAAAAACACACATGCTTCGTTAATATGTCAGTCATAATCTGTTTTCTGTTGGTCAATTCTGCGACTCCGATCTAGAGGTGGCCTTTAGAAAACACACATGCTTCGTTAGAGAACCAGGTGGTGTTGAACTTTCAAAGGGAACTCGTGGAACCAACTTGTACACCATCTCTATCGAAGGCATGATGAAGATGACCCAATAAGAAGAAGCTCGGTTCTTACATGAGTTAGGAGCCGTATGACCATATATTCTCATATGTCAATCAACCATGCATAATTATCACACTTCTTCTGTAATACCCAGAATTTTATGAAACGAATTTGTTGGTTTATTTGACTTCAAGGACTAGATATAAATTTAATAAATTATAAAGGGTGGTGTTTGTATTACCATTATACAAATGGGTTAATTAGTTAATGTATTTTGAAGTTTGGAAGTAAATTGTAACATGAGTTGGATACCAGCTGTGGTTACGAGACTTTGACAAAAAGTCGGGATTCTTACGAGATTTTGGCCCAAGTCGGTTTTTTTTTAAATATCACCACTTACCCTACGTATGATTGTATAAAATCACAAAATACAAAATACACAAAGAAAAACCCTAGCAACCAGAGAACTGCATAAGAAGGATTGGAGGTTTTGATACTAAGGTTCGCTCCAAGTTTCGACAACTTAATAAGGTAAAATCATATGCCGTGAGAATTTCTTATTCATTGATACTTTAATAGCTTGATTGTACCACTAAAAGTCTAGTTTTTGAATCACGTCATTTTAAATCAAAGTATATTCTTAAGTACAGGTTTGGGACATACATGTATATAGAAGAGATTTTAGAACTTTTAATCCAAGAATAAAGTAAAATTCATTATATCCATAATGGTTTTTAATTATTGAGATAAAATAATGACTAGTGTGTAAGATGAGTTTATGGGATCACTGGTACTTGCATGTTGGTTTGTCACTTTAAAGATAATGTATGAAAAAAAAAAACAATTCAGTAATAGAGCCTACCTTTTGATACTCGGTATAATAGCTAGGCCTAAAGGAATATATAGAGGTTTATAAACTAAATAAATTTGTAGGAGATTACAAGATTTTTGCTGTTCTACTATTGGTTTAGTACACCAATTTACTAATTAAATTTTGGAATTTCGAGTTGAATAGAATATTTGTGCCTAGTGTTGGCTGAATGTAAGTAAAGGAAAGAGTGGACAAGTTGTTGATTTAGTGTTCTTAATTTAGGCCCAACTATTATGCACTGTGTTTTAATCGATTTCATATGTTTGTTTAAAATTTGGGGTACTTGTTTAAGTATGACATCAGGTTTATAAAATGTGCATGGCAAATGGGTCTGAGAATAAATTGGTGAAAGTGTATTTAATGTGGGTCTTCAAAACAAATATACCCATGGCTACATTATCAGTTTAAATGGTCAATACAGCTCTAAATACCAAGATCACAATTAGTCATGTTTGATTATTAGCTTTTGGTGAATAGATTAATAAAACATAGTTTAGACTTTAATCATATACTCTACCAATCAAGTTGGACTCTTGTATAATAAACTAATAATGTTGTATTAAGTTGGTGTAATATCTTAGCGAGATTTTATTGTGATTGTAGGAGACATGTTTAACCAAAGTGTACTTTAATCCTGAGCATTTTTCAGGTGAGTTTTCATGCATTTCTTTTTAAATTGGGTTGCACTACTTTTATTGAAAACACAATTATGTAAGCTTGTTTAAATGATCTTTGTTTGCTACATGTTTTAAATGTTAATTATGCGAAAGTTTGGAAATTTGATATGTTCATATAAAGTGGTGCTATTAAATGTATATGTAGTATCATGAGTATGTTGAACCGTTAGAACAATGATAAGAGTTACATGGTAAGAGCAAACAAGGTCGGGTTTGCCACATAAAAAAGAGGGATATATTGTAAGAGAAAATAAGGTCGGATTTGCCATATAAAAAGAGGAAATATTGTAAGAGCAAACAAGGTCGGGTTTGCCAAAAAATGGGATATTTAATAATAAGGAACGTTTTTGTTATATGTTGATTGTTGAAATCGTTGAATCGAACAGAAACATGAATAGTTGGTATATGTCGCATCATGTTATGAGTTGAATAGTTGGTTTACATTAAATTGTTGATATTTAAATCGAATAAGAATATGTTGTAACTGAATAGCACTTATATGATATTTGAACAAATTGCATGATCGTTTTACAAGTTTTGTTTATTTCAGAATGTGTTTGATATTATATGAGTTGTTTAGTACATGAAAACCATGAATTCTCACTAGGCTTTTGGCTGACCCAAAACTCTTTTAAATTTTTTTTGCAACCCAGATAAGCCGTTGTAGGAATCAAGAGTTTGATTGAGACCGAATCAGAGTTGACGCTTCCGCTGATATAAGGTAAATAAGAGGGTTTAACGCTCCGAAAAGGCAGGGTGTTACAGTTGGCATCAGAGCCTTAGGTTTAAGTGAATTAGGTGTTTGGAACCTAGTCTTAAACCTATATTAAGTATTTCAGTTGCGAAAAGGTTTGATACTTTATGCCCTCTAGGGACACTAATGATAAAGGGTAATAGTAGTCTTTTGAGATGAATTAGATGCCTTTATATAGATATAGATCCAAACTGAAATGTTGTCTTAATATATATCTAGTAATAGTTAAATATACCCGTCTTTTAAACATTCTTGTGAATTTTAAGGCACGGAGAAATGGAAGGAAAGGGTGGCGGTGGATCCAAGCAACATCCAGGAAAGAACCAAGATGTGCTTGTTACCAAAGGGGAACTAAGTAACGAGATCATAAGGATTATGTCAGAACACATGCCCACTATTCTGGCTCAAAGTCAAGAAAATTTTAGGAAGGCAGAAGAAGCTAGAAAAGCTGCAGAAGAGGCTGAGAAGAAGAAAAAGGCAAATGAAGATGCTGAGAGGAGGAGAAAAGCAATGGAAGATAAGAGAGCTGCCGAGGAGCAAGAAAGGAAAAGAAAGGCTGAACAAGATAGGAAAAACGTAGAAGATGCTGAGAGACTAAGAAATGAAGAAGCCCAGAGAGACGGATGTAGCTACAAGTCCTTCTTAAACTACAAACCGACCGAATTTCATGGAGATAGCTACCCCATGATTGTCACCAACTGGTTAAAGGAGATAGAAGACATATTTGAAATTATTGAATGCTCGCGTGGACAAAGAGTGAAGTATGCATCATATTTACTGAAAGGAGAAGCCCGACATTGGTGGAATATGATCAAGATCGCTCGTGGTAATGAAGCTGTGAGTGTTATGACATGGGAGCAATTCGAGCAGTTGGTCATGGAAAATTATTGTCCACAAGGATTGATGGACAAGCTTGAGGAGGAGTTCTTGAAACTACAACAAAATGATATAACAGTCCTGAAATACACGGCAAAGTTTAATGAAAAAGCAAGATTTGCAAAATACCAGGTAGCTACCGAGGAAAGAAGAATCAAACGATAAATATATGGTTTACGAGCCAGAATTAGGGGTCTAGTTCAACAAGCATGACCTGCAACCTTTCAAGAAGCGGTAGAGCTTGCTTTAATGGTAGAAAAGGAAAATTACCGACAACTAGAGGAAGGAGAAGACAACAAAAGAAAGAGAGAGAATCGGGATGATGACGTGAAAAAGATCAAAGTAAATGGTGGGAAAATAGACAATGTTGGGGAATATAAACTATGTACCATATGCAAGAAAACACACAAAGGGGAATGTTGGCATGACAAATGTCGTAATTGCGGGAAGTCAGGGCACACGTCTCATGAATGTAAAGCTGAGTCGGTTTGTTTCAAATGCAAGATTCCGGGGCATAAGATTGTTGATTGTCCAGAAAGGAAGCTTCTAGAGCCATAAGAGAAAACGGGATATAGCAGCAAGCGAGTTGAGTACAAGGATACTCAACCACGAAAGACAATGGGAAGAGTCTTTCAGCTGAAAACTGAGAAGGCTCAAGACACTTCGTATTAGAAAGAATATAATAAAGAAGCATGTGACGCCTCATAGTACCTTTCAGTTCTTAAGAATTATGAATTTTGACGCTTTTGAATTATTAAGTTTGGTTTATTTTCGATGGGATTATGCTTCTAGGCTGGTTACATACATTCTTGGTTATATTTGATTTTTTAGTTGAATAATAAAGCTTAGGGTATTAAGTGAGATGTTATGAGAAGGTGCTCATGTCTTTTTTTGTTTTAAACTTTGGGGACAAAATTTTTTTTAGGAGAGAAGAGTTGTAATACCCAGAATTTTATGAAACGAATTTGTTGGTTTGTTTGACTTCAAGGACTAGATATAAATTTAATAAATTCTAAAGGGTGGTGTTTGTATTACCATTATACAAATGGGTTAATTAGTTAATGTATTTTGAAGTTTGGAAGTAAATTGTAACATGAGTTGGATACCAGCTGTGGTTACGAGACTTTGAGAAAAAGTCGGGATTCTTACGAGATTTTGGCCCAAGTCAGTTTTTTTTAAATAACACCACTTACCCTACGTATGATTGTATAAAATCAAAAAAATACAAAATACACAAAGAAAAACCCTAGCAACCAGAGAACTGCATAAGAAGGATTGGAGGTTTTGATACTAAGGTTCGCTCCAAGTTTCGACAACTTAATAAGGTAAAATCATATGCCGTGAGAATTTCTTATTCATTGATACTTTAATAGCTTGATTGTACCACTAAAAGTCTAGTTTTTGAATCACGTCATTTTAAATCAAAGTATATTCTTAAGTACAGGTTTGGGACATACATGTATATAGAAGATATTTTAGAACTTTTAAGTAAAGTAAAATTCATTATATCCTGAATGGTTATTAATTATCGAGATAAAATAATGACTAGTGTGTAAGATGAGTTTATGGGATCACTAGTACTTGCATGTTGGTTTGTCACTTTAAAGATAATGTATGGAAAAAAAACCAATTCAGTAATAGAGCCTACCTTTTGATACTCGGTATAATAGCTAGGCCTAAAGGAATATATAGAGGTTTATAAAATAAATAAAGTTGTAGGAGATTACAAGATTTTTGCTATTCTACTATTGGTTTAGTACACCAATTTACTAATTAAATTTTGGAATTTTGAGTTGAATAGAATATTTGTGCCTAGTGTTGGCTGAATGGAAGTAAATGAAAGAGTGGACAAGTTGTTGCTTTAGTGTTCTTAATTTAGGCCCAACTATTATGCACTGTGTTTTAATCGATTTCATATTTTGTTTAAAATATGGGGAACTTGTTTAAGGATGACATCAGGTTTATAAAATGTGCATGGAAAATGGGTCTGAGAATAAATTGGTGAAAGTTTATTTAATGTGGGTCTTCAAAACAAATATACCCATGGCTACATTATGAGTTTAAATGTTCAATACAGCTCTAAATACCAAGATCACAATTATTCATGTTTGATTATTAGCTTTTGGTGAATAGATTAATAAATCATTGTTTAGACTTTAATCATATACTCTACCAATCAAGTTGGACTCTTGTATAATAAACTAATAATGTTGTATTAAGCTGGTGTAATATCATAGCGAGATTTTATTGTGATTGTAGGAGACATGTTTAGCCAAAGTGTACTTTAATCCTGAGCATTTTTCAGGTGAGTTTTCATGCATTTCTTTTTAAATTGGGTTGCACTACTTTTATTGAAAACACAATTATGTAAGCTTGTTTAAATGATCTTTGTTTGCTACATGTTTTAAATGTTAATTATGCGAAAGTTTGGAAATTTGATATGTTCATATAAAGTGGTGCTATTAAATGTATATGTAGTATCATGAGTATGTTGAACCGTTAGAACAATGATAAGAGTTACATGGTAAGAGCAAACAAGGTCGGGTTTGCCACATAAAAAAAGAGGGATATATTGTAAGAGCAAATAAGGTCGGATTTGCCATATAAAAAGAGGAAATATTGTAAGAGCAAACAAGGTCGGGTTTGCCAAAAAATGGGATATTTAATAATAAGGAACGTTTTTGTTATATGTTGATTGTTGAAATCGTTGAATCGAACAGAAACATGAATAGTTGGTATATGTCGCATCGTGTTATGAGTTGAATAGTTGGTTTACATTAAATTGTTGATATTTAAATCGAATAAGAATATGTTGTAACTGAATAGCACTTATATGATATTTGAACAAATTGCATGATCGTTTTACAAGTTTTGTTTATTTCAGAATGTGTTTGATATTATATGAGCTGTTTAGTACATGAAAACCATGAATTCTCACTAGGCTTTTGACTGACCCAAAACTCTTTTAAAATTTTTTTGCAACCCAGATAAGCCGTTGCAGGAATCAAGAGTTTGATTGAGACCGAATCAGAGTTGACGCTTCCGCTGATATAAGGTAAATAAGAGGATTTAACGCTCCGAAAAGGCGGGGTGTTACATCTTCTCCCCCTCAAGAATTGCATACGGAGATGCCATTCTTGATTAAGCAAGTGAATATCTTCATAATGTAGTCTCTTCACACTTCTCCCCTTCAAAGGTAGCATATGATGTCGCCATCGTCATTATGATTGAGCAAGTGGAATAAGAAGACAATCAACAGTAGTTCGGTTCACTTGATAACTAATAGTGCGTGGAAAAAGTATGAAGCATGTTGATGAGAATGGTCATAAGTGAGAAGATTTTTCTTCTTCAGAAGATAATGCGCACTGAAGCGTACACATTTCTTTTCTTTGAGGAACGAGGCTTGAACTATTGTGTTCAAACATCATAATCTCTCTCTTTTCATCTACTCTTGGCAATCTTATAATGAACCCCATTATCATTCAGTAGGCTCTTTGTAGTGACAGCTGATGGAGAAAACCCAATATGTTGAATTTGACCCTGAAGTAAATTATTCTTAACTCGTGAGTTAAACTTGCACATATGTAACAAAGAGCGGTCCCGAGACTTCATCCTCCATTGAATCTCTAAGTACTCTATACTCTTCATCCAACCAACCATCAAGTATAAGACGTACATCACCTCTTGAAAATCCACAATTGAATGTGACACTGAGCACTACAACGTAACTCCTTAAAGTGATAGTTATTTTGTGGTGGTAAGAGCCCAATTATCCCAAATGGTAAAAGAACAGGAAAAAGACACCCAACAATAACTAAATTTCCAAGTCTTCGTTCTTGATAATAAGCTCGAACAAGGATCTTGAAGAATCTTCATCCAACCATCCCCGATACCTTCAGATACTAAGTACACTCGCCCGTGATATTTCACTTCAACTTCAAATAAATAATAGTGAATTAACCCCGTTGTCACATCTTCTGGTAAAAGCTCAAATCTAGCCTTCTTTGACGTTTTAAGTGAACTATGATAATGGTTTTCATCCCGACCATGGTTAAAAGCACATAACCCCGTAAAACCATGTAATAACCAAACTGCCATGACGAATATCCAAACACACATCCAATTAATGAAGTACACCCTTTTATCCCTTCTTCGAAGAAGAAATTGTAGCACCAGCATCAGATAAGACCTCGAAATACACTTTCCTATCTCCAGGATGGTTCCATCATCACGAGATTTTACAATTCTATGGTTTAAACCGAGAAATAGTTTCTTTCGCGGGATTTTATAAGACCAAGAATAAGCCATAAGATAGATCCGAAAATGCACTTTACTATTACCAGGATGTTTCCATTGTCACGGGATTTTACAAATCCATGATTTAAACCGAGAAATAGATTCTTTCGCGGGATTTTACAAAATCAAGACAAAACCGTAAACAATGACAGCATGAATGTGTTATGACAACTTTGGTTTCAGTGAATGTCTGTTTTAGGGGAACATGCAGCGGTTCATCAACGGTTCATTCTCCATCTTCAACACGATCATCAACAATTCTTTACCCATATGTAGACAACTTCACAAACCATACTAAGTTGAGTAGTATACACTACTTCCCCCTGAGGTTGCCTATAAAACATCAAAGTACACAATTCTCCCCCATGATGGTTTCGAACTTTCGGAAGCATCATTAACATGTACGACCATTTGCACGAAAAGTTCTTGTCATAAGCAAACATCTTGAAAAGTTAAGACTGATACTGACGATTCTTGAAAGATTTTGCTTAGACTGTGAAGTATCATTGACATTTTGAAGCGTAGAATATTCCATGAGAATTGCTGATCACATCTCATCCAAAAAATCCTTTGGTAAACACATCTTTCATGAATTCTGTCGGCAATTGTTGTGACCACTTGTTGAATTAAACCCGATATACCAAACTTGATCATGAAGTAGAATTCCCCAGATTTGTTACTTAAACTTGTACTAATCCTCGTGAAAAAGAAACGGTGTACCCAATGTACAAAACCTCTTGATATATGCTCAGCTGCGTGAGACACCGAAGTGATAGCTACGTTGTGGGTAAAGCGAGAAAGAATCACAACCGTAACTAAATAGCCAAGTCTTTATCACACTCAATAAACGCCCAACCAAGTCATCTTTGCGGAATGGTTGAAAGAAAGAAGACGAAATAAGTAAACGCGCCCGGAAAACCACACTTCAAATCCAAATAAGAAATATCGAACTTAAATAACCCCGTAGTCAACTTTGTTCATTAAACACTTCAAGCCGTAACTAAATACCCTTCGAGAAAATACATAAACCAAAGTATTAAGCCGTATCACACCAAATCTCATCATCTCATCAATTCTCAACAAATATCATCGTCAAATCTCATCTTTAAATCTCATTTTCAAATCACATAAAGTTCAAATCTCATGAAAACACATATCAACACATCTTATCAGCCCAGACAAATTCATCCGATCATCCGATCCATTCCATCATAATCAAATAATAATATTCATCCAATTAAGTCAGCCCATAAAGAGTATCACAAAATCAATCCAACACCCACCATACTGAATTCTAATCACGATCAAATATCCAAGTCTATTCACGCATGCAAATGGTATAAACCCGGACAAAACCAGCAAAAGTTTTTCAACTAGTTAACCATATTAAGCTCAATAATATCAACGAGTTTGGCCGAAGTTGAGATTGCCTCAAACTTGGATATCAATCTGTTAAGTCATTTCAGCCTTTTCTTTAATAATTTACGGATTCAAGACACATTAACAAAATCTTGCTTATACACCTTATATAATTATTTAGACCCATCGCATAGAATATGCCCCAACCAAAATGCTAATGTAACAAACATTTTCAGCCCACGGTAGTAAATTTCGAACGAAGTAGTGATAAAGTCCAAGATCTTCTCCAAGCCCGACCACTAATTCCAATAGGTCCAACTCTAACATATACTAAATATGTAAAATCACAAAAACTAGCCCATACATATAATACGGCCCACGTTATTATAAAGAGATGTCCGATCTAATTGGATACAAAATCTGCTTAAGGCCCATGTAGAGAAAATGCAGTAACATGTGATGTGATAAAATGTATACCCTAAAATTCGGGGTATATAAAGCCACTATCCTAATATCTTGTAATCCTAATCACAAAGTACACGCCTCTCTCCTAAAACTCCTCCTCAAACCCTAAATATTCTCCTCAATCGTTATTTTATCAGCCTCCATCTCATAAAAAAAAACGCTCTCAAACCAAATCAACTTAAAACATCTCATATCAACAAGATATCCCATCCCTAACAATCAGAAAGCACTCGACAAAAATCAAACCCTAAGGTAGTGACCAACCCCATAATATCTTTTAAACAAAGAGTATCATCAAAACTCTTCTCATTTATCAATCATCGAACAAAGAGGCAGCCACAAGGATGGCATGAGTCTATCGTTAATACCACAGGGATGGTAACGAGATAGACACACGGCTTCAAGGTAGGTTTACAAACGTCATTAATTGTTCAATCTTGTTTTGAGTCATAACCGAACCAAAGATAAGTGTTAACAAAATCGTTAAACACTTATCTTTTATGTTGTTCGAACAAAAACTGAGGCATAGCTTCAAACAAACATATAGATCTGTGATGATTATCTATTTCGTGTATAAGGCCTTTGGTCTAGATGTTACTTACGAGTACCACGAAACTAGTAAATTGAGATCTAATAATCTTTTGGTCATTTTGAGATAATATATGTGATGATAAGCTGTTTGTGTGATGGACTTCCAAGGTCTTGATGTTTCATTTACAAACACAAACAAAATATGAGATTAGTGATTGTATTATTCTTTTGATTATGGGTCTTGATTTAGGATAGAGATTTAGATCTGTGAAGAGATATGTTCCATAACAAATCTATAAAAGATTAAATAAAATGGAACGAGTTTTGAGATCGATTGATAGATTTAAGTATCGATGAATGGAATTGATGGTATGTTGATCTATGTGATTGTAGTCTTTATGTTTGTTATGATTGATAGTGTGAATTAGATTTGATGTCACCTGCGTTTTGACAAACTCAAAAGTTTTCAAAGATTTAACAAATCACTTTCATTACAACTTGGACAAGTCGCTTATAACTTTTTCATCACAACCAGCATCATTTTATCAAAAACATTGACAAGTCGCTTTAAGAATCTGAAACCGCATATTCTTTTCTTTCTCAAATCGCTTACTTTTTAAGCACAAGTCGCTTTCAAAAAAAGCAACTTAGAAAACTCGCACATAATACCATCAAGTCGCTTTTGACTAGACCAAATCCCTGTTGACCCAACCCAAATCGCTTATGACTTTTTCTTTCAAATACACAAGTCGCTTTTGACCAGATTCAATGAATCTGGACATACTCAACTCAAACCGCAGCGAAGAATCCGACCACATTTCCGACTATCTTCATACATAACCCAGAAAATATCATAAAGATGCATCATTTATTTGACCCATTTTGACCTCGAAACATGAACATTTGACTATTTTCAGGCAAGATTCCGACCAAGATATACGTTAGCTTCATGAAAAACCCAGAAAAAGACATAAAAACGCTTCGTTATTCCCCATTTTGACCACAGTTTGACCACCAAATTTTCACAGATTTGGAACAAAAAAATGTCACTAAAATGAAGTGAAAACTGACTTGGACAAATACAAGGTACAAGAACAGCTTTGATGCAAGAGTATATTGTAATGACATATTTTGACCAACAAAGGATACAACCAAAATGAATAAACTGTTTTCCAAAAAAATAGAGAACAATAACCACAAAAATAATTCCGACCATAAAAGTGAACAAAACAGTTTTAACATGATTCAAAATACCACACAAATCAACAAAACAACAATAACCATGGCTCTGGTACCATTTGTAGGATCATATATTTATGTTGTTTAGATGATTCGGGTGGTCTAGGATTATGATGATATAAGATTGCCATGTTTAGAGAGATGAAAAGAGGAGAGGGTGTTTTCTAGAGAGATAAACAAACAAATGTAAGGTTAGATTAATGAGAAAAGCACCACCCCTTCCAAGGATGGAAGGGGTATTTATACTTACAGACAACACGCCCTCCTGACGAGCTGTGGATCAGGCATACAGTGGGTAAAGACCCGTCCTTCCTCCATGGTGTTACACTAAGCTAAACTAAGCTAATAACTAATATAATAAACAGTAAATAACGATATGTCTACGAGCTAACTTGTGCTAGTCTATAGTTGGGGTGATCGACACTTCACATGGAATTTCTAATTCCTAACATATTTCACAAAATATACAAGACGATGCAGTTCCCACTTCAATACGTTCAACTGCTGAACCTTCAAATGATCTACACATCTTTGATCGATATCCATAAACTGATGAACCCACAAAACATGAACCTTAAAGTGATGATGCCACTGCTACCTTGTCTGCAAAAACAAGTATGCAAACAACAAACATATAAGTTAGCAACTGTACTATTACAGCTTAAAGGAATTAAACACATGACATGGTATTCATCACTGAAACATCACCTAGGATGGCCTTTCGGCGAACAGTGTGATACGCTTACACAGCGCGTTCGGGGTCAAAGGAACTTCCTTTTCGTCGAGCAAGTTTTTCAACACCCTAGGCAGTGAACCTAATCGTTGTAGTGTAGTATTAGGGTAAGCCACGGGAGTTGATATCGTTCTCTAGGGGAATATGAATACTAGTGAGAAGTTACTACGCTAAGGTTGGGGTTAAGGAAGATTATTTTTTTTATCTTTTTTTATGGTTTTTTAGAAAAGGAAAAGTACGAATCTCGGGGTTTGGATTTGGGGGGTTGGTATTTTTACCGATTACTCTACTATTATCTAATTATCTAAACTAAGGTGGTGGTAGTCTATGTCTAATTATTGTGTGCTCGTGTGTTTACTTAGGTTTTACTACTCCTTAATTATCTTCTATTGGTGGTTGAATTGTCACGTCCTTATTCCTAGTTGCGTTGTGTGTCTAAAGTTGTAGGGTATGCGTTTCTCCCTAACTCTTTGAAGTTACCAAAGGGTCTCGTCTACAAAACCCACTAGGGATGATAAACTCTAACTCTAAGGCCTCTTTGGATATTTTAGCTTACAACAACTCAAAGTGCTATAACCTAAGGTTCACAAAGATTAATCAAGCATTAAGTACACAACGAATGACCTATCGCATTACTAGATCATTAATCAACTAAGATAAGAAACAACCAATCAATATTCAATAATTAAGTTTCATATTCCCTAAGCAAACACACAAGTAAATTAGCCGGACATGGAGAACATGCAAGCATACACACAAATAATTGAAGACATAATTAAATTAATGAAGTAAACAACTTATCTTGGTGTAAGATAGGGTTTAGAACCCTAAAATACGACCTTGGTTCGGTTTAGGTTTTACTCCAAAAGTTTACCCAAAAGACTACTCTCTAAAACTGAAAAATTCGGATTCTATATATAAGATTACATGTGCGACGGCGTCACCTTATGATTTGTGACGCCGTCGTGTCGCCGTCATTAGGGTTTTGTCTTGGCCAAGTTAATCTTGCGACGGCGTCACCTTATGCTTGTGACGCCGTCCTCTTTTGCTTCTGACGCCGTCTGAATTGAATTTAGGCCGTCTGAGTTGCGACGGCCTACTCTTTTAAAGCCCGACGCCGTCCTCCAAAAACAAGCAATTTCTCTTCTGAGTCGTCACAAATTCCTCCGACGGCGTCGCAGATTAAGCAGTGACGCCGTCCCCTTGTAATTTAGCAGCTTGAGTGTCTCGATTCTTGACTTTGGCCATTTTCTTCATATATCCGCGCCTTTTCGTCCAAATAAGTGCCATTACAGCAGTTTGCCTTCAAGAGACCTAAAAAGTGAAAAGGAACGATATTAAGCAATAACGGATACAAAAGTGATCAAATAAGGGCTTAAACGACCCCTCAAAAAGGTACATTTTAAAACCTTATCAAATATCCCTACACTTGGTATTTGCTTGTCCTCAAGCAAATGTGCTTTTAGCCAATTAATTTATAAGTTAGGGGTCATGAAGCATTGTGTGACAACCCGTACTTTCAGGTCATGTCTCGACACATTTCATGTCTCATTATTTCAACATTTTTAGTAAACTTGGTTTACTTGTTTCAAATTCGCGTAACCTTGGAGGTTTAGCGGCGAATTCATGATCATGACATCACGTACATTTCATATGGACTATGATTAGTCTACATTTCATTGACATCATGTGCATCTCATTAGTACATTCACGACATTTCATTTCATATTCAACGCGTAATTTTTATGTTTAAAAATCTTTATCGCGTGAGTTTTTATTTTGAGTATTTAACTCGTTACTTTCAAAAATGATCCCGAGGTATTTTTAAACTTGCATTTAGTTCATAAAAACTATATTTTAGTTTTCCTGTTGTTTCAAATTTATTTGGTACCTTAATCGTTAAAAATTAAATTGTTACGTCGTTTTCTTAAAAATTGTACGATAATTATTTTATCACTCAATTTTCACAAGGAAAGTATTTTTACAATTTTTACCATCTCATTACATTCTATTTTGAACTATTAAAAACTTACTTGTACCAAAAATTTCCATTTACCTTTACTTATACATTTTCCTACATTCTTAACAATTACACAACTTTTATATTCAAGTATACATTTACACAATGATTATAAAAGAAAAATAAAAGATATTTTGTAGACAATACCCCCCAAAAATCCGGCCTAGGGGGGGGCTTAGTCAAATGTTTGGTGAAAAATTATTACAAGTATAGATATGTACATTATATCATTCATGCATTTCATTTTTCAACTCCAATAATACAAGTCAAGAAAAAGCTTCTTCCTCTCTTTGTTCCTTCATCTAGAACCGGCCATAGTAGAGTTCTCCAAGGGATCACAAAACTTTTATCAAGCTCAAGTAATTAACAATCTAGATCACACTCTTGTTTAGGTTTTGAAATAAAAACCTAGAGTGTTTAGGCTAACCTTGGTTCTTTGCACCTCATCATAATACTTGTAAGCTTGTTTTTATCATTTTTATGTTTCCTCTTCATTTTCATATGTTTCTTTTCATTTTTGGAGATATTGTGCATGATATGTTGTTTATACCATTTCTTCTTGATTTTTAGAGATATATATATATATATGGTCATCCTATAATTACTCCCATGGTATTCTTTGGTCTTGATGGTGATTAGGAACCCATGACACCCTAAGAAGGTGTATGGTAGGATTAGATTAGCTTTGGAGTTGATTTGAAGGGATTAGAATAGGTTTTGTCCGAGAAAAACTATTTTCGTAAACTATATTTTACGTTCTGTCCTTAAAACGAATTTCTGGAAAAACCCACTGTTGGTACGACATTTTGGCCTTGATAATTAGAAAATATACTTTAAAACGAATCCGTGGCCGCTTGAACGGATAAAAACGGAGTTATAACGAAGCCGTGGTGAATTTTTAAAGTTTGACGACGAAACGTAACTTTTTCTGAAAAATCAGCTTGCTGTTTCTGTACATTTCGGTTCAAAAACGAGCCTTAAGCTTCACAAATTATTTCGACTTCTCAAAAATATATTAGTTTACTTCGATACGAAGCTAAGGACATATTTTACGAAGAAAACGGATTTAAAACGACAAATATATGGCCGTTTTCATAAAGTTGCCGTAAATATTAATTTCTGAAAATTATATTATTTTTACGTTACAAGTATTTTACTAGCTATATCGTCCATGTTTGCGGCAGTTTTTAACTATGATGCAAAACTTTTTATAACGAAGTGTCTTCTAGAAAAATCAAGTTCATCGGCCATATTTTTCAAAACAAAAAGCCGTTTGTCAAGCGGAGTTATGGTGGATTATTTACGAATGCTCAAACATTGGCCGAAACTCATTTTCTGCACAACATTAGCCAAAACCACCAACTTTAGCCTTTGATATCTTTATGATCGAGACCTTTTGGACGAAAACTCCTGAACTGAAACTTTTAGATATCGATACAAACTTTCCAAAACAGTCGAGTTCGTTCTCTAACGATCGACGTACACCGTTTTACGACTACTTTTCCGGAGCCATTTTTGTTAATTTCATGATTTTTCCGACGACATTGTTTTGCGACGAAAAGTGGTAATTTCACTAAAAATCATTATAAAACCATTATAGGATGACATTTTGACGTAAAAACATGTAAAGTCATTTTTGAAGGGTCAAGACGTCAAACGAGTATTTTTCGACGACGAGTAATATTTTCAAAACCCGTAAATGGTATAAATAACATACGAAGTGCATGCATAACATTACATTGCAACTCATGACGTATCATATCCTTCACAATAGGTCAAGATTAACGTATCACATTACATCTCGGTGTACTCACTTTTGTCTTCGCATCATTCCACCAAGTGAGTTTTCATAGCCCCTACTTTTACTTGTTTTCATAAATGTTTTGGGGGAGATACATGCTCATCATCTTTTATGACATTCATATCTATTTGCAAACTACATGCTTCACCGAACTTAATGTTTAGTCATATCTTATATCATACATCATTGTGCTGAATGTCTTGGGATTAACATTGTGCTGAATGTCTTGGGATTATCATTGTGCTGAATGTCTTGGGATTATCATTGAACTGAATGCTTAGTCATGCGTAGTAACAGTTTTGCCATACTTAGAACTTTCATATTATATTCATTGGACTGATGGTCTTGGTATATTCATTGGACTGATGGTCTTGGTATATTCATTGGACTGATGGTCTTGGTACATTCATTGAGCTGATGGTCTTGGTATAATCATTGCACTAATGGTCATGGAACAATTTGAAACCGTACAAATTATGTGTTATATTAAGTAACTGTGGATACATTAAGTTATGCACTATTTGTGAATTCATTTGACATCATATGTTTGGAACATAAACTATACACATTCTGGCAATGGGTTGTGAACACACAGGTTGCAAGTTTTGTATGGGCGGGACTTGGAACTGAGTGGATTTACAATGCCTTTGCGGCATAAACGATTTTGAAAGGCTTTACATTTCTTCATAAACTCTATGAACTCACTCAACCTTTGTGTTGACACTTTTAGCATGTTTTTATCTCAGGTATCTAAGGTATTCACTTCATGGCATGCATTTGGACACTTCATGGAGTCGTGATGACGACGCGTCTCACTTGGGTTTTACATACTTTAAAACATCGTTTGAATTGTAATAAACTTATTTCCGCACAAGTTGATTTTCATTTGGGACCTACTTTGTAAACTCTGATTATTTTATTAAATCGAACGATGTGTTTTCCAAACGACACTTTAGGTCGTTCAATATAACTGTGATTGTGATGCTATGACAGTCAATCCCCAGGAATTCCATTCCGCTGCAAAACAGGTAATTTGGGGGTGTGACAGATTGGCATCAGAGCTTCAGTTATAGAGAACTAGGTTGCATCATTGACTCTAGACTATAACTACATTATCATAGCATCTCATCATTTCATCACAAGTGCATGTTCACTTTACATGCGGTTTTTACGTACATTTTTCGAGTTATTCACTTTCATTTCACATCGATTGTCACATGGATGCCCTTAAATACCCATCCTATTATCTTTTCCCCATACTCTAACGTGGAGAATTCTTTGTCATTCCCTATCACAATTTTTATATCAGCTGATTCATCACCGATAACGTCGAATGCCGAGATAAACTTTTAAATAGGGCGAAGTTGCTCTCACTCCTTTGTTTCACCACTAACATGTCGAGTTACACTTTATTCACACATTAAGTCACTAAACCAATCTACATTTGAAGCACCTACAACACCTCATGACCCATCTTTTCAGAACCCATCTATCACTTCTCTTTAGAGCACTTATTATTAACATCGGATTTTGCTACGTCTCACATTTCCTCTTGTTTTGAAGAAGATATGGCACCGAAGAAAGCTACAGTTGAAATGACCCAAGCGGCTATTCAGAAGTTAGTGAATGATAGCATTGCTAATGCTCTAAGAGTTGAAAGGGAAACGGTGGCTGCTGCTGCTGCCGAGGCCGCGACTGCTGCTGTAGCCGCTAGGCTAGATGCTGCTACTGGAAATGCCGGAGGATCCGGAGTTAAGAAATGTTCGTACAAGGATTTCAAAAGTTGTGAGCCCACGAAATTTAGAGGTACCGAGGGAGCTACAACAATGGTTCGATGGTTTGAAAAATTGGAATCAGTGTTTTTGCTATGTAACTGTCCGAATGATAGTAAAGTTAAATTTGCTACGAGCACATTACTCGATGGAGCATTATCGTGGTGGAATTCTTATGCTCAACCGATTGGGATAGAGAATGCTTTCAAGCTTACTTGGGAGCAATTTAAGGGTTTGGTGACTAAGAAGTTTTGTCCACGTACGGAAATCAAAAAGTTGGAGACGGAGTTCTATGAATTAGTAACCATTGGGTACGATATTGACACTTACATTCGGAGATTCCAAGAATTGGCTGTGTTATGCCCGTCCATGGTTTCTGATAATGAGAAGTTGCTAGAGGCTTTCATCGGGGGACTTCCCGAAATTATTCAAGGCGATGTGACTTCTTCTGACCCGCAAACGATTGAGGAAGCTATTCGATTGACTCAAAAGCTCATGGCCCAGGTAGTGAAGAGAGGCAAGTACCCCAACACCAACCAAAACAACAACAACCCCAACAACCGCACCAACTACTACAATAACCAAAACAACAATAACAACAACGACGATAACCAAATCAACCACAACAAAAGAAAATGGGAAGACGACCAAGGAGATTATAACAACAACAACCAAAACCGTAACAATAACCATCATCAACAACAGAATAGAGGGCAAGAGACTGCAATGGTTTATGTTGCTGCACCAATAGAAGGCAGAGGTTATGCCGGAACCTACCCACTATGTAATCGATGTAAGTATCATCACACGGGTCTTTGTCCTGCTAAGTGTTACAAGTGTCAACAACTGGGACACCTTGCCAGGAATTGTAGAGGCAAGGCCATGGTTACATGTTACAGATGCGGGGAGCAAGGACACTATCGAAATCAATGTCCTCAAAACCAAGGTCAACAAGTCGAAGGTGCTCATGGGAATGTATATATGTTAGAAGGAGGAGGAGGAGCTCGTCAAGGTATCAACGACGCGGAAGACTGAAGAAGTTCGGAAACTAACAGTCTTATTTCTCCTTATGTACTATGTCATACCAAGATTATGTCTAATCATCGTATCCGAAAACTTTATAACTTAAAGATGTACTACTTTTGCTAAACCACTCGTTGTAAAATATTCTCATCTATCGTACTTTATTTTCTTTCCGATTTGTTATTATTTACGAGGATTTTAATTCTTTTTACTTTAACTATCATTTTAACGACACTTCTCCATGTCTTCTCTCCTCGATGTTCATCACAATTTTAACATCAGTTGACTCAACACCAAACAAACATATGAGTCGATTAGTCCAAGCATTGCATAGTTACTCCTAAATTATACATAGCCTGATCACCTATGTCTAATTCAGGAAGAATCATGCGATGAAGGGAGTGGTAGGCTTATATGAGTAAGCAATTCCGTAATCGAGCCAAATTTTCAAAAGATTTTCTTCAAACCACTTGTTTCCAGTTTGATCCGCGTGACAGTTCTTGTTTGATGAGTTGCAAAGATCGAGCTAGAAACAAGTCGTTACCTAGACCGATTTAGCCTAATCTCATGACAGTTCTTGTTTGATGAGTTGTGAGATTAAGTAAAAATCGGTTACCAAAAAGTCTTTTGAGGGTTTTGCTCGGGAATGGGAAAGTTTGCTACATCAAACCCTAAACCCGTTAGACCTAACAACGACTGAATTCAGGGACTGAATTCCTTTTTGGATGGGCGAATGTGACAACCCGTACTTTCAGGTCATGTCTCGACACATTTCATGTCTCATTATTTCAACATTTTTAGTAAACTTGGTTTACTTGTTTCAAATTCGCGTAACCTTGGAGGTTTAGCGGCGAATTCATGATCATGACATCACGTACATTTCATATGGACTATGATTAGTCTACATTTCATTGACATCATGTGCATCTCATTAGTACATTCACGACATTTCATTTCATATTCAACGCGTAATTTTTATGTTTAAAAATCTTTATCGCGTGAGTTTTTATTTTGAGTATTTAACTCGTTACTTTCAAAAATGATCCCGAGGTATTTTTAAACTTGCATTTAGTTCATAAAAACTATATTTTAGTTTTCCTGTTGTTTCAAATTTATTTGGTACCTTAATCGTTAAAAATTAAATTGTTACGTCGTTTTCTTAAAAATTGTACGATAATTATTTTATCACTCAATTTTCACAAGGAAAGTATTTTTACAATTTTTACCATCTCATTACATTCTATTTTGAACTATTAAAAACTTACTTGTACCAAAAATTTCCATTTACCTTTACTTATACATTTTCCTACATTCTTAACAATTACACAACTTTTATATTCAAGTATACATTTACACAATGATTATAAAAGAAAAATAAAAGATATTTTGTAGACAATACCCCCCAAAAATCCGGCCTAGGGGGGGCTTAGTCAAATGTTTGGTGAAAAATTATTACAAGTATAGATATGTACATTATATCATTCATGCATTTCATTTTTCAACTCCAATAATACAAGTCAAGAAAAAGCTTCTTCCTCTCTTTGTTCCTTCATCTAGAACCGGCCATAGTAGAGTTCTCCAAGGGATCACAAAACTTTTATCAAGCTCAAGTAATTAACAATCTAGATCACACTCTTGTTTAGGTTTTGAAATAAAAACCTAGAGTGTTTAGGCTAACCTTGGTTCTTTGCACCTCATCATAATACTTGTAAGCTTGTTTTTATCATTTTTATGTTTCCTCTTCATTTTCATATGTTTCTTTTCATTTTTGGAGATATTGTGCATGATATGTTGTTTATACCATTTCTTCTTGATTTTTAGAGATATATATATATATATGGTCATCCTATAATTACTCCCATGGTATTCTTTGGTCTTGATGGTGATTAGGAACCCATGACACCCTAAGAAGGTGTATGGTAGGATTAGATTAGCTTTGGAGTTGATTTGAAGGGATTAGAATAGGTTTTGTCCGAGAAAAACTATTTTCGTAAACTATATTTTACGTTCTGTCCTTAAAACGAATTTCTGGAAAAACCCACTGTTGGTACGACATTTTGGCCTTGATAATTAGAAAATATACTTTAAAACGAATCCGTGGCCGCTTGAACGGATAAAAACGGAGTTATAACGAAGCCGTGGTGAATTTTTAAAGTTTGACGACGAAACGTAACTTTTTCTGAAAAATCAGCTTGCTGTTTCTGTACATTTCGGTTCAAAAACGAGCCTTAAGCTTCACAAATTATTTCGACTTCTCAAAAATATATTAGTTTACTTCGATACGAAGCTAAGGACATATTTTACGAAGAAAACGGATTTAAAACGACAAATATATGGCCGTTTTCATAAAGTTGCCGTAAATATTAATTTCTGAAAATTATATTATTTTTACGTTACAAGTATTTTACTAGCTATATCGTCCATGTTTGCGGCAGTTTTTAACTATGATGCAAAACTTTTTATAACGAAGTGTCTTCTAGAAAAATCAAGTTCATCGGCCATATTTTTCAAAACAAAAAGCCGTTTGTCAAGCGGAGTTATGGTGGATTATTTACGAATGCTCAAACATTGGCCGAAACTCATTTTCTGCACAACATTAGCCAAAACCACCAACTTTAGCCTTTGATATCTTTATGATCGAGACCTTTTGGACGAAAACTCCTGAACTGAAACTTTTAGATATCGATACAAACTTTCCAAAACAGTCGAGTTCGTTCTCTAACGATCGACGTACACCGTTTTACGACTACTTTTCCGGAGCCATTTTTGTTAATTTCATGATTTTTCCGACGACATTGTTTTGCGACGAAAAGTGGTAATTTCACTAAAAATCATTATAAAACCATTATAGGATGACATTTTGACGTAAAAACATGTAAAGTCATTTTTGAAGGGTCAAGACGTCAAACGAGTATTTTTCGACGACGAGTAATATTTTCAAAACCCGTAAATGGTATAAATAACATACGAAGTGCATGCATAACATTACATTGCAACTCATGACGTATCATATCCTTCACAATAGGTCAAGATTAACGTATCACATTACATCTCGGTGTACTCACTTTTGTCTTCGCATCATTCCACCAAGTGAGTTTTCATAGCCCCTACTTTTACTTGTTTTCATAAATGTTTTGGGGGAGATACATGCTCATCATCTTTTATGACATTCATATCTATTTGCAAACTACATGCTTCACCGAACTTAATGTTTAGTCATATCTTATATCATACATCATTGTGCTGAATGTCTTGGGATTAACATTGTGCTGAATGTCTTGGGATTATCATTGTGCTGAATGTCTTGGGATTATCATTGAACTGAATGCTTAGTCATGCGTAGTAACAGTTTTGCCATACTTAGAACTTTCATATTATATTCATTGGACTGATGGTCTTGGTATATTCATTGGACTGATGGTCTTGGTATATTCATTGGACTGATGGTCTTGGTACATTCATTGAGCTGATGGTCTTGGTATAATCATTGCACTAATGGTCATGGAACAATTTGAAACCGTACAAATTATGTGTTATATTAAGTAACTGTGGATACATTAAGTTATGCACTATTTGTGAATTCATTTGACATCATATGTTTGGAACATAAACTATACACATTCTGGCAATGGGTTGTGAACACACAGGTTGCAAGTTTTGTATGGGCGGGACTTGGAACTGAGTGGATTTACAATGCCTTTGCGGCATAAACGATTTTGAAAGGCTTTACATTTCTTCATAAACTCTATGAACTCACTCAACCTTTGTGTTGACACTTTTAGCATGTTTTTATCTCAGGTATCTAAGGTATTCACTTCATGGCATGCATTTGGACACTTCATGGAGTCGTGATGACGACGCGTCTCACTTGGGTTTTACATACTTTAAAACATCGTTTGAATTGTAATAAACTTATTTCCGCACAAGTTGATTTTCATTTGGGACCTACTTTGTAAACTCTGATTATTTTATTAAATCGAACGATGTGTTTTCCAAACGACACTTTAGGTCGTTCAATATAACTGTGATTGTGATGCTATGACAGTCAATCCCCAGGAATTCCATTCCGCTGCAAAACAGGTAATTTGGGGGTGTGACACATTGGTTTAAAACAGTCCACAACACATATAAGCCCCGCAAAAGTCATAACAAGCACGGAAATTACATACTAGCACCTCACATGGGGTGTTTGGATACTCACATCTCTCGGGTGTATATGAAATATAGCAAATTGGAAATGGAAGATAAACACTCATTAACCGGTCCTAGTACATAGCTTACCATAGGCTTGAGAATAGATAAAACCTCCATCGCTTTGGCGTAAGCACCTAGGAAAGACTATCAAAGAGGTCTTTAAATGGTTGTAACGTTAGGCTTACGGTAGGGAAATAAAGGGTTTGGTGGGATAGGCTATTTAGTGGTGGCAAGTCAAAAATCTCTATGTTACATGCATACGAAGAATGGCGTTGCTAAGCCAAGACTCGACACTCTAAACTCTATATAACTGAAATAAACAAACATAAATTTAAAGATAGATGTAGGATGGTAGCCCGTTTTTTTTTTTTTTTTTTTTTTTTTTTTTTTTTTTTTTTTCTCTTTATTTTCTATTTTTTTTTTTCTTTTTCTATTTTTTTTCGATTTTTTTTTTCACATACACTTTTACTCTACCATCCTCTACGATAACATCAAAATAATAGGGATTTATAGCACATCCCTACACTTGAGTTTTTATTACTCTAACACTAATATGACCCGAATTGAAAAGATCAAAACACTTGGAGTACGTTATTACGCAGATAAGGGAATTGGCGTTCCCTTTTAGTCATTTAAAACTTTAACTTTTCCCATGAGTCCCAATCGTCCCAAAACTGTGTACAAAAGATATGACTCAACTTAGCAACTCATGCAAGTAATTAGATAATTGAACTAAGGGTTTAGGGTGATAACAATAATGCACTAAAAGTGAGTGCATACAAGGTAGGCTAAGGCGATTTGGGTGTACATTTGGGGTGGGGTGTAAACAATGCTCTTCATTGATATTCCGGAAAACCGAAACATCACGAGAACCGCGAAAAGGATAGGCTCTGAGGGGTTAACTAGGGGTATCGTGTACTAAAGATGAGTACAACGCAAAGGTGTGGGGGAATTACTCAACCGATGTAGAAGAAGTAATTATATTACGGGTATCAAACAAGGGTTATCCTAATGCCTCTTATCATTTAGTTATTCCTAACTACACAAGTGTAGTCTCACTAGCGATCTCGGAATGCATCACAAAACAAGTTCTAGAATATAATATACTACCGGTTCACACTCTAAGCATTGAAGACGAATGCTTCAATTCCTACTAATATAAGGGCGATCCTCACATTTTTGGTGGAATTTAAGTGGTAAAGGGTTTTGTGCTAGTCATATAACTTCCTATCCGTGAGACGCTTTTGTTAAGACTAATGGCCCACTCCTATATGTCATAAAAAATTTTAATTTGGTGCCAAAATTACCCTAACCGACATTTTCTCATGGTTTATTACGCAAATGCAATTAGACAAAGCAAATAATCAAGGATAAGCATAGTTTCAAAGTTCTCGTTTTATTTTCCCTCCCTACACTTAAACTGAACATTGTCCCCAATGTTCCCCAAAAGTATCAAAGTTATGATAAAAGAAGGTAATCAAAAACGAAAGAAACTAATACTCCCCTGATTAGCTCGGTAGGATCCGTGTGTGAAGTAGTGGTTAAATCCTTTCCAAGAAGAATGTATGCGTGAAAAGCTCCTTCCAACTTTATGTATCTTCTTCTTGATAAACAAAACCTGCGCACTTGAAGAAAACAAACGAAACCTTCGCGTAAAATCGGCGGTAATAATATATAAGACTCGATTTAAACTAGGATATAATGCTTGTGGAATGGATGTTTACAGAATTTCTAAGAAAATTAAGACCTGGAAAATTCCAAAAATTTTAAGTAGCTCAGAAAACGAGAAAAAGTAATATGATGTTTTTACTCCTTCCTGACGCCGTCAGGTTATCCTGACAAAAACTGGTCTGCGATTTTCTGGAAAAATTCTAGAAAATTTACATCTTTAGAATCTGGAAAAATTTCTGCAAAACATCCATTATGACTCGATACAAGCATTTGACTCGAACAAACACACAAATATATCTTTTAATTAATTGTTATTCTCATGTTCACGTTTCTTATGAAAACGTGTGTAATCTTCCCTACACTTATCCTTTATGTAAAATACCTTTATATGCAATTAAGACGAGGTTAAAAACAAAATAAAGCATTTTTACAAATTTAAACATGAGAATAAACAATCAATAAAAGATATATGACACTAACAAGCAAACAATTAAGCATGGGTTGCCTCCCACGAAGCGCTTTTCTTTATTTAAGAGTCTTGTAGCTAGACTCGTAGTCGTGCTCCTACGTACCGATATAAGTAAGCTTGTCCTTAACAATGTCATAAGGATCAAACTTATCATTTAGGTTCCTAGTAGTACGTTCGGTTCGATATGCTTTTTCAAACTTTTCTCCATCGGGATCATAGATTGTTATCCTAATGTGCCATTCTCCATTTCCATTACTAGGCGGTCTACTCCAATCCCACTTATGTTTAGGCTTCTCAATTTTCCATCTATTCATAACGAGGTTGACGGGCAAACTTCCTAAGAACTCGGTCATCTTCCTAAATACTAAAGCGTCTTCGAACGGGTTTACTTCCATGTCTCTAGCCATCTCTTTTTCATGGAAAGTTGCTTTGCTAGCAAAGGCATCATCTAAATAGAAAGGTCGTTGGGGGCCTATGAGGTTTTTATCAATCCAAGGTCCATATCTAGAAGGTGTTCTATCCATCCTAATCTCATGTGGAATTTCCTCCTCTTTGTAGTATGTATGCCTTTTGACATCGTAAATCGACCTAGCACTACCTTCTCCTACCACTATCTTGGACATCTTACAATCAATGATGGCACTAGCGGTAGCTAAGAATCCTCTTCCTACAAGTAATGGGCATGTCGGGTCCTTATTCATGTCAAACACATGGAAATCAGCCAAAAGAGTTAACTCTCCTACGTGTACTACCATGTCTTTTATTATCCCTACCGGATATGAAACACTACCGTCTGCTAGACCTAAAATGGTTTCTGTTGGTTCTATTTTACCTAGGTTAAGGCTTCTATGGAGGGACAACGGAACAAGATTGATGCATGATCCTAAGTCGGCTAGAGCATCGAGGGGTTTGGGAGTTCCAAGCCTACACGGAAGAGTAAATAGCCCTGGATCGTCTAACTTCTTAGGTAGATTATTTCGCACAAAGGCGGACCCATGTTTTCCAAGTTTAAGTTCTAACTCATATTTTTCTTTCAAAGCATTATAATAAGGTGCATGAGCTAAGACTTCAAGAACCGGTTTTTCTTGATGGAGTTCCTTGTACTCCTCCTCTAGATTGGGTTTGGGTTCTTGGTTGACGGGTTTCTCAAGAGTAGGTTATACCAATGGTGCAGGGCCTTGGTACCTAAATTTGGATTGCTTAAAACCCTTGTTGATAGCATTCACCGAGTGAACCGTTGGGTGTGAGGGACATGGATGTGTACTCTCCCAAGGTGAACAAGAACATGAAGTTGACGAAATCGAATTTACTTTTGGGTTCTTTATGGTATCACTTGGAAATGCTCCAATTTCTCGTTCATTGAAGGCTTTTAAGAGTGCATCAAGCTTGTTTGTCATCTCGCCTTGCTTTCAATTAAAATCGGCTTCAAGCTTAGTCAATCGAACCTCTTGAGATGACATGAATCTAGATGCAATGGCCTCAAGATTAGTGGGGTTCCCGATGTTTAGAGAATTGAACCTATTAGGTGGACTAGATGAGCTTTGGGGTATACTTGAGTTTTGATTCCACTTAAGGTTAGGGTGATTTCTCCATGAGGGGTTGTAAGAGTTTCCTAAGTTGTTTTGTTCGGGCTTGAAAGTGTACCACTTCTCTCCCGCTCCGTCGGTACGCGTGGAGGCGTAGTCCGCAAAAGCTTGTTCGGGGAGTCTTGTGCAATCACGAGTGTCATGGGGACCACTACATAATTCACAAGGTAGAGTGATTTTATTCACTTGATGTGAAGACTTAGGATTTTAGTAGGAGCTCATGAGGAATTTTACTTGATCTTCAAGTTCAAGCATCCTACGGTCGGAAGATTGTGAGTCAATTGGAGGCAAGGAGATTGCCTTAACGGTTTTGGGCAACTCACGGGGGTCATTCCAACTTTCGTTGTCATAGAGAGCAAGGTCCTCTATTATACCCCATGATTCTTCCGCTGTGAGATCACTAAGTTTTCCACCGGCCGCTTGGTCAATGGATCGCTTAGTGGGGAAGTTGACATGATCATAAAAGATTTGGACTTGGAGCCAAAGATCAATGCCGTGATGAGGGACTTTATGGAGTAAGTCCTTGAATCAAGTCCATGCTTCGTAGAGAGATTCACCTTGACGTTGTTGGAACATCAAGATGTCATTCCTAAGTTTTGTGGTTCTCCCCGGTGGGAAAAATTGAGCAAGGAAACGAGTGGTGAGATCATCCCAACTTGAGATAGAGCCGGCGGGAAGTCGCTCAAGCCAATTACTAGCTTGGTCCCGTAGAGAGAATTGGAAGAGACGCAGACGCGTGGTCTCCCGAGTATTAGCATCAAGGTCGATGGAATCGACAATTTTGAGGAAATCCCTCAGATGCTGATTTGGATCTTCAGAACGAAGTCCATGGAATGCACATCCATTTTGCACCAACCGGATGGTGTCGGATCGCAGGGCCGTAATTTGGGCTTGGTCGGGAAGCTCAATGGTGTTCCTATAGCCTAGGTGGCTAGGTTTTGAGTATTCACCAAGAATACGGTCTCTTGGCGGGACAATGATTTGAGGGGGGTTTTCACCTTCCATGATGAAAAATGATGGGGTTACGAACAAAGGTCACGAAGAAGGGGGATAGACTAAAAGGAAGCTAAAAATGAGAAAAAAGTTTACTTGATAGGAATCAAGCAAAGAAACCTAAACGAGGTGGACTACTAACTAGCTATTCTATTCCCCGGCCCCAAAAACTTGATACGCTTACACAGCGCGTTCGGGGTCAAAGGAACTTCCTTTTCGTCGAGCAAGTTTTTCAACACCCTAGGCAGTGAACCTAATCGTTGTAGTGTAGTATTAGGGTAAGCCACGGGAGTTGATATCGTTCTCTAGGGGAATAGGAATGCTAGTGAGAAGTTAATACGCTAAGGTTGGGGTTGAGGAAAATTATTTTTTTATCTTTTTTTATGTTTTTTTAGAAAAGGAAAAGTACGAATCTCGGGGTTTGGATTTGGGGGGTTGGTATTTCTACCGATTACTCTACTATTATCTAATTATCTAAACTAAGGTGGTGGTAGTCTATGTCTAATTATTGTGTGCTCGTATGATAGTTTAAAGATGTGTTTACTTAGGTTTTACTACTCCTTAATTATCTTCTATTGGTGGTTGAATTGTCACGTCCTTATTCCTAGTTGCGTTGTGTGTCTAAAGTTGTAGGGTATGCGTTTCTCCCTAACTCTTTGAAGTTACCAAAGGGTCTCGTCTACAAAACCCACTAGGGATGATAAACTCTAACTCTAAGGCCTCTTTGGATATTTTAGCTTACAACAACTCAAAGTGCTATAACCTAAGGTTCACAAAGATTAATCAAGCATTAAGTACACAACGAATGACCTATCGCATTACTAGATCATTAATCAACTAAGATAAGAAACAACCAATCAATATTCAATAATTAAGTTTCATATTCCCTAAGCAAACACACAAGTAAATTAGCCGGACATGGAGAACATGCAAGCATACACACAAATAATTGAAGACATAATTAAATTAATGAAGTAAACAACTTATCTTGGTGTAAGATAGGGTTTAGAACCCTAAAATACGACCTTGGTTCGGTTTAGGTTTTACTCCAAAAGTTTACCCAAAAGACTACTCTCTAAAACCGAAAAATTCGGATTCTATATATAAGATTACATGTGCGACGGCGTCACCTTATGATTTGTGACGTCGTCGTGTCGCCGCCATTAGGGTTTCGTCTTGGCCAAGTTAATCTTGCGACGGCGTCACCTTATGCTTGTGACGCTGTCCTCTTTAGCTTCTGACGCCGTCTGGATTGAATCTAGGCCGTCTGAGTTGCGACTGCCTACTCTTTTAAAGCCCGACGCCGTCCTCCAAAAACAAGCAATTTCTCTTCTGAGTCGTCACAAATTCCTCCGACGGCGTCGCAGATTAAGCAGTGACGCCGTCCCCTTGTAATTTAGCAGCTTGAGTGTCTCGATTCTTGACTTTGGCCATTTTCTTCATATATCCGCGCCTTTTCGTCCAAATAAGTGCCATTACAGCAGTTTGCCTTCAAGAGACCTAAAAAGTGAAAAGGAACGATATTAAGCAATAACGGATACAAAAGTGATCAAATAAGGGCTTAAACGACCCCTCAAAAAGGTACATTTTAAAACCTTATCACAGTGCAAGGACGCAATTTGTAATCCTTTCTCTGCTTCTAAAGGGTGTCTTAACACCGCTAGAAACATCAGCAGCAGCACCACCAACCCTTTTAGCCTTACCTTTCCCATCAAAACCAGGCAAGTTCTCAACATCAAAACCTGCAAACTCAACCATTTTAGCCTTCCCCTTCCCATCTAAACCTCGCTTAAATTGTTGAACAACTTTTTCCCCTTTTTTTTGTGCAAATCATCCTCTTCCTCAACCAGCTTTCCTTTTCCTTTAATTTTCTCCCTTTTTTGACTACAACCCCTTCTTCCTTTTTGATTACAACACCACCTTTCACTGTTGGTGTCTTGGTTCCACTCCCGTGCATTTTTATCTATCTATCCCCTGCCATTTATGTCTAGTCCTAAAAGGTGTTGGACAAAGCATTCGAAAGTTAGCATCTTGCTATACCCAACCTGTGACAATCCGTCAATTTTCCGGCTATTATTTATATCAGAATATGCGAGTTATTTATTTTCTGACCATTATAACTCAAAAACGAGAAGTTATCTTGTGTTTTCTAAAGTCCCGGCACCACACGCGTACCGACACCATAATAAAATTGACGTAAAATTTACTTTCAAATTTAAAAGTAATAATAATACCATAATATTTCGCTCGTCAAAACGTCTCCGAAAATATAAAATTTATAAAATACGGATACCCGAATAATATTCTACATAATTAAACGTTATTCTGTACGGAACAAATTATACGGTACGAGGTACATAATATACATCTAATAATAATAATAATAATAACCCTTAATAATAAAACAAATATCTCTTTGTCTTCCTCTCCCATTCACGACAAAAAAAAAAACAAAGATCAGGAAACCAAAGATATGCAAAATCTCATCTTCAACCTCTCACTACCCTAGCCTACGCCCCCATAGGCCGAATCTTCCCAAGAGAGAATAACCCAACATATTCATCCATCATATCCTCCTCTTTCATACCAAATCCATGAAAGTTTTTGCTTCACAATCCTCACTTTGATACTCTTGCTACATCAAGTACGAATCCAAGGGAAATCAAGATATAATCACTCAAGAGAATCATATCTTCAACTAAATCCATCTTGAGCAAGTCCAAGATTCGCCTAAAGTTTTGGAGGCTAGCCAAATTCGGCTTCAAACCAAGACCAAGAGAAGGAAGATAACCAAGCTCCTCCCCAATATACTTCTATACCTCTAGTCGAATTGCAAAGCTTCAAACTCAGTTTCTCATCATCACTTTCACAAAAATTAGGGTTTTGTAAATCAAAGGGCTTTTTGAAATTGATTGAGGGGTTTTATTCTTGGGTGAAAGAGGAAGCTATCCCAGAAGTTAATTGGTCTAAATCAAACCGGGTCACCTCCAATTGGAGTTTTTGTATTCGGTGTTCATATGCACTCGTCCCCTCTCTTGATTTAATTGTAAGAAACATACTCTTTTATTGTTTTGTTTATGATTTAAATTGTTAATTAAATTTATGTATACCGTAAAAAAAAATGTATGACGAATTATGGGATGATATCAAACAAAATTGTGAGTTGGTGAAATTGTTGTTGTCTTGTTGTTGTTGTCGTCGGGGATTAACAGTAAATCAGAGGAATGGAGACCAATTAAACTAAAATGAAATCTTGAAAGTTGACTGTGATAATTTAGACTAGGACTCTTAATATCTAATTCTCACTTTTATTATTTTCGGCTTAACTTTGTATATGAGGTTCTTGTTCCGGCTTATATCCCGTTAACTTGAACACTTTAGCTTGTCAAATTTTCCGTAAGTCGAGTCATTGCTCCATGATGGTTGAGACGAGACGTAAGGCTTGTAGCCGAGAGTCTTGACACCGTGTGCCGTGTCCAAGTCGAAAACTAGCCTCGGTAAAGTGCTTACTAATATTTAACTTTGAAAATTTTATCCTTCAAAAACTCATAATAATTTTGTATGCCAAAATGTTAACTGTCAAATTTTTAGCATGGTCATGGGCCATTCGGCCCGTTATAAACACTTAGCCCATCTCAGTTTTTGGCCGCTATAAATATTTAACCCACTATATTCATTCGGCCCAGTCATAAATAAGGTCCGTTTGGTTTAACTGTCCGTTCGAGCATTAAACTTCGTGTTGTCTCAAGTCTCCTTACAACTCAAATCTCGTTCCATTCGTCTTCTCAATTCTCGTCAACTAAATAAAATCTTATACGCCGTTACAAATATATATCGAACACATGTACATAATATACTCAAACAAGGAGTAATAGAAACATTTACAAATAATAATTGGGATACAATGATTTATAAATAGCATAAGGTCAATTATTTTCAAAATGAAAATTTAAGATGTCATACATGTTTATAGATATATATATATATATAAATATACACACTTTACTCATATCGATAAAACATATACATATAATTTCATAAATAAACATCCACTTTACTTATAACATTATTTAAGCAAAACTTCCGTTGCCGGTCAAACGTTATATTTTCTATAAAGCTTTCGTTAAAACTCTATATCTAACTTGTTTCTAGCCGAAATATATATTTTTCAACATAGTTTTCAAAACAAGTTCTATTAGCCAAAATATACACATTATTTTGAAAATGACAATTTTAAAACCTAATGTCGACACAACAACAACAACAACGCTTGTGAAATAAATAAAGTTAGATAAAATTTTCTTGGGATTAGAAGCTGAGACTTTTCGTACTAATCTAGGTCGCGTGTCGGTGTCATCCAATAATTCTATTTGACTGCTGCTTTAGACTGCTAATTGCCAAGGTGAGTATTCACGGACCCCCTTTTTAAATGATTTAATTGTTTTGGGGTGGAATGCATGAATTATATCTGAATTAAATTAAATAATGTTTTATGAACTTATTGAACTTTTTATGCTTGTGAGTATTCACAGCCCCCTTTTTACTGTTTTACTCATTTGGGGTGAAATGCATGATCTTAAACTTAAATTGTTTTTGAACTACTTGATATATTTTGAACCCTTAGACTTAATTATAAATTTATGACTTGTTTGAATCTGATGGACCGTACGTCCTTGACCTAAAGTCTCCCCGTTCGGAGCACTGCCGAGTCTCCCATGTTCGGAGCAGTCTTAATTGATAGTATATAATAGTTGTTATGATGTACTGTTC
The DNA here is from genome assembly GCA_019973895.1 of Chrysanthemum seticuspe. Taxonomy (NCBI): domain Eukaryota; kingdom Viridiplantae; phylum Streptophyta; class Magnoliopsida; order Asterales; family Asteraceae; genus Chrysanthemum; species Chrysanthemum seticuspe. The sequence continues at coordinate 115,846,664 of BPTQ01000007.1, forward strand.
GTACATTCGCATTGTTAGTCCCCTATTGGTTTGCCGTTCGCACTCCAATTATACGTACCGTTCGTACGGCCTCCTTGTGTGGGGCAGTAGATAGTATGAGTAGCGCTATTAGAGGTCGGCCAACCTCTCGTTCCCCTGTCTACGGAACGCATATTATTTATTTTAGGGGCTTTGCCGCATACTTTATTATATACGAGGCGTTATTGTGACCATATGTGCATTATTTACTAGACCTAAAATATGGAAATGTGTGTGAATTCATATGTTACAAGTCTTGTATGGGCGGGATTTGTAACATAGTGAGTTGACAGGACATTTGCCAGTCAGACCTTCAAATCGGTATTTTATTTTACATAAAACCTGTGTACTCACCAACTATTTTCATAGTTGACCCGTTTTCTCATGCATTTCAGGTGATCGTTGTTTAGCTTATATTATGAAGATTTTAAATAAAGGAGTCGTCACAAGTTATCCGAGTCGTCCTGTAGAAAAATGTTATCTTTTGGAAGTCAAACTTTATGTTTCAATTGCCAAGGTCGGCTTGAACCTTGTTGTAATGTTACAATATTTCTTTAAATTTAAATTATGGTATTGTACTATATCTCTTTGCGATGTATATTGATTATGTTACACCTCGCGTTTCCGCCTCCGGCGGGGTGTGACACAACCCACAACTTCAAAAATGATGTTTTTAAGTAAAATTGTGCTAACTTTTGGGACTTGTGTGCAACGAAGATATCAACTGACTCATGTGTTTCAGCCAGTGCAAACAAAGTATGAACATCATCATCAGTATGATTCAAATGCAAACCATTTTCTAAGGATTCTTTAGGATCACAGAAAAACAACGCCCATTTTTATTCATTAATCTCTGATAATACATTATCAAGGCTTGAATTAAATATATCCTTATCACTGGTAAAGGCACACAGATTAATTAATGAACCTCCTTCATACCTGAGTGGGCTATAATCAAAAAACCCATTATAGTGGATTCTGAACAAGACCTCACCTTCTTCTTCTTCCTGAACATCCTTAAAAGTTGAGACGAATATGCTCGTGTTTTTCATTGTTTTAATTTGTGTTTTTACGAATGGGTTTGACTAGATGTGTGTTTCAGTACGTGAGTGTGGATGTATGTTAGGTTTGGTTTGGATTGGGTTTCTTAATTGGGTCGGGTTATTATGACAGTGTTTATGGTTTCGGATCTTGTTAGTTGGGTTTATTTGATGTTTGGCAACACATTAATTGTGTATAAGCGTATCAAGGAAGGCAAAGGTCAAGTTGCAGGGTAACAGGTTTCATATGTCACACTTGGTCCCTGAATTTGGTCAGTTAGCCGTTTTTTGCACTTAAAATTCCCGCGTATTTTTACTCACACAAACTTGACTATTTCTCTTTTGACTTACTTCACAATTAGTCCCTGAATTTGGAAGGTCCCGTTGTTTTTGCTATTTATGGGTTAATAACCTATACCATTTGCATACCAACAATAAAAAAAACATATTGTCACAAAATCTCAACAACCTCCGAATGGCTGACTTCCCACTTCTTTAAGAACTCGCCAAAGCTTCGAAGTCTGACTACATGTTTGACTCGATTTCTCTCTTTTATCAGAGAGAAAACGATAAGGACATCAAAATTGCTAATGGCCTCCAAAAGAATTTGACTGAATTGATTCTTGGTATGAAGGAAACCTAAGAATACATCTCTGAGCTCGAAGGCTTTCGAACTACGATGATGAACTATAAGTTTCTTGAGGATCTTCGCAAGAAGCAAAAAGGCTCATGTCTTGAAGGCCTTAGAGATAAGGAGGATGATCTGTCAAACACACTCTCAGGTGTTTGAAAGGAATAACTTCCTTGATGATATTAGGAAGACAAAGTGATGTGAAGGGAAATGAAGTGGTTATGTTTTTCTTCTTTTTTTTTGGAAAAATATGTACTGAATATTTAATGTTTAATATGAGATTAATGAATCTCTATGTTATGTTCTAGTGTTATAATTTGTTAATTTTGTTGTTAATTTTTGTATTCATCTTTGATAGTTGTTATATATGTTTTGATTGTATTGGGTATTGGTAGAACTATGGTCCTTGCTTAAACAGTTTAAGAGTATAGGGGACTAAGGTTTTAGTCCCCTATCATGTCCTTACATTTGCATTAAGTTATAGGAAGCACTTTATTTACATATTTTACCCCAAATTTGAATTCATAAACCTAAAGCCTCAATTAAGTGAAATTGCATCAAAATGGGTAAATCTAGAGCTCGTAAACAAATTAAATGCTCCAATTGTCAAACTGTTGGACATAATAAGTCTAGGTGTCACAAGGATCAAGTACCAAAACCAACAAAGGAAACAAAGGTTAGAGGTAGAAAAAGGCATTGTGATGGCAGAAGGCAACATGTATTCATTCAATTATCATTTGCATAACGATTGTTCTTGTGTGTTTACATTCTAAACCTAAAGCCTCAATTAAGTGAATGGATGAAGACGATATAAGGAAGACTATGGAACAAGAGTTTCTTGAAGCTCTTTATGAGCAAGAAGAAGAACACACAATTTTAGAGGAAGATGAAGAGCAGTCAAGGATGGATGAAGAAGCATTCCAGCAGTTTTTGGAAGAGGAGAGAATGTACAAAAGAATTGAAGAGGAAAGGAAGAGGAAAAATTGGCTTGAAGAAGCAGAGTTTGAGGCAGCTTACTATGGAGTGGTTGTGGAGAAGTTATATCAAAGACATTCATATGTGCTGGATAATAGATGTTGAACTGGTGTTAGAAGGTTGTAGGCTTCTAGCCATTTGTAATATGGACAATATCATGTTTGAAATTTATATGTTTTTGTTGACTTTATAAGTTAGAAGTGGTTATTCCAAACACCCCCAAAACTGCGTATGTTGACTAGATTTTAAGCATTTATGTTGTCTTTACTCCCATCTACTTGTTCAACAAGCACAACTCCCATCTACTTATATAATACATCTTAAGTCATCAATTCTTTATCATACCAACATATTATCACCATGGATGCATAAAATGGTTGTCAAATGGTATGCACTGACTGTTGGGTTGAAAGTGAAAACAGTGCTGGATTGACCTTTTTTGCAAGGCGTCCACCTTATAGAGATTTCATGTGGTATGTTTGTCCAGTGTGCCTTGAGATAAGGGGAAACACATCTAATACTAGTAGAGATGGTGTTACAAGGGAAAACACAACCACATGAGATAGTGGTGGATATGTGATGGGTCTACATATTTCTGCACCTACTAGTGTTGGTGCTTACTTGGGCAGTGATGAAGAAGAAAGTGAACCACCTGCAACTGAAATAGCAAGTGGAGAATGCCTAAGCCAAACACCACGTGAAGCACCTGCAAGTGAAAGACCAAATGGAGAACGCCCAAGACAAACACGACTTGAACCAACTGCAATTGAAAGACCAAATGGATCACCTACTAGTCAATTAACGCAATGAATTACATGCAAGAAATGCTATGTTGTCTTTCAGTCTAAATGTAACTTAACTGATATATGTGTGCTTCTTTTGTTATAAGAATTGAATTTTGGTTACAATTTGAATCTGTTGACTTTATAAGTCAAACAAAAGAGATTTTAAAGACTAAAACAATTCGGTGTGGTTCCTCTAATATTTTGGTTTATGTTGACTTTATAAGTCAAAATGGGTTTTTCCAAACACCCACCTAAACTGCATAAGCAAATGCAAACTACAAAATGAAAACAAGAAATACAAAATATAGATACACTACCACCTAATTACACCATATAAAGCAAAATATACATGTTAACAAGTATCATTTTCAGTAACCATCATCAGCCAAAAAATATACATCTTCATTACATCAACAACTAAAAATAACAGGTGAACTTCTTGATGGGAGACTTGATATTCATGGGGGGAGACTTGAGCTCCTTAGGGGGAGGCACATACCACTCATTCCTATTTGTGGTGGAGCATCCCACAGCCGCTACAAGACCAAGTACAACATTGGGAGCGGAAGCCTTGGAAGCTTGGGAAGTGGAACCTTTCAAAGTAGTAGTCTTAGAAGACATGATCCCAAACTCATCATCAGATGTGTCTGAAATAATGATGACATCAACTTCATTTCCTTTCACGTTAGTATCTGGAAAGATAACCAAAACAGAAAGAAACAAGAGTTCACCCATTACAACTTTCTTAGCTTGCAAACATTAACTCTAACCTTTCTCAGACTCTTTATTCCCATATTTTCCCCACAAGTATTCAAGTATCATATCCCACTTATTCTCATAAGTAGCCATGGCATACTCAATCATATCGTCAGATACCTTTAGCTTGCTATAATCCTTTTTTTGGCAGATTCTGACACTGCTCGGATTTCTGTCAAATAAAATAGAGTTATTTATTCTCATCCCTTAAAATGTCAATCACACAAATACAAAAAACCCAACAAACCTTTCATCACTTCAGCTTCTTTCGCAAATCTGCATAAATCTTCAAACATTTTATCAGACATTTCATCTTCTTGTAACCAAGTATCCCCATATTTTGCCTTCACATATTTTACCATCTCATCAGTTACTGCTGTAAAAGTAAGGTCCTTGTCTGCCATTGTTAAAGTGTATGTGAGGGTTGTGTGACGAGGGAGGGAAACAATCAAGATGGTATACGGAAGATTTTCTCTGGTTTAGTTAATGTGTGGTATAAATGTGTATTGACTATAATACCATCGACTAACTAACATAAATTAGACGTTGACCTCGGCGTTAATGGTCAATGGACGAGTTTGGCATATAAACCCCATGTTTTGGACTCCCAGCGATGAAAAAGGGAAGTTTTGTCCCATCGTTATGCGCAAGTACAAGTTTAGGGACGAACCGTGTATTTTACTCTTAAATGTTTATGTTGTGGGTTATTTTTTTGTTTATATGTGTTTATTGGTTTTAAGTTTGTGTGTGTATATTTTTTTTCGTTTTTGAATTTCTTATTTATTGTGTTTATTGGTTTTTAAAATTTGTATGTTTGTTATATATGTCTCTCTGTGATTTAGATGAATGGTGTTTCACATGTTTCATTGATGTGTACTTTGACTCTAGCGTTTGATTTGAGTTTATTTGTGTGTTTAAAACTAGTGTGTGGAGGATATCATAAAGAAGGCGCTGGTTTTTATTAGTTGCCGGGATGTAAGAGAGGTTGTCCAAAAAAATGGCGGTCAGGTAATGTAAGTAAAGTTGTAAAGGGAGATGGAATGGGAAGAAGGTAAGGGAGATGGAATGGGAAGAAGGTATTTTGACATTTCGCATGTTTAACATGCTTTTAACAAACAAATGGAGATATTGGTCAAGACACCAAACCTGTTACGGGTCAAAATCATAAAGAGAGGACCTGTGAAAAAAAATTTAGAGACTAAATTCATTAAACCCGACAAACCGAATGACCATTTTAGTAATTAACCGAAAACTTTAGTATTACTATTTGCTAATAAAAAACCCTAGCATAATAAAGAGGGGCTTATCATTCTTTTTGGATTGTATCACAACACAATAACCGTACTTTACACCCAACAAAAAAACACAGAAAAACAAAGAGAGAGATGGAGGAACAAAAAAAGAGAAAAGTTGAGGATTTAAATGGTGAAAATGTTGTTTCAAATGAACAATTGCGCTCTCTTTTAGACCCTCTTCCTAAAAACCAGCTTGTTGATCTTTTATCTAAACTGTATGTCATTCCTTATCCATTATTATCTTCTTCTTGTTTTTAACTTATTTCCAATTCTAATACACTAGTTATTTATTATTCTTTAGTTAGCTTCTTGGAAACATTATCCTTAGTTAGGTACTTACACTATATAGATATGAAATTGCTTATTGGAAAGAGTTTATTATGGGGTTGTTTGTTTTAGCTTATTTGATGAGGTTTTCCATGTTGATTTGAACTTACAAATAATTTTCTGTTGCTTATAAAACAATAGAAGGTAATTCAAGTAAGGGTATGCCGTAGTTTATTACTTGTAATTAGTAAGCCTACGACATATGACAAATAAGATATGGATTGTTATTTGTTGAATCAGGGTCAAGTGGAAGGTTTATGTCAAGCATAATTTGTTGTAACCGTGTAAGGATGCATTTGAAAAAGAACCCAAATTCGTATGATTTTGAGGTGTGCGTGTATGTGGGTGTTATCAATTGTTCTCATTAATCGTATGCTGTGTGAAATGACAATGCGATGTGTGCTTGTTTGCATGTTTGAAATGAAGTGGATGCCAATATCCTTCTATTGCTGAAGAAATTAAAAGTGTTGCAAGTGCAGATCCCGCCAATCGAAAACTTTTTGTTCGTGGCTTATCCTGGAACACCACTTCAGAAACCTTGTGTGCTGTGAGTGCATTGTTGATGCTTGTTTTGTGTTTGGTTGACCCACTTAACACGGATCTTTAAACATTAAATATGCATATTTGAATTTTGAATAATGTAACAAGTCTAGTGGCTATATCCAGGCGTTTAAAGAGCATGGTGAAATTGAGGAGGGTGCTGTTATAATTGATAAAGCAAATGGAAAATCACGTGGTTATGGTTTCATAACATATAAAGATATTGAGGCAACTCGGAAGGCTCTAGAAGCACCAAGTAAGCTGATTGATGTAAGTTTTTTTCTTTTTGTTAAAATCTTTTCCTGTTGCGCCTTTTTTTACTTTCATTCTGCTAAATTAGTGGCTCTGTGGCACTGTTTCAGGGTCGTATGGCTGTTTGCATTCTAGCTTGTGAAGGCGTGCCCACAGTGGGTGCTAATCCTGATCAAGCACAGAGGAAGCTTTATATTGGTGGCTTGTCCCCTGAAATAACAAATGAATCGCTGCTTACGTTTTTTGGAACTTATGGGGAGATAGAAGAAGGTTCGGTTGCATATGATAAAGAGACAAACAAATCACGGTAAATACTAACCATGTTACTAGCTTTTATTGGTGACTTGAGTTGCTGTACTATTAATAAAACAATGCCATTATTAATTATGCGTTTTTTGTTTCATTGCATGTTTCATCTGAAGTGGTTTTGGGTTCATCACATACAAGACAGTAGAGGCTGCCAAGAAGGCTATTGATACCCCACAAAAGATGTTTGGGGTAAGTAAAGTGCTAATGATAATAGCTGCAACTTATATGTTGGTTCATTTTGGGAAGAGTCATACAACTGTAAGCTGAGTAACTGAGTATAGGCGTAAAATCTTGATTGTTAATTTCCATTCTCATTTTGTAAGAAGAACCCTTTACCCATAAAAAGAGCTTTAGATGTTTAAGTAGTATAAAGGTGGGAAAATGGGCCAGGAAAGGGGTAAAACGTGTAGTTCTTTTAATGGGGCTCAAAATGGGTGGGCTGATCTATAATCAGTTTATTCTAAAATATATGAATAACTAATAATGTGGCTGAATACACAGGGTAGAAACATCACAGTAAAGCTTGCTGATAACCAGAAGAACAAAGGGATGCTGGCACAGCAAATACCTGGAGGAATGGTTCCTGTGCAGATAGCTGGATATGCACAGCCTGAAACGACTCATCCGAGCCTTGGTTACACTTACGTTCCTCAGCCCGTTGCAACCTATCCCGGTGCGGTTGCCTACCCAAACCACCCACCAGTTGCACCAGTTATAACTCCTCCATATCCGGTCCAACCCCAGATTACATACCCTCAGTACACTATGAAGAAGGAAAACTACGTGCCTTCTCAACCTCCAGCTACAGGATTCGGTGGTTATCCATACTATTTAGCAAAACAATGAAAGCCATCGGTAATTCCTCATCACTCGCAGCTGATGTGAACAATTTTTTGACCCATAGAATCATTCCTCGTTCAGTTATCGGCTCTCTTGAGCACTAATGTTGTTCGCTATGTTTGCAGGATCATTGATATGTCATGGGTGGGAAAGGTAAAATGCGTCTTGAAGCATTGTATGTCTGTGTTTTAGAACACGTAGTGTGGATGTGATGTTTTGCAGAACTTTGTAGTTATTGCATGTTCCATGTATGTATGAACGTTGTTTTCCAGGAAAAGTTTATTTTCATATCTACTGCAATTATAAGCCATAATGGATTGCTGACACTCATGTGGCCTCGTCTTTTATATCAAACCAACAGATGGAATCACATGTCAACAATTTCACCATTGCTCCAATTGCGCCCTCAACAATAGAAATCAATTACAAACTTGCATCTCTGACATTTTAAAATCAGTTTGTGATTAATCTCCGATCTTTAGGATTCAGATTAAGCATGTTACATTCCTCAACACTCGTAGCTAATGTGAACCTTTTTATCAATCCATTGATTAAAGCTCCTAAATCGAACCAAACAAACCAATTTAACGCCATTCGTAGCCACAATATCAGGACTTAAAAACCACAAATTCAGAAACGATAAATTGAGGAGATCGAGGAACCTTGAATCGGTAATATTACAAATACTATAAATATCATATTACAAGCAACCACTGCAGTAAATACAGTTTATTTTTTACACATATATTTAAAAGGAGATAATCAAAACCATAATGGACTGCTGACACTCATGTGGCCTCCTCTTTTTCATCATTCCTCCACTTGCGCCGACAACAATATAAATCAATTACAAACTTGCATTGCTGACATTTTAAGATCAGTTGGTTTTTCACACTAGATGCATATCCACACTCGGCGCATGGTCCATAACTCTGAATCCCTAGAACAAACGAGAGAGGGTGAGGGTGGAGATCTATAAACTTGTGAATACCCCCAAACTTTATATTCACATAATCATAAGGTCCTTGATAATGTTTGTAAATACTAGGCATAGATGTTTCAGATTGAAGTATGTGTGGTGCACAAGCAGTATGGATTGATTGGGTACACTCATAACAGTGGTAAAAACCACTCTCTGGATTGAGTTCATCCTCACAAATTTCACAAAAGTAATCACCTTTATGATTTTCTACCTGGAGGTAACTCAAGCTCATAGGGTGCTTGTCATACGTATGCCTAATTTCACGAGGCAATAACAAAGCACACTCAACATGTAGAAGAGCTTTATATTTACAAGTGTGACAAGCGAAATAATAACAATTAACTTTAGCTTGACACATAAGACACGGTGTTCGGTACTCTCTTTTGAAAGAAATGGAAAGGAGGTGACCTGGATGAACCTCATGTGTGATGTTTTGAGGCATGAAACTACAGGTAACATCAACATGATAATCACATTGAATACAGCTGTAGACAAACCCATTACAGTATAACCGACAAACATCGCATTGAAACACGGATAAAAACTTTTTAGGGGCATTTGAATGGAGAATGAGTGTATGATCGGGGTGATTTGGGTATTTTTCTACTTGAGTAGGAAGCTGGGTGCACCACTCATGAAGAACAAAGTTACAGTCATCATTGACACACTTGTAGAATGGAACACTTGTGACTGGTCTAACACATGCATTGCATAATACTTGAACCTTCTTTATTGGGTTATGACAAGATATAACATTAGTTTTTGAGGAAGTTGATGTGCTTGCAATATCATTGCATTCTCTATGAACTCGAATTAGGGGGTGTGGATGAAAGTCGTGTTTTATGTTCCCCTCATCTGCTCCAAATGTTCCATGTTTAACTAGTTTAGAAAACAGGTGTTTTTGTATGCTGTAACTTTCATCAGGGAATGGGAGATAGAGGAGATTTGGATAATCAGAATCTTCATAATTTTTTATGACCAATCTGTTTCCGGTACCTAGCAAACAAAAAATGTGGTTAAAAACTAAAACTAGCCTCTTGATGTCGCACAACGAATATTCACATTAAAAATGTGCATATATAGTTTATGATTGTTTATGCGCTATCAAGAGGCTAGCAAAGAAAAAATATGGTTAAAATCTAAAAGTATATATGCACATTAAACTAGCCTCTTGATGTCGCACAACTAATATAAAAATCATTGGACTGTAAACAAGTTAAACCCCAATCAAAACAGTATATAAATAAGTTTACTGACTCACCCTTTGATGTCGCGCAATGAATATGTGCATAGTATCTGCATTTCTCACATTTAAAAATCCAGGTGTTTGTACCATACTCAGTACCATGGCATACCCTGCACCTAGGATGACATTTACTAATTTGATCTTTTCTGGGGAAGGAATAAGAAAGGGTGAGCGGGTGAGAATGATAGAAAACATCATTTGTAGCATTTTGAATCATGAACTTTTCTGGTAGGAAAGCACAGTCACTGTGGATGAAGAGGCCAAAACACGTTGTACATATATAAAAAGTACCTCTGTGTTCTTCACCACAAGCGTTATGTTGATACAAAAGTTGGGCGTTCCTTGTTTGAGCTCCGGTTCTCGTGTCAATTGATTATTGCTGCTTGAGACCTGCGCACTAAGTAAACAGAAAACACCGTTAGGCTTATCGTGGGATTGTCTCCCACGATTATCCTCCGGCGTGAGAGTAAGTAATCGGTTTTAGGGTTATGGAGAGTTAGGGTTTGGATCGTACCTTTAATGAGAGATAGGGTTCCCTTTATATACGCACGAAGTCCTTGTTGGTTTCGTGTTCCCCAACCATCGGCGTATCCCGCCTAAGTCGGTTGGCAAACGATTATCTCCATAATTAGGAGATATCCAATATCTTATTCCGTAAATAACATTGGGTTTGGGCCTTCGTGGGCCTAAACACTTATCGGCCCAGCCCAGCTCATGCTGGGCTCGTTAGTATCGGACCTTGGTCGGGTTCGTGACCCGAATATAGACTATACGTCATCATGTCCCCCCAGTCTAGTATGCGCAGTGACTAGCTGCGGATGCTAGACTAATAACTGTACTCCATGAACTCGTCTTAGCGTAGCGGAGAAGCTAAAAAATACACGGTGAATCTAATCAAGATATGTCAAATGAATGCCTCGGAAGTCGGGGGAAAGTAACTGCCCCCTTGTCACCTCAACATATCCTGGCCACTCATTCGGAGTTAGTGGGATCCACGTGTCATGCATCGTGCGGATGAGAAAACTTATATAACCATCAATCTTCCTTTCACTGTGATTATCACAGTAAAAACATTTCTACCATTGTTACCAAACCTCCAACTTGCAACCCAGAAAACTACTATTTCAAAGGTAACCGCGGGTGCGCTTAGAAAAACAATATCATGGTTAAAGTTTTATTTGATTTTACATCCGACATAACTGAGGGTGAACTTCTAGAGTTCGCTTCCGATTATTACATTCCCCTCGCGGTGCATCTGGAAGTTCCGGCTGCAAATGCGTCAATTGTAGACTTCCCCGAAGGGAAGATAGGGGTATATACACGTTTTTTCAAGTTCTCGAATCAACGCGTGCCAATATCTTTATTCCTGAGCGACGTGTTGAACTATTACCGTCTGCATATATCCCAGCTGCACTGCATAGGTGCAGCGAAGATTACCAATTTCGAGGTTAATTGCCGATTGCTGGCAATAAACCCGACTATCCAGCTTTTCCACGCGTTTTACCACACAACGTGGTCACACGGGTGGGTATCGTTCGCTAAGCGCGCTGGACGCCTTCAGTGTTACACGGAAAAATTAGACGCGCTTAGGAATTTGAGAGAAACATTTTTCTGGGTAGACGACGCGTGCTTCCCTTCACGCTTCGATTTCTATACCCAGGGTTCACTGCCGAAGGATGAGCGCCCCCTCCCTGGATCGTATAATGTGGAGGATGCGGATACAATAAACACCAATCGCATCCCCATCAATTCCTACCCTGAGGAATTTTTGGTGCACATGGGCATTAGTCGCAACTATTTTGGTAGGCCTGAGGAGGTTCCAATCTTTATAGGCGCGGATGGCCATGGTGGGTGCTCGTCCTTCGCATTCCCTTACTTTATTAATGTAAGCTTTCCGTCCTTATTGTATTTATAATAACTTGTGTGTTGTTGTCTTCTGTGGCACAGAGATGGATCTATTCAGGGTCGTGTAGCTGGCAAAGCCGCTTCAGGTGAATGTAGGGACACGCCCACTGAGAGAGGGAGAAGAGCCCATACTTGATGCTACCGCAGGGCGTACCTTGGAGATGGATCTGGAAGAGGCAGGGGCCAGCTCTTCTGTCGCTCTGGAAGCGACGCCGCTGCAAAGCGTGCCGGGCCTTAGAGTGCCTTCTCCATTAGTGCAGCCAACGCAAGTAACAGTGGCGGAGCACATGGAAGAAGAAGAGGAAGAGGAGGACCCAGGTTTGAAGCGTAAGAGGTCGCTTGGAGGTGATGGCGCAAGTTCATCGAGGAAGAAGCGCCCCGTTATCCTAACGGTGGAATCATCATCTAGTGACGTTGCGTCGCCTTCCCCTTCTGCTGAGACATTTGGCCCACAGTAAGTAATGTCTGCAAAGGCTTATGCGCACTTCTGTTTATGCGAGAAATTAATAATTCCTTTTCTTGTATACAGGTTTGAGCAGTCTGCGGAGTCGCCCCCCAGAGATAGTCCTGTACGCTCTGCGTTCTCCGAGCCAACCAGTCAAAACGCTGAGCCATCGGCGGCTGGGGATGTGCCTATGGAGCAGCTTGTGGAAGAATTAGTACTGTCGGCTGCGCAGCAGACTTCGATAATAGAGAAGCTAAAGGCCAAGATATCTGGGGAAGACAGCCAAGTTGCGCAAAAGGACCAAAAAATTGCGTCGTTGGAAGCGTAGTTGGCTAGTGCTAAGACCGAAGCAGAGAGCCTGAGTTTGTGCGCTCAAAAGCTTGCTGAAGAGAAGATGGCGCTGATGGGCCAAATAAGCAAGGAGCATGCTGAGTCAGCAGGGTATAAGGCTTCGTGTCTCTGGGCGATAAAATATCTGGAAAAGGGCAAGGACACGTTGACCTCGCAGTTGGAAGATTTTGGTGCCACTGTGAGCAATGCTCTGGAAACGCAAGAGATGAAATTGCGCAAACTCAGTCTGGAGTACGATGAGGAGTTGTATCCCCAACTTCTGTCAACAATCGTTGAGCGCAGGTGGCTCATTGGCCATGGCATGCGACTTGCTGCGCTCAGTACCTTGGAGTCGCAGGAAGTGGTGGATGCCTTTGGTGGAGTGGTTCAGTGTGCACTGGCGCGGGGTAAATCAGAGGCTGTTGAGGAGCTGCATGGGGCTAAGTTGTTGAAGGTGCCCGTGGATAAGGTACCTGGGTACAATGCGCAATCATATGATGAGCTGGTGGCTACTATGGAGAAGATGAAGTCATTGGAGCTTCCCATGATCTCTGAGTTAGAGCGCGACCAGGATTTCCCCATATGGGTCATTATGGAGGGGTTGACCTTAGCTCGGCACCGCGCTGAAAATGCGGAAGCACAAGCTGATTATTTTTTGAAGCCTGATGAATCCCAACTTCAAGTGCCTGTTTTTGCTCGTCCTCGTGATATCTTGAATCCCTTTGCCCTAGAAAAGGAAGTGCCGTTGAAGAAAGTGTTGGAAGCGCATCTTACCAGGCTTGCTAAAAAGGAAGGGATTAAAGGTAAGGCAGTTTTTTGTGGCGTTGGTGCAGCTCATCTTCCCAGATCTGACGGGATACCGGTTAGTGTTGCCACGGTATCTCGCCAAGACTCCGATCTATTGAAGAAGTTGGATGAGGTTGGAGACGCTGCTAGCTGTGCGGGTAGTTCATCTCTGAGACGTTGCCATAGTTGGTAATGTATGGACTGTATCTTATGTTGTAAATAATATTTTGTAAGAATGTATGGTACTTAATAAAATATTACTTTTTGTTGAATGTCGTGGCGACTTATCATATTTGTACTTAGTTACTTGTCTTTCCATGAAAAAACATGCGTATTGTCTAAGAACAAACTGTTGTATAAGCGCGAGTAATCGTTGTTGTTCATAATTATGTATGAACTATCATACTTATAAACTATTAAGTATTTCGAACATAATCGTGTATATTGGTATACGCAGCGTACTGCGAATATCATAGTAAGGAGCCAAGTGTCTTGATTCCTAATTTGTTAAACGCGCATAGTATGCATTGTTGCGCATTCATCGTGGGATGCGCACGTAACTTATTCCAACGTCTTGAGAATAAGGTGTTTAACAAGGATACGTGATCCACTGTTGATGGGTTTGCAACCCTCTTACTCAACGAGTTATTTAGTAGGTTTACTCATCCTTTTACCATCGTGGGTTTATTAAGTGCATGCACGCCATGTAGGCAAGATAAAAATGTTAAGACATAAGGTATATGGAAATAACAAATTAAAATGTGGCGCGGAGTTAGCTAGACACCGCGCCGTTTTATTGATACTTGCAAGTTTTTATGAAAGAAAATACATAAGACATATTCCTAAGTAAAATAAAATGTAAATACACGGATATTTATTGGGCACTTCACTAAAATGCAAGAGTGTCCGTGTGCTGGGCCGTAGCCATTCCTAGAGATAACATCGCTTAAGATTGCAAATGTTCCATGTACGCGGTAGTTCGCGACCATCCATGTCTCGTAACTTGTACGCGCCTGTTCCTAATGCTTCAGTGACCTCATAGGGTCCTTCCCACTTCGGTCCAAGTTTGCCTGTGTCTTCTGCGTGGCTCGCATCATTGGCGCGGTAAACAAAGTCACCTAGTCTGAATGAAACACTTCGCACTTTAGCATCATAGTATCCCTTCATTTTTTATTTCGTCCTCGCTTCACATATGGCTGCACGCTCGCGTCTTTCTTCCAACAGGTCCAAGTCGATACGCCGCTCTTCATCATTGGTTGCCACATTGACTTCAGCGGTGCGAATAGTTGGCATCCCAATTTCAGCTGGTATGACGGCCTCTGTCCCATAGACTAGAGAAAAGAAGGTGTCCCCTGTGCTGGTCTTGATTGAAGTGCGGTGCGCCCACAGAACATGCGATAATTCTTCTACCCACCTTCCTTTCTGCTTGTCCAGACGTGCTTTAATTACTTCACCTAGACTTCGATTTGCACGCTCCACTAAGCCGTTGGTTTGTGGATGTTTAACTGATGCGAAGTGCTGCGTGATATTCAACTTTTCGCACCAGTCCTTGAAGGGATTGTCACAAAATTGTTTCCCGTTGTCCGAGATAATTTCCCCAGGTAGTCCGAAGCGGCATACAATATTGTCCCAAACAAAGCGTTTGACCTGATTGCCAGTAATTGTTACGACCGCTTTTGCTTCGATCCACTTGGTGAAGTAGTCTATGGCCACTATGAGAAACTTCAATCCTCCTGTTGCAACGGGGAAGGGGCCTGCAATGTCGATACCCCACTTGTAAAATGGCCATGGCGCCGTGATAGGCGTTAGTTCTTGTTGTGGTTGGCGCGGGATGGGTCTATGAACCTGATAGTCACCGCACTTTCTTATCAATTCCCTCGCATCACGGTGCATGATGGGCCAATAGTATCCTGACCGTAAAGCGCGCGCAACCACGGACTGTGGTCCTGAATGCATGCTGCATGAACCTGCGTGGATTTCCCGCAGTACATAATTTGCTTGTAAGGGGCCTACACAGCGGAGCCATGGTTGCAGAAAGGAGCGTCGATATAGTATATCGTCTCGGAGCTCAAACCTCTGTGCTGTGCGCCGTATTCTTCTGGCTTCCTTCTGCTCTTGGGGTAATACGCCCTTGCTTATGAATTCCCTTATCGGTGTCATCCACGTAGGGCCTTCCTCCTCGATTACCGTGGATATTTCCATCTCCGAGATGGATTTGTTCTTCAATGTTTCCACTAGAACTTGTTTTGACAGGTGTGCGAAGCTTGTGGATGCGATCTTTCTTAGTGCATCCGCCTTTCGATTTTCCCCTCTAGGGACCTGTTTGATGGTAAACATGTCAAAGACTTGGATTAGTGACTTGGTCTTGTCGAGGTATTGGATCATATTCTCCTCTTTAGCCACGTACTCGCCCAACACGTGGTTGGCTACTAGCCGGGAATCTACATTTGCTTCCAGGTTGCGTACACCCATTCGAGCTGCAATGCGTAGTCCGGCGATTAGGGCTTCGTACTCTGCTTCATTGTTTGTCGCTGTGAATTCAAAACGCAGTGCATAAGTGAATTTCATTCCTTCCGAACTTGTGAGGATGAGGCCTGCTCCTGACCCATCCACACATGAAGATCCATCTGTAAACAAGATCCATGGATCTTGTAGTTCCTTCTTGCCTAGTACGGGTGCAGCATCAGTGTCTGGTTTTTCGATGATGAAATCTGCTAGTATCTGCCCTTTTATCGCCGTACGTGGTATGTAGGAGATGTTGTGTTCGCCTAGCAACACGCTCCACTTCTGTAGTCGTCCTGATGCGTCAGGTTTGGAGATGATTTGCTTGATTGGTTGGTCTGTGATCACTGCTATTGGATGCGCTTGGAAGTACCTGCGCAGCCGCTTGGCGGCGAATACTAAAGCCAGGACCAACTTTTCCATTGCACTGTAATTGATCTCCGTTTTCTTGAGCGCTTTGCTTACAAAGTACACCGGTGTTTGCACTGACTCCTTGTCTGTCAGCAGCACCGCGCTGACTGCTCCATGTGTCGCAGATAAGTACATAATTAACTCTTCCCCTGGTCGGGGTGCGACTAATGTGGGGAGCGCTGCCAGGTGGTGTTTAAGCTGTGTGAAGGCTTCTTCTGCCTCCGTAGTCCAGCGAAAATCTACCTTTTTTATACACTTCTTGAGTGTCTTGAAGAGAGGTACTGACTTGTCTGCTGACTTGGATAAGAATCTGTTTAAACCAGCCAGTTTTCCGTTGAGAGATTGGACTTCCTTCAACGTGCGCGGTGAAGGAAGTTCGATGACAGCCTTGTTTTTTCTGGACATGGTTTGATGCCATCAGGTTCTATCAGGTATCCGAAGAACATGCCTTCTGTAGAGCCAAAAGTGCACTTTTTAGGGTTTAGCTTCATGTTGATCTCTTTGAGTCTCCTAAATGTTTCCTCCATGTCGCGCACCAACTCATCCTCAGTATGGCTTTTTATGACTAGGTCGTCAACGTAAACCTCTAAGTTGCGGCCCACCTATTTTTCAAATGCATTATCTACTAACCGCTGATAGGTGGCGCCTGCGTTCTTCAAGCCAAAAGGCATTTTGGTATAGCAGTAGACGCCTTGGCTTGTATGAAAGGCCGTTTTTTCCTCGTCTTCCTTAGCCATCTGGATTTGGTGGTATCCTTTGTATGCATCTAGGAAACACTTGAGCGGGTATCCACACAAAGATTCTACCTTCCAGTCTATCTCCGGTAGCGGGTAGCAGTCTTGTGGACATGCTTTGTTGAGATCTGTGAAGTCCACACACATCCACCAGCTACCGTCGCACTTCTTTACCATTACTGGGTTGGAAAGCCAGTCATGGTAGTAAACTTCTCTCATGATCCCTGCCTCCACAAGCTTGTGAACCTCTGCCAGAATTGCTTGTGCGCGTTCTGGAGCTTGGCCGCGCTTCTTCTGGCGTATTGGTGAGTATCCTTGTCGGATCCTCAGCTTGTGTTCTGTGATTGAACGTGATACCCCACTCATGTGCTTTGGCTCCCATGCAAAGATGTCCAGTTTCTTTTGCAAGAGTGCGCATACAGATGCCTTGTCATTGTCCGACAGGGACCCTCCGATCGATACTTCCTGTTCTGGGTAATCGGGATGAATTGCAACCTTCAGATTTGGAACTTTGGTTGCGCGCTGTTCTGGGATAGGTACCGTCTCGCATGTAATCGTGTTACATTCTCTATGTGGTACAGTGGCGTTGTAGAGAGTAACAATACCACCTTCCACTGGGAATTTGAGTATCCCATGTGCCGTAGACGGTACTGCGCGTATGGCTGATATCCTTGGTCTTCCGATAATGCCATTGTATGGCGAAGGGGATTTGATCACCATGAAATTCATCCAGGTTGTCGCGGAGTGTTCTTTATTACTATCACTGACTAGTAGGCGTATTTGCCCCATAGGCCATATCTTTTCTCCTGTAAAACCAGTCAGCGCTGTCATGACCGGGCTTAACTGACTGCGTATATCAGGTCGCAGTCGTTTGAAACAGTGCTCGTACATTATGTCGGCGGATGCTCCTCCATCAACATACATGCGGTGGATATCGTGACCCCCCGCATTAATTTCGATGGTGAGTGGCTCTACCGCTGCGTTGTCCGCAGTTAAGGTGGGGAAAGAGATTCTACTTCCACGGGAAAATTTCTGGCTGACTTTCTGTCTAGTTACTCGCTACCATGATTGTATCATGTAGATGGTGTCAGCCTTGTCTTTAGGTGTCTCTTTCTTGTTCCCATTCTTCTGTCTATCCTTTCCTTCCTTGATGGTCTTGACCAAATGGTCCAATCTGCCTTATTTCACTAGTTTATCGATGAGTTGTCGCAGTTGGACACATTCATTGGTGGTGTGGCCCTTCTGTCCATGATAGTCACAATATCCACTCCCCACGCGCCGATCCTCTGGAGTGCGCATTTGTGGGGGTCTTGGAAAGTTCGCACCTTCTGTTGCGAGTATTTCCTTTGGCGTCTTGGTAAGCGGGGAATACCTGTCATTATCCCGTCCGCTCCCCTGACCGCGGTAGTTCTTGTTACGGTTGCTACTCCGGTCAGTGGATTGTCTCCCAGGTTGATCCTGTGACCGATAGTTTGAGTAGCTTTTCTTGCTATCCTCCGCGGCGGCTTCTCCTTGGACGAAGGACCTTGTCCGTTTCATTAATTCATCGAAGGTTTGGGGGATCTTGTCGTTCAGCCTTTTGATGAGTTCTGGGTTATTGATCCCATTCATGAACCCTGAGATTTTCAGCACTTCGGGGCATGCCTTAACCTGTATGCACTTATCTTTGAAGCGCTCCATGTATGCGCTTGTAGATTCCCCCTGGCGCTGTTTTACCCTGACGAGTTCGACAGGGTTTTTAGCGCACTTCTTCCGTTGAGTGAAGTTTAGGCGGAATGCCTTTCTCAACTCTTCAAAGCCATCGATGCTTCTGCGTGGAAGCTTACAGAACCAGTTCCGCGCGTTTCCCACTAGCGTTGAATTAAACATGTGGCACCACACAGGTTGTGGCCAATTTTCGATAGTAGCAGCTGATTCGAAATTTTTTAGGTGATCATCAGGATCACCTGTTCCATCATAGGTTTTGACGTTAGCGGGAATGCGCCTTCTCTTATCTTCTGAGAAGTTACTGATACGTCGAGTGAACGCATCCACCTTCTGGCGGCACCATGGAAGAGACATGTCTTCCTCCTCCTGGTCACGGTATTTCCTCCTAGACTTCCAGTGTCCAGTTTCGCTATCCTCGTTGTCCGAGGAATTACCGAAGGACGAATTTTCCCTTCTTCGGCGTTTGCGCCGACTGCTCTCAGAGTCTGCACTTGAAGGGCTTTCACTTGGGGAGTATCGTAGCCCAAGTCTGTCCTGAACTTTGTGGCTACCAAGCCTGGCGTGGACATTGGTACGCCGTTCATCCTCCTCGTTTCCTTCAAGATGCTGCGAGTTAGATGTCTCATCATCCTCAACTCTCATCCCAATTCTGTTAAACACTGGAGGTCGGCGGCTATCCCTCCCGCGTTTCTCCTTCTGACGGCGCGGTGGGGATGTTTCGTATTCTGAGTCGAAATTGAGTCGAGCATGCAGGCTTCGACTCGACCTCTTTTTTGCTTCCTCTTGCATGAGGGCTGTCAAGGTTTCGTAATTTTGAGATACGAAATCTCCGGTGCGAGTTCCGGTGCGACCCCCTCTAGAGAGAGGGTGCCTGCTTCTACTACCGGGCCCTTGTTTCTGTCGGATGCATCTGGTGCCTTCGAGAGGTCAGTTTCTAATACTGATTGAAGGGGAGTAGCAAAAATGGTGCGCAGCGGATCTCCTGCGCTGGTGGTGGTTGTAGTGGCTTGGGTTGTCCCCGAGCGTTGTTTTACCGTAGAGAAGACTAGGTCTGGACCTAATCCTTGGTTTTTGGCGACACTGGTTGTCCCAGAAGTCTGCTTAGAAGCTGATCCGCTTTGTTGCTTCTTTCCTGTAAGGTCTGCTTGCGATCGCTGATTTCCATGTTTCGTCATTCTAGTTCTTAGTTAGGGTCCCACGGATGGCGCCACTTGTTGATACAAAAGTTGGGCGTTCCTTGTTTGAGCTCCGGTTCTCGTATCAATTGATTATTGCTGCTTGAGACCTGCGCACTAAGTAAACAGAAAACACCGTTAGGCTTATCGTGGGATTGTCTCCCACGATTATCCTCCGGCGTGAGAGTAAGTAATCGGTTTTAGGGTTATGGAGAGTTAGGGTTTGGATCGTACCTTTAATGAGAGATAGGGTTCCCTTTATATACGCACGAAGTCCTTGTTGGTTTCGTGTTCCCCAACCATCGGCGTATCCCGCCTAAGTCGGCTGGCAAACGATTATCTCCATAATTAGGAGATATCCAATATCTTATTCCGTAAATAACATTGGGTTTGGGCCTTCGTGGGCCTAAACACTTATCGGCCCAGCCCAGCTCATGCTGGGCTCGTTAGTATCGGACCTTGGTCGGGTTCGTGACCCGAATATAGACTATACGTCATCACGTTACATTCAGACAAAAGTGGTTTGAGGGTAGCTGCTAATGGGTGTCGATGGCTAGGGTGATAAATCAGCCGGTTTTCTACGGAAGCAATAGCGCAATTACTATGAATTAGAAATTCATAACACCCTGAACAACAGTAGTAACTGAGCCCACGAGTATCATTTCTTCCACATAAAACACAAGAACAATGATATTTTGTGTAATTTCTGTTATCTAAAGTAAGAGTATGAGCAGGGTGAGATGTGTGTTTTAACGTCAAAGGAAGCTCTCCACAGAATTTGTGGAGCGAGTAGTCACATGAACGAGCACACTCATAGTAATACCTGTGAAACCAAGTGATTTCTTTGCCACACCGATTACATAGACGACATCGAAAGTTTTGACGTGTAATTAGCTCACCACCATCATTGTCATCGTCGTCGTCATCGTCATCATATACTACTTCGTAATGTGGATAGTTTGGTTGCAAATCGATGAGACGGAGTGGATGCTCGTGTTTAAGGATTATCACCGACATAATTGTATGTTTGTTATTACTCTTTTAGAAGTAATGTTGCATTATATGCTTACTTATAGACAAGGATTATCCATGTTTTATCTGAAGACCAAAAGAGTATATATTCTTTTCTTATTTTCAAAGTTTTGCATATTTAACTTGCTTGGTGGTTTTACATCTTTTTTATTCTAAAGAAAAAGATGAAGTACATTTAAGGCCGTATAATGTTTGCCAACAAATATTTTTACCAAGTTATCCAACAATCTTTTTCTTTAGCATAAAGAAAAGTAAATATCACCAAACAAAATTAAATATGCAAAACCTTGCATAGGAGAAAAGAATATACACTCTTTCGGTCTTTACGACTTTACATAAAGCACAGACTCGAGACAAGGTTGTCTGGATCATAATCTCGATCTTAGGAACGTACGGTTCTACAATCTCACATATAAGAAAACCAGTAGGATCATAGTACGATCTTAATTTGAGCAGAAGTCTAGGATCGTAAATGATATGATCCTAATACAAGCCCATGTTCTTATTGTTTTTTTGGCTAACTCAAGCCCATTTTGGCCTACTTTAGGCCCACTCACATTAATTCAACGATTGAATCTGGAACTTAAAAGATGTATTGTATTATTGCTATTAGTATGTGTTTGAACCTTAAACATATTCATAAACCAGTCGCATATTGTTGTGTTTGGTATTATATATCTAAAAATGTATAACTCCTATTAGAAAAAGAGCATTAGTAGGATTTCTGATCTGATCCTGATATGATCCCGCGATCCTAATGTTGCAACGCTAAAAACGATCTTATGTAGGATCAATGACAACCTTGACTCGGGGTGCTCATCCCCCTAACCAGTTCGATTTATAAATAAACACTAATCAAAATGAATATATAATCAGAATACTTAGCAAACCCAAGAATAAGCCTAAAAATAGCGATGGAACTCGGATTCGAAGAAGTTTCATCCTTGAGGTGATCTTCTGTCATTTGATCCTAACTCTAGTAAAAAATAGGGGATCTAATCAGCACCAAAATCTGAAAATGTTTAGATAAGCTTTGAAGAAGGTTAATTAATCATTATGCTTGCATGTTCTTCATTTTTCATTGTTTTCACATAATGCCTAATTTCATGCCTAAACCAGCATCTTGTTAGTTGCAGCTAGTGGACGCATTTTTTCACAAATTAACAGATACTGTCACGCAGATTTAACCATGAAATGAGTCACATGTATAGACATCTCAAACTTTTCTCTTTATATAAACCATACGAGGAAGAAATAGCCTTATTAAAAGCATAAACGGATACAATGCTTATTGGAATCCATTGTGAATAAACATTCTTGATGATGTTCATCTACCTAAATCTGCATGCAATATAGAAATTAGAAAATATCAATGAAAACCGTAACATGCCTAACATTCAGCCAGAAACTACGGAACTAATTATAATACATTATCAACATTCTACTAGTTACATACACGCTAGGCCTTGAGTGCTACATCTGATTTTAGCGCTGAACCAAAGGTGCAGCCAACAGTTGTGTTAGCCTCGATTTTTATAAAGATAACGTCACTTACATGAATTGGACTAGATGTGTAGTACACTTTGCCCTTAGGGACTAGTATCGTTTAAGTGGCAAAGTTAGAGCCTATAAATACCCCTCATGACTCTCCATGAGGGGTGAGGTAAATTATTTGGTCATTTGTATTGTGTGTGTTTATCAATAAAACCTTGTGTTTTCTCCTCTCTCTCTCTCTAGTTTCTCTCACTAAAGAAGATGAAGATCTTCATCTTCTTCCACCAACCCCGACCTCCAAACCACATAAATCTTATGTTTTTCGATCCTACAATTGGTATCAGAGCCAGGTTGTTGTTTGTTGATTTATTGTGGTTTTACACATGTTTTTAACTGTTTTTTGTGCTATGTTTTGTGATCGGAATTTTTTTTTCCGATTTGTGGGTTAACAGTTTAACATGTATTTGAGTATCCTTGTTTTGGTCAAAAAGTCCTTCTCATTCATGTTTTACAATATATGTTTTGTGTCTTTACTGGTCCAAGACAGACTTTGGTCTCATCTTTTATGTGACTTTTTTATACCAAATATGTGAAATATTATTGTGGTCAAACATTCAGTTTCATGGTCAAACAAGGTTAACAGAAGCAATTTCTATGCTTTTCTGGGTTTTATATGAAGCTGGTCGGATTTTTCAATCGGAAAACTCGTTGGAAAAAGTGGTCAAAGGGTCAAAACCCTAAACTTACGCATAAGGATCCATCTACAGAGCAAGTTATGCGTAGCTGTGAAGTTACGCGTAAGAAAATGTTACGCGTATGCTTTTACGCCTAAGCTTCTGGCTTTACGCCTAAGCAAGGTTACGCGTAAGCTTACGCATAAGCATGAAGTTACGCGTAAGGTTATGACTTATTTTTACGCATAAGGTTTCAATGTAAAATGGTTACGCGTAAAAACGACCACGACCACAAACATACCATATACCAAAATAAAAACTTCACGACCTCAGTTACATATTACTTCATCAGTCAACGAGCACTAAATGAAAAAACAAACAGGTCCGACTCCACAAATATCAATCAACCCTCTTCACCATCCAATCTCAAATCTATCCGAACTCTAACTCTATATCAATCAAGACTCCAAAAGAAAAAATTTGATAAATCTCAGATTCGACTCAATTTTTTTGCAACCTTTATAGATTGTTACAATTGACTCATCATCCTCACGGATCTGTGATAATATCCGAATCATTCAAGAAATAAATTATAACAAGTATGTTACTTTTATATCTTTGATTCAGTTCATAAAATCAAAAACGAAACACAAGATGTAACCTTACCCGAGACCCGTTTATAAAGGATCTTGAAGTACCTAAACACTTTCTTGATTCGTATTGAGCAACTCATGAAGATCAGGTGGCGTATGGTTATGTTTTTGCTAGTGGGTTTCACTCAAAAGGACACCTTATGTATGATTATTATTATAAGTTGATGAGATTCGGATCTGAAAGAATTGTGGAGACAGGGGGCGGATAAGAAGTGTGGTAGGGTTAGTGGAGTAATGTGTGTTTAGGTCAAGTAATGTGATATCTTATAACCGGATGGTATTTATGTTGTGATTGGATCGGGTTTTGCTTTGGACGTGGGCCTCTCCATTGGATATTGAGCTTAAAATGTGAACCGGGCATCTCATTTTATCGTGGGCTGACATGATTTTTTGGACTAGGTTGGTAAATTGCTTTAAAGGAATAACAAAATGTTTTCCAAAATTTACTTTTGGATACATTATTGATTATTTTTGGTATAAATATTGGTATTTTGGTATGGTATATTTTCACGGAAGGGATACAAATTCACGGCTTGCGCGAAATTTGAAAAATGACTACGGGGTTTTTGTACGGTATTATTGATGCGGAATTGATGTGACATTTCACGGGTGGACTTCTTTATCTTTGAGACGTTGATTGGTTGGATGCATGTCTCAAGATAACTTGTTGGGGTATTACTGTCACTTTAAGTGATTGAATGGACAATCTGGTTATAACTGGTAAGGAGTTACGTTGTTGTGCTCAGTGTCACACGGCGTTGTAGATTGTTCAAAAATTAAGAACAAGCAGTAAGTCACAAAGTTGGGATGTTTACTTCCTTTTCAAGTCAGTCGTATCGGGTTATCTCCACATGTGGTCATTACTATTAGCCGGTGAATTCAAACGAGGTTCGTTTTAAGGTTGGTTTGAGAGACGTATTGAGAGTATTTTTGCGACATATTCTCACAAAATTTTGATCAAGCTATGATGTTAAGATTTCATCAAGAAGGTAATACGGCATGTACGCAACATTATGATGATTCCGATAGCTCGCAACCATCAGGAGGGAGAAGTTGGTATTTAATCTTCCGTGATTGGATTACGAAGGGATTTGTGCTTAAGACTGAAGAAGGAGAAGTAGTGTGGTGTACATCGGGGCTTTTTACCAAATTGGATGCAATACTAAGTGAGTTATGTTGTTACGATGTTCCCAGAACGACAACCATTGTACGATCAAGAGTTTACTTTCTCCGCTGCGTGTTGGAAGAGTGTTGTCGGTTCAGGAGGGAGCAGAAAAAGAAAAAGGCTCACTAGTTAGGAGGGAGTAATAACCTAACTAGACCGTTACAGTTGAAGTTCAGAGCTACAAGAAGATCAAATGCCGAGATCGTCGGTAGAAGAGAACTTCAAGTTTGCCTCAGTATCTAGACTAAAGAGACTATGCGCTTCAAGAAAGTCAACATTGTTCATTACTATTGTAATTTACTTTGTTTTGTATTTATAGCTCTCATTGTAACCATTCACGTGTGACGGTATCTTGGAGGGAGATTGTTAGCCTCGCTTTTTATAAAGATAACGTCACTTACATGAATTGGAATAGATGCGTAGTATACTTTGCCCTTAGGGACTAGTATCGTTTAAGTGGCAAAGTTAGAGCCTATAAATACCCCTCGTGACTCTCCATGAGGGGTGAGGTGAAGCATTTGGTTATTTGTAGTGTGTGTTTTATTCAATAAAAGTTATCCTTATCTTCTCCTCCCTCTCTCTAGTTTCTCTCACTAAAGGATGAAGATCTTCATCTTCTTCCACCAACCCCAACCTCCAAACCACATAAATCTTATGTTTTTCGATCCTACAATTAGAAGTGATGGTCATTCACATTTAGGAACTTTATATCGTGTGTTAGATATCATGATAGAATAGTCAACGGGCTCGTGGATTGGACTAAGCTAAATGGGTACTAGTTATGTTAAGCTTGCCTTTTATACAATCCAACCCATGTCCAACCCACGAAGCCCATAGAAAGCCTTTTAGGGCATCATGTTACTTGTACTATATAAACCCCTCAAAGTCTCATTTGAGGGGTGTGCTTGAGTGTGTGTGTGTGTTTTCTTTGGAATATACAACTTATTGTGTTCATCTTTTCTCTACACATATACACGGTTTCATATATTCAAGTCACCATCATCTTAATCTTTCCTTCTTTATTTACGCATATGTTTGTGTTTGTGTTGTTCGTGTTCTACGCATAACGTGTTGGGTTTGTGATAAGGTTGATATATCTAAGGTCCTACAATTGGTATCAATCGCCTAACAATGGTTTAGGAGTGTTTGGTTGAAGTTTTTTTTGTGTAAGTGTTACGCGTAGCAAGCTCTCGTTATTCAAAGTTGTCACACATAAAACATTAATTTTTGCACTTAAATCTTCAAGATTCTTATGGTCTAAGGTTTATATAGTGTTAAAGTTTCTGTTTTTTGCAAAAAGTTTGAAGCTTTACGTGTTTTGGATAAGTTTTAAACTCGTTTTTGGTTCATTGTACGTTTCTACGCATAAGCTTTCAAGGCACTTTGGGTGATTAAGGTCAAAACTTTTGTGTTATTTGAGTGTTTTTAAGGCTGTTTGTGCATTAGAAATCGTTTGAATCACTGGAAATTTCTTACGCGTAAGTCAAAACCCTATTTTTACGCGTAAGAAAGTCAAAACCCTAGTTTTCTACGCATAACTTTTTGGTGAAGAATCTTCGTGCAAAAACGGTGACTCAGTGCTTCCCTCACTTGGATAAGTGTGTGGAACACTTCGACTTTCGGATATCTGTTACGCTGTGACAGTGTAAAGGATTTTTGGTTTTAAACCAACTCTTACGCATAAGCAGAAAGCTTACGAGTAAACACTCTACGCATAAGTTAACTCTTACGCGTAAGGTACTTTATTTCTACGCTTAAAGTTTACGCATAAGACTTACGTTTAACCTTAGGTTTACGCATAAGAATCCTACGCCTAAGCTCTTTACGCATAAGGACTCCTACACATAAGCAATCCTACGCACAAGCATTCATTTCTACGCATAAGAACTTGTTTACGAGTAAGATTTTGAGCAAAACTTCAAACGGCTATAACTTTTGAACCGTAACTCCATTTTCAGCGATCTACCCATCAAAACGACTGTGAGAACGAGGAGAATAGACCGCCGAATTAACTAAAGTTCATTGAGGTTTTTAAGTTTTTAGACCAAATTTTCACTACATCAACCGAGCTTAATCTTCATCCAACACAACTCCTTTATCGTTGAATCGATCCTACATCAACTTTATCATATCATACCTTCATCAATGGCAACTCAACAAGACATTCATGCAGCCGGTGCCGAAAACCGTCCTCCTATGTTGGAAAAAGGTGGTTATCTTCAATGGACAAGTCGTATGCTTTGTTACAACAAGACAAAACCTAATGGGAAATTGATGATCAAATCCATTCAGGATGGACCCTTCATACCTCGACAAGTCCAAGACCCTGGAAATGCTGATGCAATACCTCCCGTCCCACCATTTTTTCGTCTTCAAAAAGAATCGAAATACTCTGAAGAGGATCAGAAGCAAGTCGAAGCAGATGACATGGCAATTCATATTGTCCAACTGGGTTTACCAAGAGACATCTTTGCTGCTGTAGACAGTTGTGAAACTGCTTTCGATATGTGGGAACGTGTTAGACGGCTTTGTCATGGAACTGAAACTGGTCAACAAGATACAGAGAACAAGCTGCTAACTGCTTGGGAGAAGTTTACATCTACTCCAGGAGAATCCATTGAATCCTACTATGGAAGGTTCTGCACTTTAATGAATGAGCTGATCAGAAACAAGTTGACACCCAGAACTATCGTGAGCAACATCAAGTTCTTGAACAATCTACCAGAAGAATGGGGACGATATGTCACTATTGTCAACCAAACAAAAGATTTACATCAAGTGAACTTTGATCAACTCAACGATTTTCTGAAACAAAACCAAAATGAAGTGAATGAAGTCAGGCAAGAAAGATTAGCAAAGAATCATGATCCATTGGCACTCATTGCAAAGACTCAAACTCCAGTGAATACACAACAACAAGCTTCATCATCTTTCACTAACAACAACTTGCAGCAATACATCCCTCCACAACAAAACTATCCACCTGAACAACAACATTACCAGGAACAAGGAATCACTGATCTTGAAATGGATCAAGAAGAAGCTTTGTCACAAGCATTTGCATTCTTGGGTAAAGCATTCAGAGGTCGCTATTCCACACCAACTAACAACAACCAAAGGATTTCATCAAACACTCGCAACAGGCAAATTGCACAGCCGGATGTGAATATGGGTCATCAAGGACAAATGGTTGGAGTTATTGGGAATCAGCAGGGATATGCTACTGGATTTCGCATGGGTAATCAGGCGGTTCCAAATCAGGGTAATCAGATGGGTCAGATTGTTGGGAATAGAGCAGTGGGTAATCAGAATGGGAATGTTGCAGCTCCAGTCGTTGGGAATTATGGAAATGTGAATCAGGGTAATCAGGTTAAGTGTTATAACTGTCAAGGATTGAGTCACATGGCACGGAATTGTCCTACTAAGCCGAAAAAGAAGGATATTGCGTATCTTCAGAAAGCTATCATGTTGGTACAAAAGGAACAATCTGGACTTCAATTGAGTGCTGAGGAACATGACTTCATGGCTATTATGGATGATTTGGAAGACCTCGAGGAACTCAATGCAAACTGGATCTTCATGGAAAATCTTCAGGAGACTAAGTACGACACTGATTCTGACGCACCTCCTGTCTATGACGCCAATGCAGTATCTGAGGTATCAACCCTAAATAGCGCTATCCATAGATATCAACGGCTCGTCCCGTACAGTGGGAAGGAGTTAATAAGTAGTGTGTTAACAGGGGACTTTTACAGTCGTATATATATAGGCGCCAAACATAAGCATACATACCAGTTTGCACAGTATAGCATAGCATTGCTCAGTAGATTGAATCAGTTCAGTAAAACCATAATTTCATAAATGCACAACCAATTTAGTTTTAAGAAATCATAGCATGCTTTTCACCCCAAAAGAGTAAAACAGTAAAATGAGGCTGTGAAACTCACCTTAGTCCGAAGAAATACAAGAATCACAACAAACACAACTGGCATCGAGAAATGTAACACAGTAGTATCACAAGGTGGTGTTTCCATGCTATAACAATGTCATATTTGATGTGTTTACTCATGACGAACATCATTCTGTGACATCAGCACCTACTTATGATACATACCTGGACAATCCGAGTTGTAGTAATACTAACTCTGAGACTCCAGATGTAAATCCTAGTGGAGACTGTGTGGCACAAAATACTGAGACTGATGAGGAAACACGTGCTTATTTTGGATCATTAATCAATAACTGTGGCATTGAAATTGAGAAAGTTAGAATGGTCAATCGCGAAGTTAAGGCCGCGAATGCTAAATTGACCGCTGAGCTTGAGAGTTACAAGGAGAACGCAAAAGCCTTTGAATTTCATAAAAACAAAGAATCGGAATTAGAAATTGGTTATCGAAATTTGGTTTCTAAAGAACAACTATTGCAAATCAAGTACAACACACTCGATGTGAATATGAACTTGAAAATTAAACCTTTAAACAAGGAAATTTCTGATTTAAATAACCAACTTTCTAAACAAAAAGAAATGTTTTCTAATCTTGAAAAAGAGAAGAAGCAGTTGATTACTGATTTTTCAAAACGAGAAGATTCTCTTCTTGATGAAATTCTTGATAAAAATGAGAAAATCCAAACTTTGGAAAATTTGCTTCTTAAAACGGGTCATTCTGCTCAAACAATCAAGATGCTTTCTAATCAAGTAAATCCGCGTTTTCATACTAATAATAGAATGGCACTTGGTAACGACCCTTCTTCGTTCCTCAAGAAAGCTCAGAAACCTCAGAATGTGTTAAACAATGGCAATGCTTTACATGAACCCATTATTGTTCGTGATTCTCTTGAAACGTTAGAACTATCTGAGGAGAGTAGATCAAAAATGAAACAAAAATATCCGGAAATCAAACCAATTGATTATAACAAATGGAACAAAATTAATGGAATTACTTTTGTTAATCAAAAAGAAAAATCAAAGTTTTCCATCACAACAAGTGTTTCAAACAAAGAGTCAACACCTGTTTCAAAATCTGTTTCAAAACCAGCTGTTGTCTCAAATTCTCTTTCGAACATTGAACAAATGTCTTCAAACAATCCTTTTAACACAAGTGATGCGAGAAGTATTTTAGAAAATGTGAAAACTAGAATTGTGGATCTTCAAGACACTGTTAAAACTAAAACCAATATTACACCTAATAACTGGTTCTCTAGTTTTGACATCGAACAAAGAAAGTTTTTTGAAACTCAAATTGCCCCTCAGCTGAATGCCATCAGTGCAAGGGTAATTCATTTTGAACAAGCATTTTTTAAAGAAACAGTTGACTTTGTCAAGGACCATAAATCCCTGGTAAAGCAAGCTAATGAAAGTGTTGATCACATCAAAGTTTTGGAAAATTTAAATGATTCTCTCTTCGAAGATGTTCTGACTACTGATATTATGTCCATCATTTTGCAAACATATTCTGTTGAAAATCATGAAAGACTCCAGTCTGAGACCTCCGAAATTGTTTCAAAATATGAAAAAGCTCTTGAAAAACTTGAAAAAGAAAATGTTTCATATTTTAAACAATTTGATCGAAAAACTGAGGAATGCAAATATGACAAATTGTCGTATGAGCGTGCCTACAATGACATGAAAGCGAAAAATGATCTTTTGAGGGCTCAGTTGGAAAGTCAAAAAGGAAAGGTAGTGGAAACTGTGATTACAAAACCATTGACTGAGGAGAAAGCAAATGATCCCAAACCGGTTTCCAAACCAAAAATGTATGTTTCTATGCCTCCTCCAAAAGTCAATGAGAAAAATGTTTCATCCAAACCAGTCACTCCACCTGCCCTACCTAAACATAATGTTGATAAAGGAAAAGCAGTTATCGAGAAACCAAAAGTTTTAGCACCTGGCCTTTTTAAGATGAGTACCACTAATGCGTCTGCCTCCACATCTAAAACATATGGAACAAATGTCATAAGTTTAGAAAAGCACTCTAAAGAGACTAGGAAAGCTGAAACCACCTCCCTTCATAAAAATGTGAATCCTAATGCGTGTGCCTTACCTTCTACAAGACTAGAAAGCACCTCTAGGAGCAGCAGACTAAAGCCTAAGAGAAATACAAGGAACAATAGAGTCTCGACTGCCTCTAGGAGTAGTAGCTTGAATAAAGAGAAGAAAGTAGAAGAACACCCTAGGAATTTATCGCTTTTGAATAAGAAAGACATTTCATCTGAATGTACTGAACCTATGAAACTTGCTAAGTCTAATGAATGTGTTGAATCTCTTTGTTTAACTTGCAAGAAATCACTAATTAATGATCAAGATGATTGTGTTTCTACGAATGTGAATGATAAGCCTGTTAAGAAGAACGTTCCAAAAAGATCTTACGCTAAACAAGTAGGAAGACTAGTTGCAAAACTTAGGCTTTTCACTACTGACAAAAACCATAGTGTTTACTTTAAGGATGATACTTGGAAACCCACAGGTAGAACTTTCACACTCTAGAATGGTAAAATGAGTGATAAACCAGAACTCCCTGTAGCAAACCTCTCTGAGTGTGATCAGGATTTTACCTCTAACCCAAAGGAACCAAAATTACAACGGTTTCCAAAATATTCTTTTTCTGTTACTGGCAAGTTATCGAAATTTGTCTTTGGATCGTCGACTCGGGTTGCTCCAAGCACATGACCGGGAATCTGAAGCTGCTGATCAATTTCGTCTAGAAATTCATGGGAACCGTACGTTTTGGAAATGCTCATGTAGCAGCTATCATGGGTTATGGAGATCTACCTTTTGTAAATTATTTGATCACTCGGGTTTACTATGTCGAAGGGTTGGGACACAATTTGTTCTCAGTCGGGTAGTTCTGTGATGCAGATTTAGAGGTTGCTTTTAGGAAAAATGCTTGCTTCGTTAGAAACTTGGATGACACTGATCTCTTAACTGGGAATCGTGATACAAACTTGTATGCTATCGACATCAATCAAATGGCCTCTTCATCACCAATATGTCTTATGACACGAGCATCTGGAACACAGTCCTGGTTGTGGCATAGAAGGTTATCCCATCTCAATTTTGACACCATCAACAATCTTGCCAAAGACAACATCGTCAATGGACTTCCAAAGTTCAAATACACCAAGGATCACTTATGTCCATCATGCGAACAAGAAAAAAGCAAAAGAGCATCATATAAACCCAAATCCGTACCTAGTTCGGAAGCAAAGTTGCATATGTTGCACATGGACTTATGTGGCCCAATGAGAGTTGAAAGCATTAATGGGAAAAAGTATATCCTTGTTATCGTCGATGATTATTTGAGATATACATGGGTTAGGTTTCTAAGATCAAAAGACGAAGCACCAGGCATCATCATCACCTTTCTGAAACAAATTCAAGTACTTCTTCAAACTCCAGTAAGGGTTGTAAGAACAGACAACGGCACTGAATTCACAAATCAGGAGTTAAGATCTTATTTTGAAGATGTTGGAATTACACATCAGACATCAGTTGTTAGAACTCCACAGCAGAATGAGGTAGTTGAAAGAAGAAATAGAACTCTTGTGGAAGCTGCTCGCACAATGCTAATCTATTCTAGTGCACCGTTATTTCTATGGGTTGATGCTGTTGCCACTGCTTATTTCACTCAGAACCGATCCCTAATCCATCCAAGATTCAATAAACCCCCATATGAGCTTGTGAACAACCGAAAACCTGATATCTCTTACTTTCACGTGTTTGGAGCTTTGTGCTATCCAACGAATGACAGAGAAGATCTTGGAAAACTGAAAGCAAAAGGTGATATTGGAATCTTCATTGGATATTCAGATAACTCGAGGGCATTCAGGGTGTATAACAGAAGAACTAGGAGGATCATGGAGACGATGAATGTGAAATTTGATGAACTTTCACATATGGCTTCTGAGAGACTCGCTCTAGAACCCGCACTAAACCCGCAGACTTCTGGACACATCAGTTCATGACTCGTACCTCAAAGAGCTCAATCAACTTCGTTTGACAATCCTAAAGAACAAGAATGGGAGAATTTCTTCGAGTTAATGTTCGATGAATACTATGGTGGAACTTCGACAAATGCATCAAACCATCATTCCGCTGCACCCGCTCAAAATCATCTACCACCACCAACAGAAGATGCATCTACAACGGTCGAAACCAATGCACCAACTCCATCTACATCATCTACATCTACTCAAGTTCTTGCACCCGTTCTACCAGCAGTTGATGAGCAAAACCAAAACCGAAACGATACAACGTTAGATGAAGACTTATTTGAAAACCCGTTTGCTACGGAATCAGCTGAATCTTTCTCAAGCTTACGAGAACCATCTAACTCGCATACGTATAACCAACGGTATCCTTCTACTCTGAAGTGGACAAAAGACCACCCAATTGAACAAGTTATTGGTGAACCTTCAAGGCGAATTCAGACGAGACGCCAACTTGCCACCGATTGTGACTTGTGCATTTACCTTTGCTCAATTAGCAATATTGAACCAAAGAACATTCGCGAGGCAATGGCAGAACCCGCATGGATAGAAGCGATGCAGGAGGAACTTCTCTAATACCGTCTTCATGACTCTTGGGAAATGGTTCCAAGACCAATTGACATTCGAGTCATTGATCTCAAATGGTTATGGAAGAACAAAATGGATGAAGAGATGACTGTAATTCGCAACAAAGCTCGTCTTGTGGCCAAAGGATACAGACAGGAAGAAGGGATAGACTTTGAAGAGTCATTCGCGCCGGTAGCTAGACTTGAGGCAGTCAGGATTTTCTTAGCCTATGCAGCTCACAAAAACATCACGGTTTATCAGATGGACATTAAGACCGCGTTCTTGAATGAAACTCTGAAAGAAGTAGTGTACGTGAGTCAGCCAGAAGGCTTCATAGACATGGAACATCCAGACTACGTCTACAAACTCAAAAAGGCAATCTATGGTTTAAAGCAAGCTCCGAGAGCGTGGTATGACGAACTGTCCTCTTTCCTTATCCAAAACAATTTCACCAAATGAACAGTTGATCCTACCTTGTTTACACAAAAATGCAAAAACGATATTTTGATTGTTCAGATTTACGTGGACGACATCATCTTTGGGTCCACTAATCCGAATCTTTCAAAACACTTTGAAAATCTCATGAAAATTTGAAATGTCCATGATGGGGGAACTAAAGTTTTTTCTTGGTTTACAAATACATCAGTCCCCTCGTGGAATTTTTATAAATCAAGCTAAATATACAACTGAGATTTTGAAAAATCATGGTATGGATAATTGTGACTCGGTCGGAACACCAATGGTAACTTCACCAAAAATTGGAGCCGATTTGTTTGGGAAACCTATTGATCCGAAGAAATATCGAAGCATGATTGGTTCTCTCATGTACCTCACTGCTAGTCGACCAGATATTCATTTTGCTGTTTGCTTATTAGCACGGTTTCAGGCAAAGCCTACCGAACTGCACCTCAAAGAGGTTAAAAGGATCTTTCGGTACCTGAAGACATCCATTCACATGGGACTTTGGTATCCGAAGGAATCCGGATTTGATCTAATTGCCTTTTCAGATGCAGACCACGCAGGTGATCAAGTTACAGCAAAAAGTACATCAGGAGGAGCACAATTTTTGGGTGAAAAATTAGTCAGCTGGTCTTCAAAGAAACAAGATTGCACTGCACTTTCAACCGCTGAAGCTAAGTATGTGTCTCTATCTGCGTGTTGTGCTCAAGTTCTATGGATGAGAACACAACTCACAAATTATGGCTTTACTTTCGATAAAATACCTATGTATTGTGACTCGAAAAGTGCCATAGCCATATCATGCAATCCTGTTCATCACTCAAAGACTAAGCATATTCGAGTCCGCTATCACTTCATCAAAGAGTACATCGAAAATGGTACTGTTGAATTATTTTTCGTGAAGACTGATTACCAACTCGCCGATATATTTACTAAAGCCCTTCCAAAAGAAAGGTTTGACGATTTAGTTCGACGAATTGGAATGCGAAGCCTAACCCCTGAGGAGTTAGAACGTCTTCTCGAATCTTCTTGAAAATGATTTTCCAAAAAGCTTCGCTGTAAATATTTTTGAAAAACAAAATACAAAATTTGAAAAACCAACAAAAGCAAAATATAAAATATAAAACTTTCAAAAATACAAAAACATTAAAAAATCAAAAATCCAAAAATATTCTTCTCACGACATGTCTCTTGTATAATCAATATTCTGTACGTTTCTAGAAATGTCATTCAACAATGATACGGGCATGTACAGATGCTTGAGCGAGAGTTCTTTAAATGTTTTCCAAAACATGTCGTTTCTAAAAAAAAGTTCTAAAATGGCTTTTGTATACTTCAGTAC
This sequence comes from Chrysanthemum seticuspe, assembly GCA_019973895.1. Lineage (NCBI taxonomy): Eukaryota > Viridiplantae > Streptophyta > Magnoliopsida > Asterales > Asteraceae > Chrysanthemum > Chrysanthemum seticuspe. The sequence goes on from BPTQ01000007.1 coordinate 115,882,027, forward strand.
GAAACCCGGACTAAAATAATGACTTTTGATTATTTTTCAAATCAAAACTCGTGCTTTTATAGAAAAAAAAAACAAGTGTACGCTTCAGTGCACTACATTTAAAAATGGTGAGAAATCATCATCATCTTGAGCACCTTTTCAAGATTGTGAAAAAAAAAGATTTTCAAAATCTTTCAAAATATTTTGTGCTCAAGATAACTCCCTCTAAAACCTTTAATTGATTATGCTTTATTAAAGGGGAGTATAAAACTAAAATGTTCCAAATTCATGCTTAAATCAAATCCGTTTGTCTCCCCAAAAGATTCTAAAATGTTGTTTAATCCGTTGATATAAAAAATATCACGAATATGCTATTTTTGAAGGGGAGGAGACGTGATTAAAATGTGATCAAAAATGTTTAATGATCGGTGTTTGAATCTCAAAATGAGCTCGACTCAGACGGAACCAATGAATTGACGGGAATCAAAGTCAGTAAATGTACCATCTCGAGAAACTTGTGATAGATATGCACCTTCATGGGTCTAACCTCCTTTTCAAGGAGTGTTTACAACTTCAAGTTAGTTACTAGAGCTAGTTGTCACCTAAAAACTGACAATGGAACTCTTTAACTAGGAAACGTAACCGTGTCTCGTGGGGAATTGTCTATCATGAGCCGATCAATTCAAAAAGTGCGAACTCTACCCTCTATGTGCAGATTTCTGTCAAAACTTATAAGCACATATGAAGTGGGAGTGTTTCTGAAAATATAAAACTCTCGGAGTGTTTCAAACATGTTTTCTATCATAAACACTCTGTGAGATACTCAAGAAAAACGGTTTTATGGCAACATGGGACAGTCATGGAGTTATAAGGTGACTAAGGATAGGAAACTCGTCATATGATCCGCCAGAGCCGGAGGGATCTACCCAAGGACATCACCAATAGTTTAGTATTAGAAGTCCTTAGGTATGATTGAAAAAAGGAGTAATGTGAGAAAGGAGAAAGAAGGGGTTGAAGAATTAAAAAGAAATGTAATGAAAAAGGGTGAAAAGATATAGCCCTCCATACTCAACCTTAGGGCAGAAACCGGGTTCAATTCATCTGCTACTGGTTGTCACTAGATGACACTGGTATTGAAGACAAAGACGTCATGGACCCAGTGACGCACTGCATTAAACCTTCTAGCCACTCAATTCCTCTTAAAAGGATTTGTTTCATTCTCACTGGGAACCCTACATAATCTATCGACTTTCTCTTAGAGATCGTTGGTATTGAAGAAGGAGACCCTCTCCCTAGTCTATGCTCAGGAAAACCAAAACGCACTATTGAGTCTAGAGCCACGAGATTCATCAAAAGATCTCTTAGGTACACTTGACATTTCATCACTTGATGTTCAACAATAAGAACATCAGTGGTACGTTATCGAGTCCTTCACAGATCTTAGCAATCTGTCGAGAACATTTATGAGAGGTTCACAACTGTGATCCTCAGTGATTGAATGGAAACTCCTGCCAGGGTCAACACCAAACAGCCCTGACAGCAGGTCACTTCGGTAACTCCCCGTGGATTACGCTTAGTGTGTCTCAAACGGTCTACAGTCGTGGGGTGATGCTTCGGTGTACCTCAGCGACTCATCTGAACTGTAGGTGTATTTCGGTACATCGCGTTATCTCACTTGTGGGACTCCAGTTCAGGAACGGCCCTTGTGAGAATTAGAGACGTGTTTTCACACTATGCTGTTAACACCCTCGAAATTCAAACTTGTAAGTGCCGGAATCCGCTTATTACTAACCTGTTTTTATGTTTTCTTCTTATGGAAGCTCCGAAGCGGATTGATCGTGCAGATTCTCCACATGCTCATACCATCAACACATGAAAGTTCTCATCAAAATCAAAGGCAACAAAAGTTTAAGATGATTCTTCGTCAATGTCAAAGAATCTACAAAGTTTAAAGACTCGAGAACTACATTATTGGTAACCAAAATACAAATAGAAGTGTGAGCATGGTGGAGAAAGACGTGGAGACACCTAACCAACGAAGTTGACAACGGCAGAAAACACCATTAACTGATCACAAAGCATGAAGGAACAAAGAATCAAGACTATTCTATATCTACGCACAAAGTTCAAGCTCGAGAAAAGTAAAGACCAAATCAAGTGGAGCATCTTTTGAATGACCACCCCTTAGGGGGAGATTGTTAGCCTTAATAGTTTTTATTAGAAGTGATGGTCATTCACATTTAGGAACTTTATATCGTGTGTTAGATATCGTGATAGAATAGTCAACGGGCTCGTGGATTGGACTAAGCTAAATGGGTACTAGTTATGTTAAGCTTGCCTTTTATACAATCCAACCCATGTCCAACCCACGAAGCCCATAGAAAGCCTTTTAGGGCATCATGTTACTTGTACTATATAAACCCCTCAAAGTCTCATTTGAGGGGCGTGCTTGAGTGTGTGTGTGTGTGTGTGTTTTCTTTGGAATATACAACTTATTGTTTTCATCTTTCTCTCTTCACATACACGGTTTCATATATTCAAGTCACCATCATCTTAATCTTTCCTTCTTTATTTACGCATATGTTTGTGTTATTCGTGTTCTACGCATAACGTGTTGGGTTTGTGATAAGGTTGATATGTCTAAGGTCCTACAAGTTGAGATCAAGGCTCACTTCTCAAGCATACCTTCTTGGGTCAATGAAAGTAATGAATCCGTTATATATTGGGTGAGACTCCTCCGCTGACCATATTCACTGGTGACTTTTGAGTGCTATGCTTGTTTACCTCAATCAGATTATATGGTTTTTGTGTCTACTTTTTAGTGCTATGATGATCATGCTTTTATGATAACGGGTCAAAACAGGTTGTTTCGTGTACGGGTTGGAACGGATCAGTTTATTAGAATATAACTTAGAACTCTAACACTCGAAGTTTAAACAACACCATGAGAAACCACTTAAAAACTTTACCATACATTTATTACATTTTCTTTTGCTCATTAATAGTTGAAAAAAATCACCAAAAGAAACAAGATATACTTCAGTTTCACTAATAATCGTGGTTATCAATAATATCATTAAGATGGTGAAAAAAAAAGTAAACATTTTGGACTATTAGTGAAGCGTTCAGTTGATACCAAACTTTTTGGTGAACTAAACCTTAAAAAAACTTCATCATCAGTGTGGTGTTTCAACACTATCCCTAGTGTCTCGGATTCACTGGCTCCATCATCATCGCCTCATCGGCCTTCTTCAATAGGCTGTCAGTAGTAAGACCCCTTTTGTGGTACAAAATCGAAAACCTTGACAAATAAGTCACTTGTTTTCTCAATAAGAGATTTATGAGGAGCTCTTTTTGCTTGTATTAAAACCATTTTTTTTTCAAATTTAATTTCTGAAAGATTCTCAATAACTTCTGCCATCTTCTTGAAGCAATTTCATTATCATCATCATCATTGTTGTTGTCGTCGTCGTCATTTTCTGAATCTGAATAAGACAGTACTTGCACAATATCAGACTCCAAATCACCACGATGGTCATCATAGTACTAGTTAAAACACAAACATTACATAGACATTTCAAGTTAACTTTCGAGTATAGAAGTGAGATTTTGCAATCAAGTATATAAATTAAATCACCAAGACCGCACATAGAAATGATAAGCATACCAAAGAGCTTTATACATTTCCGCAACATTCATATGATTTTTAAGTTAGTTCATGAAGAATTTATTATAGTTGCTCTTCAAGAACCAAACTTTCGAATACAATCAGTATAATTTGTCTTGATATCCAAAAAGTCTATGCTAACTTACAAAAGCATAATCAACTAATCCGGTTATAACGTTAAACTCCACTCGTAATGGATTATTGTTTATCATACTTATTCCAAACAATATCATCGATAAACTGCAGATGTGAGATTTAAATAAATGTTACATAACCATTCACCTATTCGGTAATCCCTTCCTTTTCTTCATCATGTCTTCCTTCACTTCCAACACTACCCACTTTAGATATCCGAAAAACTAGGGCATGTCCTTTTTCTCCAAAAGAGAAAAAGAACACCGTTTTAGGATGAATCACATATCTCATTTCTCTCCAAACTCAATAATATTATATTTTACTCGATCAATTGATCCAGGGAGTACTTTGTTATGTATCGTTTGTCAAGATCAGTTTCCAAGAATTAGTTACTATTTCACCTGGCAACAAATGGATATACATATAGTTCTTAATGCATTGGATCCAGAATTTTATTACACTCTTCATACACATAAAAGTTGTACATTATAAGTAGAAAAGTGACTCGATGATTACAATACATACATGGTTTGAACACCTCATATGATTATCTAAAGAATATAAAGTAGACCACACATCTCATTTTACTCAGATGGATATGAGCAAATTCAACAGCTTCACCATTTTTTTAAGGGATACAACAATCCAAATCAATTGCAAACTTGCACTGCAGACACCTGAACATCATCTGGTACTGCATCTGTCTCTACCACAATGGATACACGTATGACGTACCATCACTCTTAATTCCTTGAACAAACGAGAGCGGGTGTTGGTGAAATTTGGTCATGTGAATGCCTCGAAGCTTTATATTCACAATTGAAAAACACTGTTACCATATTCGGGATATGTACTTGCTTCAGATTGAATTAATGATGTTGCACATGACGCATGGATAAACTGGGCACACCGATGACAATGATAGAAACAAGACACTGAATGAAGTTCTTCCACAATTTTCGCAAAAGTATTCACTATAGTGGTTTAAAATTGGTAAGTAACTTAGGCTCATTGGATGTTTGTCAATACTTGTGCCTAACCTTACGCGGCAAAAGCAAAAGCACACTTAGTATGTAGATGAATGTTACAACTATGACAACTGAACGTAAACTTTTTTGGAATATACCTATGACAAAGGCAACACCAATCGTACCCATTTTTGTTTTCAACCAAGGAAAGGATGTGCCCAAGATGAACTTCGTGTGTGATTTTTTCATGTACGAATCTACAACTAACATCAATATGGTAATCACATTTAGCCCAATAATGGGGGACATGTAGCATAACCTAAAGGTCACGGGTTCAAATCATGTCCCTATGTCTCTTTAACCATAGTGTTACACGGTTTACCTCTCATTGGCCGTGGGACAAATGGTGTGGGGCCGCCAATGGTCGGTTTCACATTTTTTATAATGTTCAAAAGCTGTTCCGTAACTGAAAGTATAACTATCCACCTAAATCTGCATATGGTAGAGAAAGCATCAATGCAAGCTGTAACATTACTCGAGTAACATGCAGCATACTACCAACTTAGCCACCACATCATGTTAGATTTTTTCATGTTAGTCAAACTGCAACAAAGTGAATTGATATATTACAAGCCGCCACATCGAGCCTTGAATACCATGTTACTTCTGATGCTGGTGCTGGGAAACACAGGTGTAGCCAGCAGTTAAGGCCAGGGCTAACTTCTCAGCCATGACTTCTTAAGGCTATGAAGCTAATGAATCCATTATCGTTGGGGTCAAATCCAACAAAATGAATATGCTTTGGTGAAGTTGGACTTGGTCAACAAAGTGGAGCACAATATGAATCCTCCGGTGACAATACAGTAGAGTGTTATGCTTATTTACCCCCATCAGATTATACCGTCTCAAGATATTGTGTTCATCTACACTGTGATTTGTGGGGTTCCTATATCTATCTAAAGGGAGAAGCTCGAGGTGACTGTCATCAGTGCTTTGTTCTAGGTTAACGATGCTGTCGCCCTGTCCTAAATAAGCCATCTCTAACTATGCTGCCTTCATCTTTGTAATTTCTGTAACATTATTATTTTTATTTTATTTTTTTGGTAACCATGGTTTCCGACCTTTTGGCCGACTAATCCACAGGGTTTGAACCCACTGCCACACAGACTTAACCCAGGTAAAGCCCTCCCTTTTCAAGAGGTTGGCTACAAACAGTACCATGTCAACATACAAGCAAAAGCTAAATTGTACCACTAAAATACGAAAAACCGATAACAGAAATATTGTCAGAACAATTATCATAAAATCAGAAGGATTAGGTTCATCCTTAATGAGATTGATAAGTATAGAGATTTACATAGCTGAATTACAATAGGGTATAACAGGAAACCAATCAATTCAAATTAGCATTCCAAACAACTTATCTCCAAAAAGCCAAGATAGATTTGGTTGGTGATTTAAACATTGGCCTCGCCCCTTCAACTCAATGTATGTGTGGTGTATTTGAGTTGTCATCCTTATGTTTCACATAAATTGACTAGAAATGCTATTAGGTCAAGAGCATTAAATGTTTTCTGAGACGAAAAAATTAGATCAACCACGGAAATTTACATGTTCAACCACACTAAGCCAAAAGCTTATCAAATAAACGTGTGTTAAAATAGTAATTAAAGTATTACACCTGGTAAATGGTGGTTAGAAAAGTTTTATACCTGCATATCAATCCCTTTTAGGTGCGTCTATGGGTATGATGTCTCAAATCTAGTGATCATCTTCGTTTATCCCAGGACAATTATCCAAGAGTGCCTCCATTGATTCATACTGGTGATAGAGTTCACGAAAGTCAAATAAACGAGAACAAAAATCAGATCATAAGCTTGAAAGCATAAAAAGACTAACGCACCTGACATCCACAAAAAAGACAGTACTGAAAATCATCCCTCAGCTTCATTAGTATTTCGTGCAAATCCTGTGTCACAGAGCCATTGTCAGCTTTTCAAGAAATACACTCACAAACGCATCTAGTCAATTTTTAATAACCAATTAGCCTAACTATCAGTTAAATTAAATTTACAAAAGCATAATCAAATATATAAACATAATCAAATATATAAACGTAACGATATACCTCTTCTGTAATCACCTCCTCCTCTTCATCCTCTTTATCATCATCAGCATCGTCTTCCTTCTCAACAACCACAACCTCTTTATTCTCCAACTGATCCAACACACCTTTTGCCTTATGAAAATTCACAACCACCCTCTTATTCCGCCAACGTTCCTTAACCCGACACCCAAAATCCACCATCAACTCCTCTTCTCTCCTTCTATTCTCCCAAGCCAATTCCTCCTCCTTCCTCAACTTCTCTTTCACAGGATCCTCTCGCCCGATCCCAGCTCTCGACCTCCTAATCTCGACACCCACGGGATCCACCCGACCTGAACCACCCAAACCAGACCCAGGGGTGTACCCCATCTGTTTCAACATCTTGAAACCGATATTGGATTGAGGGATTGCTGATTCTAAGTTAGCTAGCGTTTGTTCATCTTCTTCTACTTGTTTGATTTGCCGCTTGAGTGTCTTTTGTTCTTGCCAGTTTCGTGGTTTCGGTCTCTTTTTTGAAAATTGTGATTTGCTGCTATTATTGCTGTTATGGACCTGATAAAGAAAAAAACAGGGAAAAAGTTACGGCCGAATGGCAATAGGGCACGTTCGTGGCGGGAGCGCCCTTCCGTCCCCGATCTTGATAAAAAAAACAGTCCCTAAACCTGCCCCTTTCTACCTGCTTATCAGGGCACCCCATCATACCTGCTTATCAAAAACTACAATTATTTACCCTAGACAAAGGGGGTATTTTTCTAAGCTTATTTGATTTCGGCTTATGTTTCATAACTTCATTTTTTTTATAAACTTATATAAGCGCATAAGTTTCGAAAAAAATTGACCTTATGTTTTTTTTTTACAGGTGAATTTCTTTTATTTGGCGTATATCGGGAGATTTAGACTACGTTGTCTTAACCGGGCCCGCGCTAAAGAGCCCCACGCTCACCAGCACTTGCATGGTGATTTTACAGGAGATCCCCTTTGAGAAAATTCCTTGAAGGAAAACCCCGCAATCTTTCGTCCCCGAAGGGATTCGAACCCGGGTAACAACCTCCCCAAGACTCCCTAAGGAATCTTGGTGGCCACTTGAGCTAACTCAAGTGGTTAATTGACCTTATGTAACATAAGCTAAAACAAACACCCCCAAAACTATTTGTACTTAAAATATAAGTGTACCTTTTTGGCGGGAGGATTTGAAGTGGGTTGAGATTGGGAAGGTAGAAATTGAGTGAGGTCACCCATGTAATCATCTTCTTCTTCATTCACCATTTTATAAACAATTTTTTGTTAATTATTGCAGTATTTTAAATTGTTCTTATACTAGGGTTTGGGTTGTTTTACCGGGTTATTTAATACCCGACCAGACTATTCGGGTCCATTTGTTATTTGTTAAAAGGGGAAAAGTAGAAACGATTAAGCAAATTCGACACTTTGGCCGAGTGGTTAAGGCGTGTGCCTGCTAAGTACATGGGGTTTCCCCGCGAGAGTTCGAATCTCTCAGGTGTCGTTCCATTTTTTAATCTTAATTCAGATTTCTTAACGAAAAACAATATATTTGGTAAGTTGTAGACATGGGTGTCGGGTTGAGCATCGTTCGGTTTTTACTTTTTATAAACCCTTCGCTTTCGGTTTATTCTAAGTTCGGCTTTTGGTTTATTTCCGGTTTGAGTTTTTGTTTTTTTTTGTTTATCCTCGTTTGATTTTCAATGGTTGAGTCTTTAATGCAATACAGTATAACATTTGCAAGTTTCAAGTAAAAAAAAAACACAAAATAATGACAATAAAAAATTATTGATCGTGAAAAAATATACAAAAGAATTGTTTATTTGTCATAAGGTGACACAATAATGATAATAAAAAAACTAACGATCACAAAAATTCAAGATTATAATTGTTTATGTGTTATAAATAAAACATTCAAGATGGAATTTAAACATGAGTTTTTAAGATTATATGTATTTTGTCGGTTTGGTGTTTTTGCTAAAAACAAACGGAACGATAAACTTCGGTTTTTATAAATTACAAAAACCGAACCATCAGTTTTTCAATCAATTTCGGTTTTCTGCACACCCCTAAATAGATGTTGATGACGTATACTCTACATCCGGGTCACGAACCCACCCCAAAGCCCAACAGGGATAAAGCCCAACATGATGTGGGCTACGCTGATAAGCGTTTAGGCCCACGAAGGCCCAAATACGAATCTATTTACGGAATAGATACGGGATATCTTCTAATCAAGGAGATAATCATTCTCAACCGATTAAGGCGGGATACGCCGAAGGTTGAGGAACACGGAACCAACAAGGATTCCGTGCGTATATAAAGGGGATCACACCCCTCGTTTAAGGTACGATCTACAAACCCTAACTCTCCTTAAACCCTAAACCGATTACTTACTCTCACGCCGGAGGATAATCGTGAGAAACAATCCCACGGTAAGCCTAACGGTGTCTTTTGTCTTTTAGTGCGCAGGTTCCAAGCAACGATCCTCAATTGGTGTAAGATCCGGAGCTCCAAACAAGGAACGTCCAACTTTTGCATCAACAAGTGGCGCCATCCGTGGGACCATTCACTAAGAACAAAGAACTAGGATGACAAAGCGATCGCAATCAGATTTTACGGGAAAAAAGGTGCACAGCGGGGCAACCCCTAAGCAGATCTCTGGAACAACCAGCGCTGCTAAGAATCAGGGATCAGGCCAGGATTCGGCCTTCCCTCTGGTGGAACCACTCTCGGGGACAACCCAGACAACAGCTACTACCACCAGTACCAGAGACCCGCCGCGCACTCCTTTTACTCCACTCCAATCGGTGCTAGAATCTAACTTCACAAAAGCACCCGACGCACCCGACAGGAACAAGGGCGTGTTGATAGAAACAGAAACCCCTGTTCTAGAGGGAGTCGTCCCGGAATTAGAGCCAAGTAGTTTTGTCTCTCAAAATTACGAAGCCCTAGCTATCCTCATGCAAGAGGAAGCAAAGAAAAGACCAAGTCGGGGCATGCATGCTCGACTAGACTTTGGCCCAGAGTTTGAGATATCTCCACCGCCTCGTCATAAGGTGAAACGCGGGAAGGGTAATGGCCGACCCCCAGTGTTCAATAGAATTGGAAGGAGAGTCGAGGAAGATAATACGTCTGACTCACAGCCTATGACTGAAAGTGAGGAAGATGGGAAGCGCACCAGTGTCCACACTAGACTCGGTGGCCGTAGGGTACAAGATAGATTGGGGGAGCGATATTCCCCAAGTGAAAGCCCCCCAAGCACGAATTCTGAGGATAACCGGCGTAAACGCCGAAGGGGAGAGGAACTATCCTCTAGTAATTCCTCAGACAACGAGGACAGTGAGACTGGACATTGGAAATCCAGAAGAAAAAATCGTGACCAAGAAGAGGAGGACATGTCTCTCCCATGGCGCCGTCAGAAGGTAGATGCGTTCACCAGACGTATCAGTGATTTTTCGGAGAACAAAAAGAGGCGCATGCCTACTAATGTTAAAACCTATGATGGAGCAGGTGACCCTGATGATCACCTAAAAATTTTCGAATCAGCAGCAACCATTGAAAACTGGCCACAACCTGTATGGTGCCACATGTTCAATTCCACACTGGTGGGAAACGCGCGGAACTGGTTCAACAAGCTTCCACGCAGAAGCATCAATGGCTTTGAAGAGTTGAGGAAGGCATTCCGCCTAAACTTTACTCAACGAAAAAAGTGCGCTAAAAATCCCATTGAACTTGCTAGAGTCAAACAGCGCCAAGGGGAATCTACAAGCGCTTTCATGGAGCGCTTCAAGGATGAGTGCATGCAAGTCAAAGCATGTCCCGAAGTACTCAAAATCTCAGGGTTCATGAATGGAATCAACAACCCGGAACTCATTAAAAGGTTGAATGACAGGATTCCCCAATCCTTCGATGAGGTTATGAAGCGTACACGGTCCTTCGTGCAAGGAGAAGCTGCCGCAGCGGATAGCAAAAGAAGCTACTCCAACTACCGGTCACAGGAACAACCGGGGAGACAATCCACAGACCGGAATAGTAACCGTAACAGGAACTATCGCAATCAAGGGAATGGACGCGACAATGACAAATATACCCCGCTTACCAAATCACCAAAGGAAATACTCGCAACAGAGGGCGCTAACTTCCCAAGACCACCACAAATGCACACTCCAGAGGATAGGCGTGTCGGCAGTGGATACTGTGATTACCACGCGCAGAAGGGCCACACTACTAACGAATGTGTCCAACTGCGTCAACTCATTGACAAGATGGTCAAAGAGGGTAGATTGGACCATCTGGTCAAGAATATCAAGGAAGGGAAGGACAAGCAAAAGAGTAGCAATAAGAAAGAAACGCCTAAAGATAAGCCCGACACCATTTACATGATACAATCATGGCAGCGGGTCACAAAGCAGAAGGTAAGCCAGGATTTTTCGCGGGGAAAAGAAATCTCATTCCCCACCTTAACCGCGAACAACGCGGTGGTAGAACCACTTACTATAGAGATAAGCGCGGGGGGTCACGACATCCACCGCATGTATGTTGATGGTGGAGCCTCTGCTGACATCATGTATGAACACTGTTTTAAGCGACTGCGTCCCGAAATACGCAACCAGTTAACTCCAGTCGGAACAGCGTTGACCGGTTTTACAGGGGAGAAGATATGGCCTATGGGACAAATAAGATTACCTGTCAGCATTGGAAACGAAGAACACTCCGCAACGGCATGGATGGAATTTATGGTGATTAAATCTCCCTCGCCATACAATGGCATTATTGGGAGACCAGGAATTTCAGCTATGCGCGCAGTGCCGTCAACAGCGCATGGGATGCTTAAGTTCCCAGTGGAAGGTGGTATTGTTACTCTTTACAATGCCACTATACCACATAGAGAATGCAACACGATTGCATGCGAGACTGCACCAACCCCAGCACAGCAGACTACCAGAATTCCACATCTGAAAGTAGCCATCCACCCAGAATACCCAGAACAGGAAATCGCCATCGGAGGGTCACTATCAGACAATGGCAAATCAGCTGTATGTGCGCTCCTGCAAAAGAACTTAGACATTTTTGCATGGGAGCCAAAACACATGACTGGAGTACCGCGCTCAATCACATAACATAACCTGCGAATCCGACAAGGATACTCGCCTGTTCGCCAGAAGAAACGCGGCCAAGCCCCAGAGCGTGCGCAAGCGATCCTGGCTGAAGTACACAAGTTGGTAGATGCGGGAATTATGCGGGAAGTCTATTACCACGACTGGCTTTCGAATCCAGTAATGGTCAAAAAGAGCGACGGTAGCTGGCGAATGTGTGTTGACTTTACGGATCTTAACAAAGCGTGCCCACAGGACTGCTACCCATTACCAGAAATAGACTGGAAAATAGAGTCTCTGTGCGGGTATCCATTGAAGTGTTTCCTAGATGCGTACAAGGGGTACCATCAAATTCAGATGGCTAAAGAAGATGAAGAAAAGACGGCCTTCCACACAGGCCAAGGTGTTTACTGTTACACAAAAATGCCCTTCGGCTTGAAAAATGCGGGGGCCACCTATCAGCGGTTGGTGGACAACGCTTTCGAAAAACAGGTGGGCCGCAACCTCGAAGTCTATGTCGATGATCTAGTCATCAAGAGCCATACTGAAGATGAGCTAATACGCGACATTGAGGAGACGTTCAAAACTCTACGAGAGATAAACATGAAGCTGAATCCCAAAAAGTGCACATTCGGCGCTACTGAGGGCATGTTCCTTGGATACCTGATTGAACCTAACGGCATAAAACCATGTCCAGAAAAGACAAAATCGGTCATCGAACTTCCTTCACCACGCACGTTGAAGGAAGTCCAATCTCTTAACGGAAAGTTGGCCGGCCTGAACAGGTTCCTATCCAAGTCAGCAGAAAAATCGTTACCACTTTTCAACACACTCAAGAAGTGCATAAAGAAGGGTGATTTTAAGTGGACTACGGAGGCAGAGGAAGCCTTCACTCAGCTTAAACAGCATCTGGCAATACTCCCAACGCTTGTTGCACCCCGACCAGGGGAAGAACTGATCATGTATTTGTCCGCATCGGATGGAGCAGTCAGTGCAGTACTACTAACAGATAGGGATTCAGTGCAAACTCCTATCTACTTTATAAGCAAAGCGCTAAAGAAGACGGAGGTGAACTACACGGCCATGGAAAAGTTGGTTCTTGCATTGGTGTTTGCTGCTAAACGGCTACGCAGGTATTTCCAGGCGCACCCGATTGCAGTCATCACCGATCAACCAATCAAACAGGTCATCTCTAAACCAGATGCATCAGGCCGACTCCAGAAGTGGAGTGTATTGCTGGGCGAACACAATATCTCATACAGACCACGCACGACAATTAAAGGACAGATTCTGGCGGATTTCATAATTGAGAAGCCAGACACCAATGAGGCACCTATACCAAATAAGACGGAACAACATGATCCATGGATCTTGTTTACAGATGGATCATCTTGCATTGATGGTTCAGGAGCAGGCCTTATCCTTACTAATCCAGAAGGTATGGAATTCACCTATGCACTGCGCTTTGAATTTACAGCGACAAACAACGAGGCAGAGTATGAAGCTCTACTTGCTGGACTACGCATTGCAGCTCGAATGGGTGTACAGAACCTAGAAGCAAACGTGGATTCCAGGCTAGTAACCAACCACGTGTTGGGCGAATACGTAGCTAAGGAGGAT